>JAQJVK010000025.1:1035103-1635103 GCA_035578135.1 Flexamia atlantica | reverse complement strand
AATACGTAGACCATAAGATGATTTAACTTATTCACATTTATCATATTGTTATATATCTATCAACGATAAAGTTTGGGTGGCTTTAAATAAGTTTAGTCCATTCAAAATGTATTTTTCGAGGAAAAGTTTTGGGTTAAGTTTGATTTTTTGTTGTTCCTTATGTTTTTTGTGGCGCCGAATCCAAATCTGACGTTTGTTAACAAAATTTCGTGACAAAAAATTGTCAAAATGCAAAATAAGGCATAAAATCTGCTTTTTACCTATTTTTGCTTATAACTCAAAAACCGTAAATTTTATGAGTTCTGTTTTATATGTTTCTTTTATTAAAGATGGACTTTGCATTGAAACGCAAAGTTTCACTATTGATGCAGATCCTATACAACAAATTTTAGTACATCCTCCAGAAAGTTATGTTTCCATCTACATTTCAATGCATGAACCAAACCACCCCCCACCACCAACAACTCCTGATACAGAGTAGGGCACGGCTACCACACGTCATTAAAGCTTCAGCTCTTCACCCGAGCACACATGGACTCTCAGCTTCAAGATAATACTGTTTCTTCTACATCTACACCAACTTCCGAACAATCTACACCTACTACAAATGAAACTACTACAAGTATACAAGTAAATGAAATTTCATCAACTGTTACTTCTGATGCACAAGCAATAATGTTATCATTAATTGGTTTCGACTAAAAATTCAACAATGGATGAAGAAAGAAATTCACGACTTTACAACTTGGTTTTGGTGAACCCATCGAAATTTGTTATTTGCCTACTTTCATTTTTATGTGGTTACAATTTTGGTTACCTTGTTCAAGAAATGCTGACAGATAAAGAGGAAGAACATTCGCTATATTTTAAAGTTTATGTTTATGTAATTGCATCTTTATTTGGATACTTTGTAGCAGGATATTTTCTTGTTAACTTATCCATTCCATTTTTTACATGGTATTTTAACAGAAATGAAAATCAACAAACCAACAACTAAGAAACAGTTTGTATAAAAGAAAACAAATAAAATATCTTGCATTTTCGGATCTTCCGAAAATGCAAGATCTTTTTAAAAACATCCACTGCTGACCTTGACCCATTTCCGGTCATTTAAACTTTAAATGTCCACCCCTACACGTCACAGCCTCTGACGTCACCAACCGGATGTAGCTGTCACTTTTGATTTATGCGTTTTGGCCCAGAAACGCCACTTTGCCACTACTACTTAAGTTTGACTCAACATTCTCGGCGCATTGAACATCTGCTTGAAGTTAAAATTAAACTACTAAGATTGTCTAAAACGACCCGTTTCGCTTCAAAATATCCAAATTTTCTGGGATACCCAGATATACCCTCCGAGGTTTGATATACCCTCCTAAACCCTGGTTCAGTTTACTCGGACCCTATTTTAGAGATGGACCCATCCCGCATCATGGCGGGAGTGTGCAAGAGATCACCTTGCCGGAATATTTTTAAATCATTGATTTAGAAGCAGTTTACGCATCATAGGAACGTTACAGGTGCATTCCGCGGCGGCAGCTTCTCTTAAAAAATGTCAGGACAAGCTTCTAGGTTATCGAATTTTACGATGTGTAAACTGCCTCTAAATAGTTTATAATTGGTAGCATAGTGATTGTTAGATTCAGACCTTTAATTACATACCCTATTTTTAATCTTTTACGTTATTTGTTCCGCCATCTTGTCATCGACTGAGGACTATCTCTTGCTTTATCGCGCGCGGGCCTATGCTCCATCTAGGCCTATTTGTACTATGTGGTCGATGGTAAAAAGCTACTCTTATTTGTCTTTTAAAACTTAGAGTAGCTGTATGGTATGATTAACAAATAGTCAGTATGTTATAAACGTCAGTATTATATTAACAGCCCTATTAATATAGTCTATACCTGTAGGCCTCATTGCTTTTTATATGGAACTAGTTGCTAAAAGCCTTTAATCGTTAAAAAGAAAGAAAAATTACTGTTTTTTTTTTGTAACAGTACAAAATACCTTAACTGGCTTTTGAATCTACCATATGTTAATATCTAGCACACGGCATTTATTTAGGCAGCAACATCACTATTTTTCAGGCAAACAAAGCAGACGTTTTGAAATCCCAACTGGGAAATATTTTACGTTATTTCTCGTTTTCTGTCGAATTAAAGAAATTCAGTTTTTCCCAACAGAGAAAGAATCATACAGAGAACAAGATGTAATGGACATGCTGTTACGGTTTTGGATTAGTTTCCACCTGCGCCGTGAGGTTACGTGAGCATCGCAGAATCTGTTCTACAGTCTGGAGAAGTCCTTATCTTATCTCGAAGCCAGATGTCATGTGTATACAAACACCATCTGGTCTTGACCTAGGTAGCTTCAGAGAGCTTTTCTGTCAACCACGGTAACCTATTTAGTGGACAGTAAGTTGACCGCACTTCACTTTTTGAACGGGTCAGTCCCGTTTTTTTTTTTTTAGCGAAGTGTCCCGATGACCCGAAGAAATCTCTCGGGTCGACCATTCTTCCCGTTTTGGCGAATTTTTACAAAAATATGCTTTTTTAATTTCAAAAACTCTTAAAGTTTTCTTTGGCTTTTTCGTAAATAGATTTTTGTACTTGTTTCTGTTAACTGTTAACTGTTTATGTGACCTATGTGAGAATTTTTTTCCTGTGATGTATAAGTGTATTTTTTGTTGGTATTTTCTTGGAAATAAATTTGATTTTGATTTGATTTGATTTGATTTGAACTGGAATAAATTGATCATTCAGATTTTTTCTACAAACAAATTTGAAAAATACGATCTTTTATGTTGAAATGACTTAAATAATTATATTACTGTAAGCCTATACTTCATAATGTATTTTTCATAATATTTTTCCTAATAATATTTTTCACAATATCTTTTTTATAGTAGCTTCACATCAAGTGAAAAACCTACCTATTTCAAATTTAAAAAAAACACATTTCAATCCAAGATATGGAGATATGACATGTTTTGTAATCTCCAAAAAATGTGGGGAATGAATGTGCAGGTTTGCTGCAACAGGTAAGTTAAAACTGGGTGGTTTTAATTCAATATTTGGTAGTTCTTAATTAGAAGAAGCCAAACCCAAATTTTATCAATATATACTATGAAATAAGGAATATGTAGAATTTTTTTTATTTCCATATGGATAACATGGGGGATGAGTATGCAGGTTTGCTGCGACTAATTATTGGGGGTTTTAGACTAATGTACATTAAATCTCATCCGTGATGATGCTATAAACCGAGTTTTATTAAGATAACATGTTGAGAAATAAGCGAGATATAGGATTTCACTTATCTCCCATAAGGTTAATAAAGGGCAACGTACTATGTCCCTTTTAGTACCTCGGTATCCAACGGACAACTGTGTAACTTTTAGTATTTTAGTATCCAACGGACATAGACAAATGATTCAAAATACCCGAGTCCCTGTAATCAAGGATTTACATTTATTAAATCAATCAATCAATCAATCACAAATTTTTTATTCATCATATAAATTTACAGCTAATTACATTAAGTACAGAGAAAAAAATATTCTATCCTATCTTTATTCTTTATAGCAGTCACCTTTATTCTAGGATATGCCAAATGCCCACAATTTCTGCGCAAAAATTTCCCTTACTTAATTTTAAATATATTAATATTTTAAGGGGATATGGTTTGAAATTCACAATTCCTGTAAATTTAACTTAAGGATAGTAAATTTGGACACCAAAATTAAAATGTACATAATTAATTGATGATTTCCTTAGAAACATATCTTAGGTGACCCCTTCCCTAAGAAGAGTGAGTAACATTGAATTTCAGGGGGAGCGAACAGTGATGTTTAAAACTGCGCACAACACTTGTCTTGCAGTTGTGATTCATGTAATTAGCCTCTGATATGTGTGTTTATTCTAGGCGGATCAAATACTAGAACTGTTATGATTGAAAAACACCCCCTATGCAGCAGACCTGCATACTCAGCGAATTTCAAATGCAAAAGAGCATATTTCAATCCAGCACAGCGAGAATTTACATGTAGGTTTGCTGCAACAGGTACATTTAAGTTGGGTGGTTTTAATTGAATATTTAGTAGATCTAAACCAGAAGAAGCCTTAAACCAAGTTTTATTGAGATATGTTGAGAAATAAGCGAAATATAGAATTTTCCCTATTTCCCAGAAGGATAACATTGGGACAACGTACTGTGTTTACCACTAGCGATATCCCGGTAACCAATGGTCGTAGAGCAACAATTCAAAATACTAAATTATTTGTTTTTTAAGCTGAATTCAATGGTGTAAACCAAAATTACACTGTTTTAATTTTTTCTGTGTTAAGATAAAAAAAACATTTTTGGAGGGGTTTACTCCCCTTACCCCCCCCCTTCCAATAGTCCGATCAGGCTAGTTTTCGAACTCGTCCGAATAATATCTATGTGAATCACTGTACAACTGACGTTTACACTGTGTTCAGTAGACCGTTAGTAGCCACTTGTCAGTTACGGGGAGTCAGCTACTCGCACGAGGCTGCTGAAACATCAGTAACTCGCGCGTTTCGTTTACACAGTGCAAAGTAGCAAGTGCTACCGCCAGCGACTGACTGACTTGTACTTAGCACCGTGTAAACCAAGCTAAGGCCGGCCACACACTGCATCAGTCGAGGCGAGGCATTTTAACTAAAGACGTCTTAAGCGACATAGAACGCATGGGCGCTTACGGAGCACCACACACTGCAAGAGACGAGGCGAGGCGAGGCGAAAAGGCGCCTTTAGTCAAAAAGCGAAGCAGTCAAAAATTTCGTCGCATGGACAGACGCTGACAGTCGGAGCGTTCTGCGCATGCGCGGGAGTTGATTCGCCCACTCTGAGCTTGAATACTGTCAAGTCAAGTGTTCACGCGGTGTTATTTGAGTCGTGCATTGTTTCTCTTTATCCGTGCCGGATCTGACAACAACTCAACTATAAATCCACTTATATCCCTTTTCTCATTTATAGGATGTACCGATGTACCCACATTCTTCTGTTTTTCACATTTTGACCCAGCAACTGTATGAAACCCCACAACATGAGAACAGTCTTCTCCTCCATATCGATCGTGCCTCGATAGCGCGCAGCATTGACACTTGTAACCTATGTCAATCACCTGTGAAAGCACATTTGAGACTGGACTCGTGAAACCGCGCCAAAACTTTAGATGCCTCGACTCGCCTTCTGCTGTGTGCATCCGCTTTGCGACAAGGCAAGTCGAGCGACTTGTCTTACGTCGCCTTGCCTCGCCTTGACTGAAATAGTGTGTGGCAGGCCTAAGGAACATGTCGGCCTTAGTCAGTACAAGACTACGAGATCGCGCCACAATTATCCTTCACTGATCTGTCGTTCATACTTGGCTTAAAATACCTCCTGGGTAGGTTGTCATTTCAAACAATGTATAGTATAATGTAAAGGTTAAGCCAAAATAACTAACGTTGGTATTTTTATCAGCTCAAAGTCAAATGGGGTTACCAATCTACCTTTTAACAACATTCGAAAAAAATATGTACCGTAAAATAAAAATACTCTTAACTGATAACTTTTATGCTGCATTCTCCAATATTTGTTTGCATAGCTATTGTAAAAAGGCTTAGTTTTTTCAAAAATAATAGTAGTTTTCATTAGGAGCGAAAGTGGCTCTTTTTGGTACGAGATCGTAATTTACAGGCGAGGCGCAGCCGAGCTTGGAAATGCGATCGAGTACCAAGGAGACATTTTTGCTCCGTGTGATGAACAACTATTTTCATCATTATGTATAAATAACCATTTAATCCTTAAAAAATTAGACTACATAATTTTGAGGTTATCCAAAATAGTCATCGTCATTTACACAACTGTTAGTTGTTTACAAACACAAGTAAAGAAATCGTTCAACCTTGCAAACGTAACATAAACAAATTTTGACATTAGAGTATGGCAAAATTTACCATATGTTTTTTCAGTACTCCTATTCGAAATGATCCAAAAACGATCATTTTGCGTACGATTTAGAGAACTAAAAACGGCTGTTTTCGAGACAGTATGATGAAAAAATAATTAACCTCTGAAACCTGGATTTTATGTAGGTATCACTCCAGTTTTTATAAGGAGTAATATTTTATGGGGAAGTCGTTTGATATTTTTCTGCTCACCTTAAAATTAAACCAGTTTGGCTGGCTACTGTTTATTGTATTTTTTATTACATGGAAATTTGTTATTTAATATTAAGAAATTGACGCATGCTGTGCAATACGTGTATTGTCCTACAGCAATAAAGAAGTTTATTATTATTATACTCATACTAACTGTAAATTTAACTTATGGGTTGTGACTTTCGATGCCTGATGCTATTTTTTGCATTTAAACATGTTCAAACAGGTTCAAGGTCATTTGACAATGTTAAAAAAGAAGGATCCCGACTGTACCAACTTCACGTCGGCGACCAGTCAGGAAAGGAAGGGTCTACCATAGTGCCTTCACGGCACCGACTGGAGACCCCTAGGGGGTTTTTGGGCGGCAGCAAACACTTTGCTATAACCACCCGGGTTTTTAGGGTGTGACGGGAGATAGGTAATAGGACACAGTTTAAATTTTACACTTTGGGAAAACAATGTAAGTAGTTGTTATACGAGTACCCCATGCAAAGCGCAAGCCAAATAGCAGAAAAGGACAGAAAAGAGAGAAGGCAAGGCATCGACCCGACAGGGCCAAAACTGCACCGGGATCAGACAAGCAGCCTCAGCTCCGCAACAGACTTGCCCAACGGTGGGGGCTGTATTTCCCAGGCATGGCAACAACACCCCGACGATGTCGCAAGTCAGCTCAAGAGGCCCACGGCGATCGGGACGAAAAGCCGCGTAGGACAGAACCGCGTTGAGCGCAGTGACATACTGTGACTGTTGTATGCGCGAGGTTCCATCCAAGGCGGTTACCACGCAGCGGGGATGCATCTTGAAGTGGGATCTCGCCGCGCTTCTTCCTCGAAGATTTCCGCCGTTTCGCTGCAGGTCTTCTGTGGAGGTCTGAAGATGCTTGGCTTGCCCCGGTGCAGTCGGTCCGTCGAGTGATGGGATCGCAGTGTGCGACCCAGTTTTGTCAACTCTCCCGCTGAGCGCAGCCTCTGATTGGCTGACGGGCTCAGCCAATGAGGAGGCCGCTGCTGCCAGCATGCGTGCTGACTGCAGTTTAGCCGGGAACTTTACAAATTCTCCCGGGATCAGAGCACGCAAGCAGCTCGGTGACCGATCCCGGAGGATCTTGGCAGATTTCCGGTCATATCCTTCGACTACTCCCCCCCCCCCTTGTTTTCGGTTTTAACTCGAACTTTAATTATTAAAATTTAAAGAAATTTTGCGTTTCGGTGGGAAATAAATAGTATAATTTCTCATTTGAATAATGTAATTCTGGTATCGTTTGGTTAAAAAAATAAAACACTTTTTGCTACTTTATAATAATTTTATAGTTAGAACGTTAAAAAAAATATAATTAATTTGTTCATTGGATTACTTGATTTCATAACCGTATTAGTATTTCTAAAATAAGCTCTTATAATATCAAGAAAAAACTCGGCCTGTTTTTACTTACCACTGTTTAAAATACACTATCTGATCTGATTGTATTTGAATTATTCATTAAAATGCTGGAATAGTGTGCTTTAGAGGAATCAAAAAAACCGTCGAGTTAAAAGAATTAAATTTCCCTTTGCTACGTTATATAGTTTTGTAATTGGAACGTTCAAAATTATAATTATTTTGTTCATTGTATTACTTGATTTCATAACGCTATTATAGTTTATAAAATAAACTTTTATGATATTAAGAAAAAACTCGGCCTGCATTTACTCACCAATGTTTAAAATAAACAACATTCTCGTATTTTACTTGGACTGTTCAATAAATTAGTGTGTTTTCAAGGAATCGAAAAATTAGGTATACTAAAAGATTGAAAAATACTGTTTTTCTCTTATGGATTTTAATTCATTATTTTCAATGATACGTTACTTAAACTAGAAGCATTACAAATAAACGGCATGTATCGGCTGTAAATCACACTTCAGGGCTTGAGTGTTTTATTGTAAAAATAGGGGATCCGATTGGCGGTAAGCGGTAAGACGTCTCCCTTCATATTAACTTCGTTACTTTGCTTAGCCTTATTCATAAGTTCGACAAAAGGGATAGAGTGTCCTTTAAATGAAAAGAATGTATATTTCCGAAAATTTCTCTCAAATAGCTGGAGTTATAGATATCTACTGATCGCAGTTTTGATTCTAAGTTTTTTAAAAACTATAAAATACAAGGTTCTTCTTTTTACTATGATTATTATTGTTGAGGCCGTGTCGTGACCCACCACTGGGTCGCGACCCACACTTTGGGAACCGTTGCATAGAGAATTCTATAAAAGAAAACCCATATTTTTCAATCTTTTAGCATATCTAATTTATCAATTCCTCGAAAACACACTATTTTACTGAATTAAATTAATAATAGTCCAAGTACAATACGAGCAGAATCGCCGGCTGAGTTAATACGAATGCCTGTTGTCGTGTTCAGGGAGCAAGGAGCTAGGTGAATAGGAACACGACTTTAGGACTTTGGTCGATGGCTGAGTTAATACGAATGCCTGTTGTCGTGTACAGGGAGCAAGCAGGAGCTAGGTGAATAGGAACACGACTTTAGGACTTTGGTCGATGGCTGAGTTAATACGAATGCCTGTTGTCGTGTACAGGGAGCAAGGAGCTAGGTGAATAGGAACACGACTTTAGGACTTTGATCGATGCCTGAGTTATTACGAATGCCTGATGTATTATGAAGTCTCACTTGTGCAACAATAAGCCTGTCTTATCTTCCTTGTGATGAGAACTACAACTTTTATACTCATTGTAAATTTTAGTCACAACAAAAAATATTCCCAGGGGAGAAAATGCAATGTAATATGTTCAAACTGCTACACAATGTTTTCACCTAAGTACAGAATGATTTGTTGTGATAGCAGAATGCTATAAATAACCACTACACACTCGCCTTCTCGAAAATCGGTAAAAATTATTAATTAATTAAGTTTAAGTGACTTTCCTGTCTACAGGACGAAAAAAAAACCTACTTCAAAGTTGCCGTCTAACAATGCTAATTCAAATCGTAAGTCTTTAGTAATCATCTCCCACTTATCTCAGAAACAACCTTTACAAGTACCATCCCTAAGTGAGAAGGCTGATGCAACAACAGCCGCGTGGTCTATTCAGCTGTAGCTGTAAATGACATCTACATTTCGCGACTAGAGCAGTTTTTCTCTTAGACGAGTTCGTAAACCAGCCACATAGACATAGTCGAGTAGACTCAATTTTACCCCCCCCCCCCAAAAAAAAAATGTTTTTTTTCAGGAGTAATTCTTGAGTTTATCTAAATATTTATTAGGGTTTTGGTTGTTTTTATAGTTTGATGGATATAATTTTAAAAATAATCAACCTAGCTTACTTGCTTAAAAGAGACCTTCGTTTTTTTTTTATAAAACGAATTTACAAACATTTTTGCCAGATATTTTGTATTCGGAAATTCGCTGACTACTCAGGTTTGCTGCGACAGGGCATTTTTTACTGCTGCACAGTAGCTCCGACAATCACGTTTTAGCCAATTTCCCTTGAAGGGAAGAAGTTGTTACCGTAGTACTCATAGACCTAAACCCGAGACCATAAACTTTTCATTTTGGGGCCCCCAGAAGCAAAACAAAACACCATTCGTTCATTTTCAAATATGTATGTATGTGTCTTTAAGCACGATAACTCACATTTACAGGGTGTTCACAAAATGTAGGGCAATAATTTACATAGTGATTCCTTAGGTGAAAATAAGCAAAAAAGTTCATATAAACATAGGTCCTAAAGTGCTCAGTCTTCCGTCTGTGTGTCTGTTTATAATTTTTACATATTTATTCATATCTCAAGAACCACTTAACGTATAAACTTCAAACTTGGTATATGAATAACGTCTATTAAGAACTATTTCTGTAAGAAGTCCCAAATTTCTACTTTGTACCATTTCAAAATGGCGACTATTTTTTGTTTTGAAAGCTAAATATCTTAAAAACCGTAAGTTTTATAAAAATTATACAGGAGACCAAAAAAGGTGCAAAATTTAATCTTATTAACGATGATATTAAGATTATAACAATCGGACAACTAATAATGGAGAAATTGTAAAAATAAATACATGCAATTTTCAGACAGAATGTTCTAAGGAACCATGTTTTTATACAGAAGAGTTTAAATTTCTCCGTTACTAGTAGTCTGATTATCATAATCTTAATATCAGCATTAATTGGATTAAATTTTGCAACTTTTTTGTCTCTTGTATAATTTTTATAAAACTTACGAGCTTTAAGATATTTAGCTTTCAAAAAAAATATAGTCGCCATTTTGAAATGGTACAAAGTAGAAATTTGATACTTCTTACAAAAATAGTGCTTAATAGTGGTTATCCATATACTAAGTTTGATTTTTATATAGTGAGTGGTTCATGAGGTATGATTAAATATGTAAAAATCATAAACAGACACACAGACGGAAAACGAAGCACTTAAGGACCAATGTTTATATAAACTTTTTTGCTTATTTTGACCCAAGGAATCACTAATAAATTATTGCCTCACATTTTTTGAACACCCTGTATATGGTCCGAACTTATTGAAATTTGGTATGAATGTGTAAGGTAGTAATTATTCGGACTACCGGAAGGGGGTTAAGGGGGATAAACCCCCCAAAAATGGGTTTTTTGAGTTTTACACATAGAAAAATAAAAATAATCCAATTTTTGTTGGCACCATTGAATTCAGCTAAAAAAAGAAATAAATTAATATTTTCTATCACTCCTCTACGTCCATTGGTTATTAAGGTATAAAAGTGGTAAACACAGTACATTTATCATGTATTTGATTAACTATAATTAATTATTGCAACAATTTTTTTTCTATAAGCCATGGTGAGGGTGTTGCTCTCTCAACACAGGAGTTCCAGTCAAGGTCTCGACGCAGTCTTGTTTTTTATCTCCTTTACTGATAAGCAGTCAAGGTGCTACGCAGTGTATAAATCCCACTTGTCATGGATGTGAACGTCAAAAAGCAGAAATGTGTTTTATAACGGCGAAAATGTTAAAAATTATACGCACGGTAAAATTAGGGAAAAAATTGGTCCACCAGGGACTTATCTTCTATCTACTATGTATATATATGTAATATAATATATATATATATATATATATATATATATATATATATATTTGTCAAATACGACTCACCTATCATCGCACAGCCCAAACTATACGACCTAGAACCTTGAAATTTTGCGTGGACGTTTCTTTCAGGGCGTAGGCATCCGCTAAGAAAGGATTTTACATAATTCTAAGTTTTATAAAAATCTCTAAGTTTTAAGGGTCTGTTAACTGAGTCAAGTTTTAAAATACGCCCATACAAAGTGTAATGGGTAATCTTTTGTTTACGCTAAATGGTTCAAAAACGGATACGTTGTTTCAGATGGTTTATAATTTGCTTCTTTGCATAATGGTTTTATGGTTGTTTTGTCTATTTAGGGCATATGCACTATGCAAAAGTTACATTTAGTTATGGTTTAATCCATCTCCAGTTTCCGTACCTTATCTGTTTAATCATAAAATGTGGCGCAATCTTTATTTAGGCAGCGGGAGTTATAGTTTTTCCCTTAGGGCGTCCTTCACGTATTCATCCCCCAAAATTGTTTGGCGAATTCCTTTTTTATCCAATTCGAGGATGTCCTGGCTTTAAACGGGAAAAATAAGTGCTGCAATCTGAAGTGAATCGAGTTTGAAACACCATCAACGAATAGCTCCACTGTTCCAAACATTCAGCTCTTTAATTTATTGACACCCTATTTGACAATTCTGTGCTTATTGGCAAATATGCATAGAAATACCTTAAAATTGGCACATTTAAGGTTAAAATCTGTCTTGCCGTTTTAGAGTTATGACTGTGAAAAGAAACCTACACTATCGACTGTAATACAAGTTCAACTGTGTTTTAAACCGATATAACGCCACATCACGTAAACAGACCTCTACATTACATATTCCTTAAAATAACCTTTTTTTCATTTAGTCCCTTCAGATTCGTCAAATCAAGGTCATACTATAGTGTTTATCGTGAGCGAAGCCACGGGAACTGCTAGTTAAAATAAAGGAAAATTAGCAGCTGATGACTTTTTTAGAAAAGGTAATAGCATCAGAGACCCACAATGCAGTCTTCTAAAGATGTAAACAGGTATATCATATTACATATTTTTAAATTACTGAAATTGTTACTTTACTCTATCACGTTAAATAAATTTTCTTTATGCCGATATTTCATGTTTACCTTATGATTAGTTAGCGTTTTCGTTTTCAGTCAATTATAATAACTGTCTCCATCAGGCTTTGAACTTCATTATGATACAAATTAGTATATGACAGTTAAATGTCACACGAATCAACAAATGAAACTTAGCTTAATTAACGAGCATTTCGTTAAACGCGAATCCCATTACACATTCGTAAAATCATATTTTTTCAATCACAGGTTTCAGCCAATTGATCAACAGATACTCGCGCACATACTTACCCAAAAAAAAGTTTAACATTAGAATAAATTACTGATTGCACATTCGTAATATAACATGTTTCAAATTCACATAAACCGATCTTGTTCTTTTGAATGAGCGCGAAGGTTTTTGCCCAAGTTACGTTCCAATTCATGATCGCCCTCAGTAATAATTTATTATAATATGTTGAACAATAAAAATTGGTTTTTAATGGTATAATTATACGTTAACTGTTATTTTATTGTACATTTTTACTAAACATTCGTTAAATACAGAAAGAATGTAAATCCAGCTAAGCCTTGCAGAGATAGTTGGACACTCAATATTAAATATGTTTATAAAGTATTTTTGACTCTATTATTTTTAAACCAATAAAGAAAAACGTTCAAACATATTCTAAGGCTGGTTTAACACTTATTTATAATAAGCTAGCTTGCCTAAATGAAGTGCTTGGCTTATTGCAAGTTCTTTCTGTATTCTATTATTTTTCTGAGTTTTCGGTCAGTTAAACGTGACTATAGGCACGCAAGTACATAAATTTATTGGGTTTTCATGGAACCAATATTGTGTCATTAATTACTAACCTTAATTTTTTGCCTAAACAATAAAGTTTTTTCTTAGTATTGGTATATAAAGCAATACCCCCGTTGCAACAGACCCGCATACTCAGGGGATTTCAAATTATAAAAAACATATTTCAATCCAAGTTAGCGAAATATGGCATATTTTGTAGTCCCCATAAGAATAAAATGGGGAATGAATATAATGCTATAACAAGTTTAAACACCAACAACTTTAACCATAGTTAACAGTTACAGTAAATTGTGTATTTATATATCAAAAACCCTGTTCATTATATGACACTATTATTGTGATTTTCTCTACGTAAGTTAAAATAAAGCTTCAACTTAGCTGCATCCTGTAACTAAATATAATCCGCTGTCTTCTGCATCCGATCCCATCTTCTATGCAGACAACCGTATGCACTCACAACCGTAGCCTACCAACTGACGAGAGTACTGAGACTGAAAAATGCTGAGACGTATCCACCATCCTCAGCACACACCTTCCTTCCTGTGTGTGTGTGTGTGTGTGTGTGTGTGTGTGTGTGTGTGTGTGTGTGTCACATGTTGTAGAGATAAGACGCCTTCTAGATCTGTTGGAATGCATAGGTCACATTCAACTCATCATATTAATATTGTTTTGAATGAAGTTTCGGAGCAATAATATTGTATTATAAATAGTTAAATCTCTTAGGTTTTCTTGGTTAGGTTGTTGTAAAAGTATGTACGAAACAAAGTTCATCTTTGATAGCGTATTGTATACATTCATAAAATTTTTACTTCTAATGGTAATGTAATTTTGACCTAATGATAATGTGAAGTTTGTTTTAAGAACTAAATACTGTATTTATAACGAGATTAATAATTTTACTCAGTTTAATCTTAATGAAATATCCATTTTTGTTTAAAATTTGTCGAATACGTTCACCCTATTTTATTAACTAGCTCAATCAGTGGAGGCCCTTCAGACAACTAGTGACTAAATACGATAAACTGGTAAATTGTAAACATCTTTTTCTAAGTACAGGATTTCAAATTTATCATCGATAAAATAACACTCTCCCTCTCTGGTAATTACGATATCACCAACTTAGATTGTGTATGAAGAATTTTGTTGTCATAAAGATAGACATTCTAATTCGCCACTGAGAGCGTTTAACACTCGCTCTCTTCTGTTAAGATTGTATTTTTTAATTTTATTTTAATGCATGGACAATTCAAACATTTATTTAACCATGATCGTCAAACATGCAATGCGACGGATTATATCAAAACTCGCGGTATGAAAGCTAAGCTAAGACCGTACACATAAAATATGTTCATTGAGTTGTATAAACTGGTTTTCATTGTAGTCGTCGTAGGTGCTAGTTGCATGATCCCAACTAAGTCACACCTGCTTACTGTGCACACATCTTTCTTTTTTCCTTATCCCATATTTGTGACGACCTCTGTGCTCAGAATAATAATAATAATAATAATATGATTCCTTTCACCCCCCCCCCTCCCCAATCCACCGAAATCACGCTCATAAAAGCGGCGCCTATTGTTAGAATAAAATTAGTTTCCCTTCTGTCTGGAGAGTGATGTAAGTAGGGGAGGGGAAGGATGGCTCGTCGATGTCCTTCCATTCGTGTAAGCCTCCTCCACAAAAGTAGCAAATTGTTTTATCTTCCTTCCCGTCGTAAAAAAATCCAGCCTCAGCGAACACATCTCTGAAATCACTAATAACACTGTTTGTTGGAGAATGAAGGTATGACTTTAATCTAGCTTCTTCTGAACAGTATTGTGGATATACAATTCCTTTGCTTGAAACTCGTGACATGTTACTAGAAGATTGAGCATCACCCAAATGGCGTACATGCAACTGCAAATTCTGTTCTTATGCTGATCCCCCCCCCCCCCCCCGTGTGAGGACGCAAACCATATTATGTCCAAGCGAGCGATAGATTTGCATAACTATATATCTCTTATCAGCCCGGAAGAGTGGTTAAAGCCCATAAGTGGTCTATGTTACCGGGAACTTGCTTAAATATAACTGTGATTAATTTTAGTTCTTGTCGATGAGGCTTGAATTAAATCCATAAGCCCCCTCTTAACCGATGGACAAAGAGAAATAATTCAAAATGCCAAATGATTTGTTTTCCAAGCTGAATTCAACGTACACCTTAATTGTTTACCACATAAAATTTACGGCTTTTGAGTTATAAGAAAAAATAGGTAAAAAGCAGATTTTATGCCTTATTTTGCATTTTGACAATTTTTTGTCACGAAATTTTGTTAACAAACGTCAGATTTGGATTCGGCGCCACAAAAAACATAAGGAACAACAAAAAATCAAACTTAACCCAAAACTTTTCCTCGAAAAATACATTTTGAATGGACTAAACTTATTTAAAGCCACCCAAACTTTATCGTTGATAGATATATAACAATATGATAAATGTTAATAAGTTAAATCATCTTATGGTCTACGTATTTAAAAATACCGTTTAACAAATATCGTATCGTTTTACCGTGAATGGCAAAAACCCCCTATTTAATTTTACACTGTATTTATAACTCGATAAATCTGTTTAGGGCTGTTTTTTTCACTTTGTTACTACGAGACCCTTAGTTATAGTTAAAAATACAACAATAATTAGTGCCTGGATTTCATATTTACTATCAACGTTGTTTACCCTTGACTTCAATACGAAATGTGTTAAACTGACGCCCACGAATGGCTAAGTCCTTGACTATATCCGTGTCTGATCGGCCTGGTTTTCGAACTCATCCGAATAATCACTACTTAACACGACTGTGCCAAATTTCATTCCGATCGGACCATTTCTGCGAGCGCTATCGTGCTGCCAGACACACACACACACACACACACACACACACACACACACACACACACACACACACACACACACACACACACACACACACACACACAACCACACACACACACACACAGAGCAATTTGAAAGAATGGTGTTTTTTGGTGTCTGAGTTCCCAAAACGAAAAGTTATGATGGTCCGGGGCTTAGGTCTTACGGTAATAAAGTAACCTATTGTTGCAGCAGTAAATATATATTTAATTTGCGCCGTAAACGCTACGCTCACTATAAAACTATTGTTAGGCAGTACCGTCAAACTACTTCATCGTAAAATCACTTTTCTTCATATTTCGTACAAGCTGCATTGTACTAAGACTCGAACAACTTCATGAAAATAATTAACTTAGTTTAATAATTTATCACTCATGATTACATATCATAGTATTAATTTTTTTCATGTACCGTTATGATTTTTACGATGATAAATGGTACAGTTCAAAGAAGCCCTCTATGGTGACCTTGAAGCAGTGTCCCCCTCCCACCCCCCCCTTCTCTCCCCCTCGCGCTCAAATACGCGACGTGTACGTCGCCAGACGCCATTCCTCCCTCAGCAGCGGACCGGCCGACATCAGCGATCCCCGAGACCCGCTCCGCCGAGCACCATGCAGTTCCAACTGGTCATTTGTGACGAGGTCGATGTAGGAATTCTACATGAGACACTTCTACATTTGATAGCGGACCATCCACCGATACAACTGAAGGTCACCGTTGAGTTCGACAGCAATCTCTGCGGATGGGTAGATTCTTCGTCGTCGTCTTGTTCCCAACACGCCCCCGAATGGTCTCCGGATCCCACAGCGTCACCTACGACTGAAGTGTCGACAACCGAAAACGTTCGACCGGAAAAATCAACAGGCACCGACGATGACGGGACTTCGTATCGCGTTCACTCGCAAAATACCGAACAACACCGAGCGGGTGAATCCCAAGTCTAAACATCACAATTATTCAACTTACAACTCACTAGGTTTATCATTGTTTTCCAAAATTCGTAAATTACAAACGTATTCGGAATTGTAGTTTTGAAAAAGTAACTAGAAAAAAAAAACAGCCCTTGATGTCCTTGACCCAGATTTTACAACAGTACGGTAAAACTATTCCGTTTATTTTACAAGACCAAGTTTTCCGACCGGTAATTTCGACGCCGACGATACGCCAAAAACTATTTCATTTCTGCGTCATCGGAAAGCAACACTTGTGTTTTGACGACATTATGTAAAATTTGCTCCGACAACTACGATACGCTTAGCGTCAAAACTCACCGTAACACTAAGTTCGACAGTACGGTAAAACTACTTGAACGGAAAATCCCTTTCCTTTATATTTCGACTATATCTCATACTTTACGATAAAACCTCGATTTATTTTCCAAGTCTCAGTTCTCCGAGCGGTAATTTTGACACCGACGATACGGTAACCGCCCGGCACCGCACTGCAACTCCGACTGTCCCCCGTCGTCGCACCGGCCTCTCGGCGGCGCCGTCCACCCCGGCATCGCCTCTGTGACGTCATCACTACGTCACACATCCGTCATCAAATACCTCACCAATACGTCAAAAATACGTCACCCATACGCCTCAAGTAAGACACTATTTTATCATTTTACCCTAATACGTCATAAAACACGTCACCCATACGTCACAATTACGACACTATTTTACCATTTTGCCTATGTCAGCTGATCTATACCTATCCAACCACATCTACTCTCAACTCATAATCAGAAAAGATAGAATTTACCATGGAAGTGCAAACTAACAAAATTAACTACTTAGATGTTGTAATATGAGAACAAAATAATCAACATCAATTTGATATTCATAGAAAACCTACACAAACTGACTTAAAAATTTCGTCATCATCCAACCACCCATGGAAATAAAAATTTCAGGCATCCGCTCCATGGTTAATAAATTATTAAATATTCCAATTAATGAAACAAATTTTAAAAAATTAAAAAAAAACATTATAAAATACATAGCTTAAAATAATGGTAACAAACCAGAAATCGTAGACAAAATTATTAAAAACACTAGTAAACCCGTTGCTCGAAATCGAGCAATTGTTATGTATTGATTTCAAAATAAAAATTATCATCGTACAGTATTCTAGAACTATTTTATTAAATATATGGTTGAACTTCCTGTTATACTGAAATTGTTTTACAAAAGCTTTTTTAAACTAAATTTCTTGTGAATACTCAATTATCTTTAAGGAGATGTCCATGTTTCTTAAGTGTTTTCTACGAACATTAAGAGCCCCCCAAAAGGAGTTGGCTTGACCTGCCGCCAGTGCAGTAGTCCATGAGAAAGCACTGGGGAGGGAAGGTAAAACTTTTGCGGTGGACTGACCCTGAGCTATACCTAGTCATAGCGAGTGCTGGAATTACTGGAAACTGGGGTCGTTTTATTATAGAACATCACTAAACACAAACAAAATTTTTAAAATTATATTATTTACATGTTTGCATCATTCATGGTTAGCATTTCATAGTTGTACTAAATTAAAGAAATTTACATTTTCATGTGATTTTCTTTGAGGTAATTGCTCACAAACGCTTCACATTACCATTCACCATAAACTCTAATCGAAGCGTATACTCAACCAAGTTCATCAAGATGAAATTGTCATACGAAAATTAATTATTAGATGAAATAACCCATGCACCATACGAAAGAAAATTAACCAAAACAAATTGTTATTTGAAAATCTACTGCAAATTTGTTTAGACAACATTAATGTTTTTAAATGGGTTGGCAGAATTAAACATGGGTAAAGAAGAATTAAATTATGTTTTGTAAAAAAAAACAAAGTTAGGCTAGTTGGTTTCGTGGCAAGATGAATATCTTTGGTTTCGTGGGTTTTACGTTATTTTTGTAAAACTTTCTGAAATTTAGTATATGCGACTAAGAGCTGCTTTCCCCGAATCTAGTTTTATTTTAACTTCAGAGACTTAAGTATAGTACAATTTGTATTTCCTGATCATATGGTATCTATTCTATCTTTATATTAATAGGCAAGCATTTTTTCCATAAGGTTTTTGTGCTCCTTTTTTCTCAGCCTGTGTGCATCGTAACGAAAATCTAAGCACTCCGATAGAATTGTATTTTCCTGTAGATGTGCAGAATCCCTTTGAAATTTATATTAGTCTTTTAGACAAGTAGAAAATTGAATTTAAAATTTCAAAAAAATTAACATTGGTCTTATGAGTTGCTGTTTTGGTGATAGAAAAACAAAACAAAACTGTGCTTTTGTCATCATATGTAGCTGTTATCACATGCTATTTTTCGTAGAGTAAAGATTAGATGTAGAAATATTATGTGAGGGCGAAAAGTGGGCAAAAGTTTACGCTGTTTTTTTCTGTCATCTGATGAGATATAAAACCCAAACAATAAGTTTTTATCAAGCAATAAACAAATGTAAGGAATTCATTAATGACACGAGTTAGTATTTGCCCAGTAAAAAATCCAAACAAATTATTATTTTTAAACAATTTCAAGCCACATGTTTTATTGGGGCATGAAGTAAAAATATAGTATTTGATTGAAATCCAGGGCTATTTAGAGAAGATTGAATTTGTTTCAAATAAAGTTTGCTCACTTCAATAAGATTAAGAGATAAAAATTAGCTGATAAAAAGGGAAGAAAAAAGAACATGAAGTTGAGTCTCTACCATCCGATGTACTGTCGTGCAACTGCAGTACAGATGGACATTACATTCAAATTGTGAGTTTTATTATTGGTAGAGAATGCGTAAAATATGTGTAATATTTTAGTGATAATGATAGGGAGAGAGGGAAGGAGGGGAAAATGTCCTAAGGGTATGGAAGGAGAGAACAAGTTTTGAAGGGGAGTTTTAGGTCTCAAATTATAGTGTAAATGTTAGGTGTTATTATTTCAGACCTAAAAGGTAGGAAAGGAGGGACGAGAGATGGGAAGAAGAGGATGAAGGAGAAAAGGGCTGAAAAGTAGAAAGAAGGTCGAAAGGAAGGAAGTACATAGAGAGTAAGGGAAGGAATTAATGGAGGGAGTGGGGGAGAGAACTGTAGTAAGGGGTGTATGGGATAAACTGAGTTGATGACTGAATTTTTACCGTCCTCTGAATCAATAACCAGCTCAGTGTTAAAGAAATAAACGTGGAATCTTAATATTGTACAATACTAATTACTAAAAACCATGTCATAAATATGTGCCAGTGGCGAATCAAAATAATTAGTCAAAGATTGAGTCTTTCTCTTTTGCTTTTGGTTCCCATTTGGTTCTATTATGTGTTTACGTGGAAAATGTGTACTATATGAAGTGTATTGTGAAACGCATTGGTGTATGCAAAGATTAAAATTAGCTATCCCTATTTCTTGATTTTAAAATTGGTCGAATTTTCGACCACTGGCGATCTCTAGTACTTATTTAATACACGAGCAGTTTTTTTGTTACAAAGACTCCTCCTAAACTACTGAACCGATTTTCATGTTTTTGGTGTCATTGGAAAGAGCTTGGCGTGAAGTTTTGCAGGAAATAAAATTTAAAAAGGTTTGACTAAAGGGAAGATCCCTAGACGCCCTTAAAGTTTCGTATTAGTCCGTAAGATTTAACATGGGAATAGAAATTCAAATAAAGCAGCTGATTGGAGCAAACAAAGTTTTTCAGCAAAGCCATTTGTTGTTAATGGAATTGAAACCATTGCATGTAGAGATGGAGGCATTTCAGTTGATGGAAGATGTAAATAAATAAACTATTATCCTAATACATACTTAAGGTCATAATTCAGTTTTAAAAACTTATATTTTGGATCATATGTATGAAGATATTAATAACCACTTATATGTTCATATTCCAAAGAAAAATACTAAAAAACATGTATATTTTTATGTATAAATTCTATACATATAAATAGATCTATAAATAAAAGAAAAAACACAGACCTAACATTGATTATAAGAAGATTTATTGAACCATTTTAGTTCGGTTTGAGATTAAGATGGGTCATACGCTACTTAGGGCCGCGAAACATGGACATCTCCTTAAAGATAACTGGGTATTCACAAAAAAATTTGTTTTAAAAAGCTTTTGTAAAAACTTTCAGTATATCAGGAAGTTGGGTTTGAGATTAAGATGGGTCATACGCTACTTAGGGTTGCGAAACATGGACATCTCCTTAAAGATGACTGAGTGTTCACAAAAGAATTAGTTTTTAAAAACCTTTTGTAAAAAATTTCAGTATAACAGGAAGTTCAACCATATAATTAATACAATAGTTCTAGAATACTGAACCATAATAATTTTTATTTTGCAATCAATACATAACAATTGCTCGATTTCGAGCAACAGGTTTACTAGTATAATTTAAATATTAGAATATTCATACGGGTTGAATTAAATTCTCGTTTATTTTAAACCTTAATTGGGGAAAGCTGCCCTAAGTAGCGTATGACCCACCTTAATCTCAAACCGAACTAAAAATGGTTCAATAACCACACATAATGAAACAGCACCTACTCATAATGAATGTTAAGTCTCTTTCTTTTTTATTTATTCTTTTATTTATATTTATATTTATATTTATAGAATTTATACATGGGAATTTACTTTTTCTTTGGAATATAAATATATGTGAATATTAAGATCTTCACACATGTGATTCAAAATAAATGTTTTTTAAAACTGAATTCTGACCTTAAGTATGTATTAGGATAATAGTTTATTTATTTACATCTTCCATCAACTGAAATGCCTCCAGCTCTACATACAATGGTTTCAATTCCTTTAACAACATATGGCTTTGCTGAAAAACTTCATTTGCTCCAATCAGCTGCTTTATTTGAAATTTCTATTCTTATGTTAAATCTTATGGACTAATATGAAACTTTAAGGGCGTCTAGGGCTCTTCCCTTAAGTCAAACCTTTTTAAATTATATTTCCTGCAAAACTTCACGCCAAGCTCTTTCCAATGACACCTAAATTATTAAAATCGGCCCAGAACTTTAGGAGGAGTAATGATCACAAAAAAACCCTAGCGTATTAAATAAGTATAGATACAGATAAAGAGAAAGAGGTTAAAAACTCAAATAATCCACCTTCTAATGAAGGAAAACAATACATTAGAGTTCCATACAGCACCGTTATTAACAAAGCCATTTGCAAAACTTTTCATAATAAAAAAAGAACTATCATTGAGCTACGCAACCCAAAATAATACATTCAAAATGATTGAGAAACTCTCAAGGCAACAACAACAAAATAATAACTATAAAAAATCTTGAATTTACCAAATTAATTGTTCAGACTGCAACAAATTTTACATTGGGCAGACAGGAAGATCATTTGAATCAAGATTTAAAGAACACATTCAAGCGCTTAAAAGCAATAACCAAACGACCATGAGGTCTGACTTTGCTCCTGTCCACAAACCACATTTATAAGAACATGGAAGAAAATATGAAAATAATAAACAGCATGCCCAAAGGAGAAAAACATTAACGCTGGAAAAAATTTTTCAAATAAAAAATGCATACAAATAAAACCCCCATGAACTTCTGAACACACATATAAGTGATAACAACCCAATATTTATGGAAATAAGAAACATAATAAATAAGAACAATTCCATAACAGTGCATCATATGGATTTTGAATAAAATATTTACTAAAAAATATTATTAGGTTAAATGTTTATATTCTGACTATGAAGATGGGAAAATACCCGAAACATGTAGTCAAATAAAATAAAATAATTACATAAAAAAGGGTACTTTGTTAATATTATGTTCATTTCAATCATAGATTGTATATTATATACATTATATAGAGGATAATATCCTCTAAGGTCAACAGGCTTCTTCCCATTGACAAAATATTTTTAATAAAATTTTACAGGCATTGCTTATAGCAGTAGAATTAGAATAACCGTTTTCAATATTAATAATACCAGCAGTTACGTTTTAATCTGTACATAGTAAATACTACATGCGTAAGCCACATATAGTTTATAGTCACAATCACAGTGCTACAATATGTTGTCGTATGCCGCAGCAACCAGCAATGCTGAAGTAAGTGGGAGTATTGTAAATAATCCTTCTAATACTGCTGACTCGCACACACCAGATGACTCACACCGCGAGGTAGCCTCAAATGATAGTTTAACTCAAACAATCACTGCTTTTTTTGATAGGTTTGAAAAGCTTTTCATGCAACAATTTCAACAAATAGATGCTTTGCTAAACCTACTTACCAAAGTTCTCCAAAAGCACAACTAATTCACGAATCAGTTCTTAAAGATAGCCTTATGGAATGCTAACGGCTTGGCAAAACATTGCCAAGAATTTAAACTGTTTATTTCTACTAATAAATTGGACTTACTACTAATTACAGAAACACATTCCACAAATTTAAGTTATTTTAAAATTCCTGGTTTTACCCTGTATCACACAAACCACGGTGCTGCGCATGGTGGTACTGCAATATTAATAAAGACTTGCATCGGTCATTATGAACATCCTAAATACCAACTGGGCTTACAGGCTACGAGTGTAACTATGGAAGATATGCACGGTTCAATGACATTTTCATCGGTCTACTGCCCGCCCAGACACAATATTAGTCATCAACAATTTACTGACTTTTTCAATTCCCTTGGGAATAGGTTTCTATCTGGTGGGGATTATAACAGCAAACATCAAATGTGGGGGTCAAGGGTAACTAATCCACGAGGTAGGCAACTCTATGAGACAATAACGGAAAATAATTTAAGTTACATGTCTATTGCTGAACCTACATATTGGCCAACAGATCTAAATAAACTACCTGACCTATTGGATTTTTTTGTAACCAAAGGTATTGCAGATAATCTTCACATCGACTCGTGCCTGGACTTATCATCAGATCATTTACCCATAATTTTAAATGTTAGTACATCCATAATCATGGCAGTACATCCCTTTGTATTGGCAAAAAAAGTTTGAATGATGTACCTTCATTGGTTCCCTAGATATATCCATTTTTGTATTGAAAAAACATATACTGCACAAATACTGAAAACTGATGTGAGCTAATTTATGTTTTTCTTTGCTAAAAAAACATGTTCACTATATTTTTCTTGTTTATAAGGACAAAACAAGACCTAAAAACAAAATTCTAAAATTGTTCAAGTAGTACCCGTTTTTAGTAGCAAATTCCCTTGAAAGATGGCAAAACATAAATTGATTAAGTGGCAAACGGCTCAAATAACTAATTAATTTATAAAAAATATAAAAACAAAATAAATATAAATTAACTAAATACTTACCGCAGTATACAGCGTACATTATCATTGTAGCCACGAAGCAAACAGGCACAGGGTGGCATTCCGGCATCTCGCGAACTTCTACCCTGTAAAGCTGTGAAACAAACCAATAGTAGTATAAGTAACCGATCTGCCCACCTTAGCCCATATACAAACTGTTTCAAAACATAAAATCAAATTTTTTAGCCAAAATAATGCAGAAACATGCTTATTATATTTTTTCTTGTGTATTACATATATATGTCCTGTATGCGTGTTTCTAAAATTAGAGGTCTTTAACGTGTTTCTATCCAAATTGACAGCTTGTCAAAGTTTTGAATACAACACATCCTTGAAAGCTACGGTCTAGGACGTTTGGAGTTTTAATTCACCTTTGGTGACGTAAAAATGAAACGAGCCTGGGAAAAATGTTATTAAATGAAAAAGTTGTCTCTTTTGGTGATATTTAAAATTTTGAGTGTCCCCCAAAAATGGGGGATTTGGGGGACACTCGAAATTTTTGGTAACGTCAAAAAATAATTTGGGTTAAGTTAGTATCATTCCCCAAAGGTTAATTGTTTGTCTTAACAAACAAAAAAATTAAGGAGGGGGGACGGACTTTTTTACACACTGTATAATAATAAGGCACATTGTCGCTGTCACAGAACATCAGTCACTGAGGTACTGAGAGTGGTAAACAAAGTACGTTGTCCCAATGTTAACCTTATGGAGGATAACTTCTCGACATACCTTGTTCGTGGCATGATGAGGTCTAGTTTATATCAGTCTAAAATCCCCAATAATTACATTTTATCTATGACCATTGCAATAATCACCAATGACGATGTTACAACTAATGTCATAATGAGGTCCATTATTAAACCAAAATACAAACCCGTTGCATAAAGTTAACTTTAGGCAACTGGTGTCACTTTATGATACAGGTTCTAGACCAATGGGAGCGCGGCATTTGACGAAAGTAGTGTCATAATGACAATCAGTTACGCAATTCGCACATCAGCTGATTGTTGCATTACGATTCATGTTTGAGTTGACTTATCCCATCAGCTGATTGTTCCACAGCGATTCATGGTTAAGTCTGCTTATGTGTCTAACCTGAAATTTGAGTTGACCTATTCCATCAATAGTAAAATTCATGTGTTTTGTTAAACTTCGGGGGAAATTTAGTCGTATATTGTTGGTCGTAGATAAAGTAGTGTATGCAACAATTGTACTTTGCCTTTAAGCCACTCTTGAGATATTTAGAACACTCGCTTCACTCGTGTTCTAACTTACATCTCACTCGTGGCTTAAAGACATTCATAATACAATCGTTGCATAAACTACTATTGTGGCAGCAAACCTGCATACCCATTTCCCATGTTACCCTAATGGGAAATAAAAAGGTTGTGCACTGTGCTTATTTCTCAATATATTTGGTGAGACTTGGTATGTGGCTTCAGTTAACATCTATTTGACTACGGAATAAAATCTTAAAATATTTACATTCCTTCGGCAGCAAGCCGATTACTCACCTCGCCAATATTAATGCATATAAGAAATAAATAAAATTGCGTAGCACGATTTTTTCATCATATCTTGATCAACTTGATGCGTTGCTTCATCTAGATAAGATCTACTGGATTATAGCCTGGAATCCCTCATTTTTACATTTCTGTGGCGGCAAACCTGCATACTCACTTCCCATGTTATTCTTATAGAAAATATTGTTGTGTGCTTATTAACGGACGTTCGATGATTTTACCATATGTGAGGCTACGAGTAAATTATTTATTCGAGCATTTAAAATTCGAGTATGAGTATGAGTAGTTTGCATTTGAGTATGCAGATCTGCTGCAACGGGGGCATTTTATAAGTTTGATAATTTGGAAACCAAATACAAAAGAACATTTAACATTATTTAATCAGTAACAAAGAGCTTCGTGGACCATTACTAATATTTTTAAGTTAAATAATTCTTCCCTTCTGAGAACAAAATTAAATTCCATATCCCGCAAACTAGAATTTAGTTTTATCTCATCGATAATGCCAAATGAGCCTAACATTGCACGTTAATGAACTTTAAACGAATAATCATTCAATAATTATTTACGCTACAAAAATCTCATTAACCTTTTGTCAGGAACAATTATACGCTCAGCCTGTAACCAAAGCAGAAAGATCAATTGAGTGGCACAGATCCTAATTGCCTAAGCTTTGCTAAGTTGTCCGTTAGCAAAAATTTATATCCATTAAATTAACAGTTTTTGCTTTATCATTTGAGTTTCCTCTCTGAAAACACCTTAACCCTTGGTAGGTGACTTTGATTTTAAAACACAAATAGTGACTCAAGGATTTTTTCCCGGGTATTGAAATAGTAGACAAACAGTGTAGTTTTATACATACATTGTAAAAAGGTTACATGAAACCCTTGTATAATCAATATTAAGCAATAAAATACTTTCTTGACATATTTTTGAAACCCTATATGTTTGTAAAACGTGTTACTTGTCACTTGCATTCGAAATCTATATTTTCGAACCAGAATGTAGTAACTGGTACAAAGAGTGGGTACAGAGTGTTTATATATCATTATTGTCACTGATCTCCATGTTATCATCCTTATTTGCACATTTTATACAAAAAGCAGGTTGAGTATGCTCCCAACAAATGAAGAACGGCGTCCACGTTACACAACTCTTGGGTTTCAACTGAATAGATGGACGCGCGGGAACGAAGGGGGGGTTGGGAGAGTGAAATGAGGTCGTTTGAACCGATACCTAGAAAGAGCCGTGTGAGGTACGGTTACTCCTGCGACTGCCGACCAGTAAGAACGCATATTGTTTTATAAAAATAAAAGCGCCTGGAGGAAAACTCCGTGTGTCACTGACGACAGTTAATTACTCTCAGCGTTTCAATCTCTTACACGTTCATCATCTTCTTTCTATATTACTAATTATGTAAGCGATTTTTTAAAATCAAAATTGTGAGAGTTTGACAGCTCGCAGGATGACAGGAGATGGCTCAAATGAAAGCTGTCGGTCCCAGGGGGTCGGGAAAAATAGCAGATTATGTCCAAATATACCTGAAAATGAGAAATAATGAAAAATATCTTCCATTTAAAATGCATTGGGATTGAAAAACGTCTTGCTTTGTTTACATTAAACATGTGGTGCTAAATGCTTGATTCAAAGGCATATGGTAGATGTTGACATGTGGAATTTTTTCAAAATGCAGCTAACTATGCAAATTCATTGTACTATAAAAAATACTTTAAATTTAAGATTTTCTGATTTTATTAATTAAGGGTATGAATTTTTTCATAATTTAAAATAATTATAAAAAGTTAAGTACGTTTGTTTAGTTTATGTTATAACGATGCAGGATTAATACCAAATGATCTATATATATATATATATATATATATATATATATATAATTACGTAAGGGAAATTTTTACGCCGAAATTGTGGGCGTTTGGAAGGTCGTAGGATGATGGGGGGCTGAAACTGAAGGTCTCCATCTCAGGAACTCGGGGAAAATACTGAAATTGCTTTAAGCTTACTATAAAATGAGAAATAACGTAAAATAGCTGTCATTTAAAAACCATTAGGATATAAAAAGGTCTGCTTTGTTTAATTAAAACCAAATTCTAGAAACAATCATAATTTTGTGGATCGAAAAGCCTATTTTCTATATAAGAAGGTATTTTGTACTATAGTAAAGAAGGATTATGCTTAGGGGCTATTAGCCCCTTCAAGCCTCTAGTTTTTATTAAACTTATATTTTTTAATAATAAAAACAATAATCTATATATATAAAGGAGAAGGGGTTTTCTATCGGACAGCAAATCTCCAAAACTATAAGACCAAAAGAGTTGAAATTTGGCACATGTGCTCCCCTTGGGTCTTTGATGCACACTAAGAAACAGTTTTACAAAATTCCCAAAGAGTTTCGTCCTATGGTACTTCAAAGTTTTAATGTTAAATTATAGGGAAGGATATAAGGTCGTCAAGGCAACCTTAAAATGTATGGCGAATTAAATCCTAAAAAAGACTGCGGAAGTTTTTATGTTTTTCCACGGGTGAAACCGTGTTGATAAGCTAGTATACTATAATTTATAATCTGTAACTATAAACATAACAACAAACTGGTATCTATAATCTATCTGGTAACTGTAATATATTTTTCTGGTGTTTAAAATAAACTGGTGAATAGTTTGAACAAAAGATGAAAGATTCCACTCTTAAAAAACAACGAAAATCAAAAAAAACTCTTCAAAACTTTGCTTTTAGTCCAGGCAACAAAGATATATAGGGGGAATTTTTTAGAACACAATTTTTGACTCTGCAGCTTTGTTTAGACTAGTAGGAGGTGAACATATCAAAAGTCCCCGTCCGTGGCCCATGAGTGGGGAGAGGGAGGGGGTCTGAAGGTACCACTTTTAGGTTTTCCCTAAATATTTTGAGAACTATCAACTTTTAGTATTCCCTATTAAATTTGAAAACTGTAGAAAATTAAATTTCCTGTAAGAAAAGTATACTATAATATGTCTATTTTGGCCCAATTATTTACAAGGTAAGCACTAATTTTATTAATATTTAAGCAAATATTCATTCCATAAGAAATACATGCAAAATTTGTGCTTTCTTACTTTTTTGCATCCTGCATTAATCTGGATAATTGTGACACCAAAGGTAAATACCCCCATTGCAGTAAACCTGCATACTCAGCGAATTTCAAATGCAAAAGAGCATATTTCAATCCAACATAGCGAGATTTGACATGTTTTTGTAAGCTCCATAAGAATAACATGGGGAATGAGTATGCTGGTTTGCTGAAACAGGTATATTAAAACAGGGCGGTTTTAATTCAATATTTAGTAAATTTTAACTGGAAGAAGCCATATACCAAGTTTTATTGAGATATGTGAAGAACTGAGCGAAATATAGAATTTTACTAGTTTCCCATAAGGATAACATCGGGACAACGTACTGTGTTTACCACTTTCAATATATCGGTAACTAATGGACATAGAGTATTGATTCAAAGTACTTAGGCCTAATTGTTTGCTTTCCCAAGCTGAATTCAATGGTTATAATGAAAATTGGATTATTCTTGTTTTTCTGTGTAAAAAAACTTTAAAAACCCATTTTTGGGGATTTACCCCCTTTACTCCCCCCTCTGGTGGTCCGAATGGGCTGGTTTGTGAACTCGTACGAATAATTACTACTGTACTTTATAATGGGAGAAATAGCAGAGTTACGTTGGTAGAGATGAGATATAATAAACACAACATGTTTCAGTTATACTCAAATTATATTCTTAAATTAGGTAACTAACTTCAATCAATACAATAATGGGAACCATAACAAAAGATCATCATATAAACAAACTATTTGACATATCAAATAATAACATATGTGACTTCCAGAGAGACTAGGAGGCAAGGTGTATGAAAGTCAATATATTTCAACACTTTACACGTCTCTGCCAAATTTCATTCAGATCGGACCATTTATATGCGAGTTATCGTACATAAAGACACACATATATATTTATGAAAATTAACGGTGTTTTTGGCATCTGGGGACCTCACACAAAAAGTTATCATGGTCTCGGGCTTAAGTCTTACCATGAGAGCTACGGTAACAGCTTCTTCCCTGTAGAGGAAATTCGCTAAAAGCAAATGGGAATGTCTTCTTCACATCCATAGTCAATGACTGGGATCTTTTCCGTTATACACGTATACCTCCATTCCAAATTTACCCATCAAGCTTGCTTTTTGACTGAGAACCATAAACTAGTTCAAATAATTGTTATTAATTGTTTTAAAGTGGAAAATTATTGTAAGAATATTTTACCTGCGGTTTCGTCATCTTATCTACCGTTATCTCTGTCTAGACACGAGAAGCTAGCGTCTGGCCGTCTAGCGGTCCCACTTCCAGTGTGTTAGGGTAGGTAAGGTTATGTTAGGATTGGTTGAGTTAGGTTACGTTACCTAACCTAACCTAGCATATCCTAAACGAACTTACCAAAATCAAGCTTGAAGCAGCGTCTGCCCATCTAGCAGACGGTCCCACTTCCAGTATGATAGGTTAGGTAACGTTAGGTTAGGTTAGGTTAGGTTGGGTTAGTTTAGGTTACAGGTAACGTAACCTAAACTAACCCAACCTAACCTAACCTAACCTAGCCTAGCCTATCCTAACCGAACTTACCAAAATCAAGCTTGAAAAACAAACCCGAAACAGTAGTATACGTATAACGGAAAAGATCCAATGACTGTAGGCTACTGACCTGACTGTTGGTGCCGCGGCGGGGGACGAGTCCGATGTTCCTCAGCTCGGCTCGCGTCACCTCCAGATACACCCTCCTCTCACCCCTCTCCCCTCCTCTCCCCCCTCCCCCCACATCCATAGTCAATACATTAGATACATTAGCTGAAATGGCGTCCTACCCAGGTAGGTATTTTAAGCCAAGTATGAATGACAATGACTGTACTGACCTGACCGTCGGTGCCAGGGCGGGGGACGAGTTCGATGTTCCTCAGCTCGGCTCGCGTCACCTCCAGATACACCCTCCTCTCACCCCTCTCCCCCCTCCCCCCTCCCCCCACATCCATAGTCAATACATTAGATACATTAGCTGAAATGGCGTCCTACCCAGGTAGGTATTTTAAGCCAAGTATGAATGACAATGACTGTACTGACCTGACCGTCGGTGCCAGGGCGGGGGACGAGTTCGATGTTCCTCAGCTCGGCTCGCGTCACCTCCAGATACACCCTCCTCTCACCCCTCTCCCCCCTCCCCCCCTCCCCCCACATCCATAGTCAATACATTAGATACATTAGCTGAAATGGCGTCCTACCCAGGTAGGTATTTTAAGCCAAGTATGAATGACAATGACTGTACTGACCTGACCGTCGGTGCCAGGGCGGGGGACGAGTTCGATGTTCCTCAGGTCCACCCCCTCTCCCCCCTCCCCCCTCCCACCACATCCATAGTCAATACATTAGATACATTAGCTGAAATGGCGTCCTACCCAGGTAGGTATTTTAAGCCAAGTATGAATGACAATGACTGTACTGACCTGACCGTCGGTGCCAGGGCGGGGGACGAGTTCGATGTTCCTCAGGTCCACCCCCTCTCCCCCCTCCCCCCTCCCCCCACATCCATAGTCAATACATTAGATACATTAGCTGAAATGGCGTCCTACCCAGGTAGGTATTTTAAGCCAAGTATGAATGACAATGACTGTACTGACCTGACCGTCGGTGCCAGGGCGGGGGACGAGTTCGATGTTCCTCAGCTCGGCTCGCGTCACCTCCAGATACACCCTCCTCTCACCCCTCTCCCCCCTCCCCCCTCCCCCCACATCCATAGTCAATACATTAGATACATTAGCTGAAATGGCGTCCTACCCAGGTAGGTATTTTAAGCCAAGTATGAATGACAATGACTGTACTGACCTGACCGTCGGTGCCAGGGCGGGGGACGAGTTCGATGTTCCTCAGGTCCACCCCCTCTCCCCCCTCCCCCCTCCCACCACATCCATAGTCAATACATTAGATACATTAGCTGAAATGGCGTCCTACCCAGGTAGGTATTTTAAGCCAAGTATGAATGACAATGACTGTACTGACCTGACCGTCGGTGCCAGGGCGGGGGACGAGTTCGATGTTCCTCAGGTCCACCCCCTCTCCCCCCTCCCCCCTCCCCCCACATCCATAGTCAATACATTAGATACATTAGCTGAAATGGCGTCCTACCCAGGTAGGTATTTTAAGCCAAGTATGAATGACAATGACTGTACTGACCTGACCGTCGGTGCCGGGGCGGGGGACGAGTTCGATGTTCCTCAGGTCCACCCCCCCTCTCCCCCCTCCCCCCTCCCCCCACATCCATAGTCAATACATTAGATACATTAGCTGAAATGGCGTCCTACCCAGGTAGGTATTTTAAGCCAAGTATGAATGACAATGACTGTACTGACCTGACCGTCGGTTCCGGGGCGGGGGACGAGTTCGATGTTCCTCAGGTCCACCCCCTCTCCCCCCTCCCCCCTCCCCCCACATCCATAGTCAATACATTAGATACATTAGCTGAAATGGCGTCCTACCCAGGTAGGTATTTTAAGCCAAGTATGAATGACAATGACTGTACTGACCTGACCGTCGGTGCCGGGGCGGGGGACGAGTTCGATGTTCCTCAGGTCCACCCCCCCTCTCCCCCCTCCCCCCCTCCCCCCTCCCCCCACATCCATAGTCAATACATTAGATACATTAGCTGAAATGGCGTCCTACCCAGGTAGGTATTTTAAGCCAAGTATGAATGACAATGACTGTACTGACCTGGCCGTCGGTGCCGGGGCGGGGGACGAGTTCGATGTTCCTCAGGTCCACCCCCTCTCCCCCCTCCCCCCTCCCCCCACATCCATAGTCAATACATTAGATACATTAGCTGAAATGGCGTCCTACCCAGGTAGGTATTTTAAGCCAAGTATGAATGACAATGACTGTACTGACCCGGCCGTCGGTGCCGCGGCGGGGGACGAGTCCGATGTTCCTCAGCTCGGCTCGCGTCACCTCCACGTACACCCCCCACTCGCTCACCTCGCTGCTCTCGCCGCTCTCTGGCTGCTGAGGCTCTGCCACCATCGCCACACACGCTGTCAGTACCAAGCTCACACACAGCCAGGACATCTGCCATCAAAACAGTCAGATAAAATCTGTCCAAACTGAATGTATCTAATGTATCTAATGTATTGACTATGGAAGTGGGGGGAGGGGGTGAGGGGGAGAGGGGGTGGACCTGAGGAACATCGCTGAGGGACTCATCCCCCGTCCCGGCACCGACGGTCAGGTCAGTAGCCTACAGTCATTGGATCTTTTCCGTTATACGTATACTACTGTTTCGGGTTTGTTTTTCAAGCTTGATTTTGGTAAGTTTGGTTAAGGTTAGGATAGGATTGGTTAGGTTAGCTTAGGTAAGGTTACCTAACCCCCTAAAATTAACCGAAAAAAACCCTAAAAAACCTAACTAACCTAAAAAAACCCTAGGTTAGGTAAAATTAACCTAACGTAACGTAACCTAACCTAACCTAACCTAACCAACTAGAAGTGGGACCGCTAGACGGCCATACGCTGGCTTCTCGCGTCTAGACAGAGATACCGGAGATAAGATAACGAAACCGCAGGTAAAATATTCTTACAAGGAATTTCCACTTTAGAACGATTAATAACAATTATTCCAAATTAAAGCCTAGACACCAATATCAACTAATTATGGATTTTTACCTTTGATGGTAGCTTTAAGGTGTCAATGATAATTCCTGGGCAATACTATGGGAAGAATATTTCATTTAAAAAAATGTAACATCCATAGGAAGTGAAAAGCTCTTAAACGTTAAAGAGGATTTCCCGGGCAAAAGTGCATATCGTCTGTTAAATAAACTTAAATTCTTAGAAATTTAACTAATCTTCCACGTAGTGTTTTTGCCCCTTACTTAGGGGCGGTTTGGGAGCTCGGTATTAGCGCTAGTCCGAGCCTAAGAACCGGTTATATCCAGTATTTAGGCTGGCGTCCAAAAAATCGGTTTGGGAGCTCGGTATTAGTTGGTCTCGAGCCTAACTGGCGCAGGGATAATCTCGCGCCTAACTTTTTTGGGTTTGGGAGTCAAGTAGACTTGGGCTCACGCCTAAGAGATAATCTAGTTGGGTTTGGGAGTCCAAGTTCGGGCCTAATAAAAATTTTTTTGTCATCATAACTGTCGATTTTAGGCTCAAAAGTTAGACCTGCTAGGGGGCAGGCCTAAGTAAACATCATGTCGGTTTTATCTAATTATCTTGTTTATTAATTTCACTTTAACCAAACGATTGTTATATTTGGATTCGTCATGAAATTCCGAACAATTCCATTACCCTTAAGTAATATTTAAAAAAAAAATTTTTGGTTCCTGATGTTCACATTATACTAGAGATCGCGTAGATTACTTTGCTTTAGTAAAGATTTTGACTTAACAACGGTAATATCAAAGAAATTGGCCATAAAAATTTGGGTATAGTAATTTATTTTCCGTTGATAAATAAATTAATACAATTTTGTAACTAAATATGGTGTATGATTTAGCTACGACAAAAATAGCAAATACACACAAAAAAATTCACAACATTCCAATTATAAATTACTATTCAACAAAGCATATTTTGGATTGTAAACATTTTTTACGATACTTATCAGGGTTACAAAATATCGCGGCTTTTAACATCGTTAAAGCTAAGCAAATAATAAGTTACAGGATGTTTTTTTTTAAACGCAACCCATTTTTAAGATTGAATATTGCACATATAAATATGAAATCAGTAATGTTTTATTAATCCTTATTTTATACAACTATGTATCCCCAAAGAAAATTATATAGTGGGGACAAACCCGGGAATCTTGGGGGGGGGGGAATTATCCGTCATTGATAAAATAAAGTTTTGGGTTGCGTTTGAAAAAAAAAACACCCTGTAACTTATGATTCAATTCTACTTTAAAGTCTGACGTTATTAGAAAAGTACACCCGCTCCCCCCTTACGCAAAAGAGAGAAGATATTGAGGCAAAAAGCACTCCAACGAAACTGCGCAGAAGCGCTGAGCAGTCGTTATCAGTTCCGTTTTATACTACTCTGAAAGCCAGGCGCGTTGTCACTGTGCGGAGTGTAGGGTGAGTTTGTGCCGGTGACATCAACATGGAGTACCTCGACTATTTGGACTATGTTAGGATACATCCACCTCGGATACAACCAGCTCGTCATCAAAATTACAATCCATTCAATTTTGTGTTCGCTTCTTCTCTTTATCAGCCATGTTCTCTCGCTCTTACTCAAGTCCCAATGAGCAAAAAAATTAGCTACAAATAAGTTCATGCTCGTATTAGAACTGTTATTAATACATCGAAACTTGGCAACGGTTTCATATCAATACGAGTTAAAAACGTTTTTGAAATAATTTTAAAATTGTTAGGAACTTGTATTAAAACAATTTTAAAATCATTACGATCTTGTATCAATGTCGATAGTTAAATAACTTATATCAGAACAATTTTTAAAATGTTTCAAACTTATATTGAAACTCGTATTAATGTAGTTTTGTAAAACACATATTAAAATTATTTCAAAACAATTTTAAAAGTGTTAAAACTGATATCAAAACTTGTAAAGTTTAAGTCAAATAACTTGTATTAAAACAGTTCAAATTTGTTTTAGTCTTGCTAAAATTGTTTTAAAACATTCTTGTTGAAATGTTTTAAAAGTGTATTAAAATTATTTTTGTAACTCATTTTCATGCTCATTAAGTTGCACTAACAATTTGAAAAACAAATGAAAAAGTAACAACACTTTTTAATAGGCACAATTATTTAACTGAAAAAACCATAAAAATAAAAAATTAAAACTACAAATTTAAAACTACAACTGTGTCATCCACCTACCCCAACACTTCACAGAAAACTGATAACGAGAGCTGTAAACTCCCCTCACCACGCACAACATAGAGCGCTTTTGTTGTCGTCGTCGATCAGGTGTTTCGCAGTTGCCGCCGCGGCCCCAAAAACAAAATTCCCCGCGATTCCCTGTCCATCTAGCCACACTGCCACTTAGTACCGACTAAAGATGATACCGAACCATTTCAACTTGGTCGCGAGCTCCCAAGCCCGACTTTTGCTACGTGGACTAAAGTTAGGCGCGCCTAAAGCTAGTCGCGTACTAGCTGGGCCCGAGCTCCCAAACCGCCCCTTATTGTACTTCACTTCACTTCATGGGGTCGCCACTTTCCATAGCCGCTACCATGATGACTTCTATACTTTTTACCGTATAATGCACTAGAAGGACAAGATGGAAATTCAATTATAAACAGTTTAATCGACTTTTTTTAAATAAAGGCCGAAAATACATAAGTTTTTTCTTAACACTAAACGTTGCAAAATAATACAAATTTGTTTTGTTTTTGCTGTAAACGAGCTTTGAAACAGTACAATGTGCTATTTTTTCTTTGATACGCTATGGCAAACCACTTTACGTAACAATTTGTCAATTAATTACATCAGCCTTATCTCGAGACTGTCCTCTCCAAAATCGATGTTTGTATCTTGACTTTGAAACACATTTCCAGCAAAAAATCTGCAGGCTGGATTAATTATTTTCGTTGAGTCAAGTTTCTCCCAATCTTTGGATGCAGCAACGAATAGACTATATATGAATTTCAGTATTTTCAACACATCAGGGGAAGCTCTTATCAATTTACCTTTACTCAAAAAGTCGGTGAACTACGTGTAGGAGCTTAAATTAGTATTATCCGTAATCAACAAATTACTATATACTAGTAAACCTGTTGCTCGAAATCGAGCAATTGTTATGTATTGATTTCAAAATAAAAATAATTATGGTTCAGTATTAGATCTATTTTATTAATTATATGGTTAAACTTCCTGTTGTACTGAAATTCGTACAAAAACTTTTTAAAACTAAATTTTTTATGAATACTCAGACATCTTTAAGGAGATGTCCATGTTTCGCGGCCCTAAGTAGCGTATGACCCGTCTTAATCTCAAACCCAACTAAAATGGTTCAATAAATCTACTTATAATCAATGTTAAGTCTGTTTCTTTTTTATTTTTATTTATAATTATATTTATAGAATTTATACATAGGGATTTATTTCTCCTTTTAGTATTATTCTTTGGAATATAAACATATGTAAATATTAAGATCTTCACACATGTGATTCAAAATAAATGTTTTTGAAACTGAATTCTGACCTTAAGTATGTATTAGTATAATAGTTTGTTTATTTACATCTTCCATCAACTGAAATGCCTCCAGCTCTACATTCAATGGTTTCAATTCCATTAACAACATATGGAACATATGCTGAACAACTTGTTTGATCCAATCAGCTGCTTTATTTGAAATTTCTATTCCCATGTTAAATCTTATGGAGTAATACGAAACTTTAAGGGCGTCTAGGGCTCTACCCTTTGGTCAAATCTTTTTAAATTTTATTTCCTGCAAAACTTCACGCCAAGCTCTTTCCAATGACACCAAAAACATGAAAATCGGTTCAGTAGTTTAGGAGGAGTCTTTGTAACAAAAAAACTGCTCGTGTATTAAATAAGTATAGATATAGATATACTAGGGGTTTTTAGTGATCATTACTCCTCGTAAAGTTCTGGACCGATTTCAAAACTTTAGGTGGCATTGGAAAGAGCTTGGCGTAAAGTTTTTCAGGAAATAAAATTTATAAAGATTAGACTAAAGGGAAGAGCCCTACATGCCCTTAAAATTTCATTTTTGTCCATACGATTTAACATGGGAACGCATTTTTCAAGTAAAGCAGCTGATTGGAGCAGGTAAACAAAGTTCTTTAGCAAAGCCATTTGTCGTTAATGGAATTGAAACCATTGAGTGAATTGATTAAAACGTAGTGTCTACATAGTAGACAGTACTATGTAGTGATAGGTTTAGCTAATCAGCGTGATGAAACAAACGCTAACACTTCGTAGTTGTATCCACCCTGATCAGAAAATTCAACGAAATTCTGGAGATATACCTACGGCTAGTTATAACTCATCCATAGTTGTATCTCCTTCAGATGTTTACTTTCTTGTTGTTTGAAAATAAATAATGATAGAAATTTCGTTTGGCGTTATATTTTATCATTGGAATTGTATATATTATTAGTTTATTGTGTATTAAAACATAACGGTGTTTGTAGGCTAAGGTATTTACAATCATATAACAATATCAAAACCAAATTAAATTTTTCAAAATAAGTAACATAAAATATTTTAGTTCTGGATATAACTTTTCTTCAGTGCGTTTAATCAATAAAATATTATTACAAATGTTTTCTTATTTTGTGTCGAAACTTTTGTGATTTGTCTTACTTTCCGCCGTTTACACGCAACCGTATTTAAAATGATGTAGATGGTGCGTTCAGGTCGTTGCAAAATATATCGTTGCGTATAAAGGACCTTTTCGCGATCGGTAAAACGGCATGATTGTCTTTCACAGCGTTTCCGTCTTCGCCAAATATAACCCTCGACGTTTAAGGCAATTCGTGGAAGATACAAACAAAACCCTAAGAGAAAAAAATTAATAAGTAAAAAAATAACAGAGATAAAAAACAACTTTCATAAGATCATGTTTTTTCGAAGATGTTTTTTCTTCCACCTAGAATAAAAAAATAAAAATGCATTGGTAATTTTGGACTATCTTGAATGTTTACTATCAGATCATTAACATATTTTTTGTTTCGTTCTAAACTGTAATGTATGAGTATTTTATTTATTCAAAATTTTAGTTTTACCTAATATTCTTCTGTAAACATGCATTTACTTTGATATTCAGGTTAAGTGATATCTGAAAAAAATTAAGTGTGTCTGTCTCCAGACTTCAAAATAATTAAGATATATCTACCTTTATGTAGCTTTATCTAGTCTTTAATCACAACAAAAATGTAGTTATAATTCCTTTTTAGGAAATTCTAAGACCCGCATTACACTATCAAATATTTCATAAAAGATCTTTTATCCTATTACTTTAAATGAGCAATCCTTGTATATAAATTCTATCTCGAAAACGGCTCTAACGATTTTGATAAAGTTTAGCATGTAGGTGTAGTTTTTATTTTTATGTTCACCTACGTGGTTGAATTTGCTGTAGAAACGCACATTTTTTAGAAAAATTACATTTAAAATTGATAATTTTTAACATGGGGTCATATTATGAGTTGTCATGACAACAACGAATAATAACGAAAAAGTAAACAAACGAATCGTCCAGCTGTTAATAACCAAGCAACTTAAAAATTTTATAGCACGTTGCCAGTGATTGGAATAGAACAGAGATAATACAATCAATTGACTACAGACTGCTCACGGAGTGCCATCCCCATCTAAAAATCCCAATTAGGCAAACAACTGCGTTTTAGATTATTTATTTATTCATCATTTACGGCCTAGGATTTTTTCCAAGAAAGGCCCACAACTTAGAAATATCGAAGCAACAACATGTATTTGTTTACATAAAGGTGTTTTGATGCTTTAGATCTACTAAATTTAAATCAGTTTGATGTTTCTTAAAGTTTGCAAGTACGATTTAGAAATAGAGAAGCAAATTCTCAAAATCTTCAAAGAACAAGTTTAACTTTATTTTATTAGGACAAGGTTTTATTTTATTTAACGTTGCCAAGAGAAAAAACGTGATATTAATCAACTCAATCCACCTCAAACTCAAATTTTTGAGTCTGTACTTCAAAATTTAGATCCTCAGAAATTACAAAGTTAATTAACACCGTGAGGAGCAATATGAACATGTATTTTTGAAAATGTTACTGTTTACCCCCGAGCGAAGCTCGGTCCCCAGATATAACAGATTTATTTGAGTAATCAAAATTTACATTTTTGTTTTGAAAATCAGCTGGCTTGAATTTTGATTGTTCAAATAAATCTTTTATAAAATATCTTTTATATTTGATAGTGTAATGCGGGCCTAAGTTATAACTAAGGGTAGATATAACTACCTTGTTTAATCACATTAAATGAAGTTCTAGCTCCAAAATACTGGAGTGATAGCAATAACTCCGTTTCAATCACTCCGCTTATTGCATACAGGCCTACTGAAGCAGACTTAAAATTCATTATGAGTAATTTTAGTTCGGTTTGAGATTAAGGCGGGTTATCGGCTACTTAGTCAGAAATAATGATTTTTAGAAAGTTTTACAAAAATAACGCTAAACCCACGAAACCGACTAGCCAAACTATATTTTTTTAATATAACTCAATTCTCCATTACCTATTAAAGACAACACATTTAACATATGTGTGTCGTCTACACAAATTTGCAGTCGATTTTTACAAATAACTGTTATGGTTTGCTTTCTTATTGAGCCTGCCATGATTATTTCAACTAATAATTAATTTATTTATGACAAAGACAATTACATAAGTGAGCCATTACATAAATGTAAAAATGAAAGTTTTCGAACTGTTGTAATTTTGTTTAACTGTGAAGTAATATCCAAAATAAATTATTGCAACGTGTGAATAATATGTTTTCTCCTATTCTTTTTGTGTTTAGTGATGATCTGTAATATATAAAGAGCCCATTTTCAATTAATTCCAACACTCGCTATAAATAGGTAGGCCTATAGCTCAGGGTCAACCCATTGCAAAAGTTGGAATTTCTTCCCTGCCGAGTAGCCTACTTTCTCAGTGAGGCTGCAGGTTGAGCCAACTCATTTGAGGGGCTCATAATATTCGTAGAAAACATTAAAGAATAAGGACATCTCCTGAAAGATGATAGAGTATTTACAAGAAGCATAGTTTATAAAGGGCTACTGTAAAAAATCAGAACATATTTTTAACAAGATTTTAAACAGAATGTTTAACCATGTCATTAATAAAATAGTTCTAGAATACTGTACCATAACTATTTTTATTTAGATGTAAATTAATAAATACAATTTGCTCGATTTCGAGCAACGGATTAACTAGTTGTTCATAATTCACTTTGGAATATGATTTCTTAACAATAAAACCACAAATGTAATAGCAAAACAATATTATCTCAATATTACAAGGCCCATGTAAAAAATTTACAAAATTAAAATTCACATCATTACGTTATTAGATTTTCTCTGGTCAAGTAATCCGCATAAAACAACTTTTTTAAAATAATAAATTACTTATTTCCAGACTTAGTTCTCGGTTTTGAGATCGTTGTGCAAGCAAGCAAGCACGCACGATAACATTGCTCATTTAAGAGCATAGGATAAAGTCAAGATGCCGTAACCAAAAGTCTAGCGCGTCAGCAACGCTTCATGTTAAAATCTGTGCAGCTAACTTTACATTCATCTTCCTATTTTTTTATTTACTCTGTAGTCTGAGATAATTACCCTACTATTAAAATTTCATACTTCAAAATTATGCAACTTTTAAATTTTAGTCTTTGTTTCTCTTCATGATTAATATTTAATTAACAAACTTGTACTGACCGTCTAGTTAAATATTAATTGCAGTTACTTAATAATTATAGCAATACATCTATTACAGCAAGCTTTACCCGTAGAGCAGCTTTTAAATGCGGAAAAGAACCCAGTTTCGCGCGTTACAGCTCGGCTGCAACCCAACGCACAACGGCGGCTCGGATAGCACTACCCGAGCCTTGCGGGGAGCGAGCTATGCAGTTTTATCTATTTACATCGTTGCTGGGAACACTAGCCGCTCCTGCGCGCACCCGGTGGGTCGCCCCCCCCCCCCCCGGCCCACTGGTCTGTGACCGCCCCCGGGGGGCAGGGGGGTGCTCACAGATCCATAATTTAAGGAAATCCTAACAAAAAACTAAATATTCCCAACCCATCGACCTTTTCAAGGTTTCTCCGAATTAAAAATAAGAAAGCTTTATCTAAAAAATCTAATTCTACTCATCATATATTAAAAACCGAATACTTTCTGAAATGCGACACTCCTAACGAAATAGGACAAAAATCAATATGTGAATTACAATTTCCAGGTTACCTTATAATGTTGCGCATGTTCTATTTACCAAATACCAATCGAAGTCGGAGCTGTTGAGGGGAGGAGTCGCCGTTGTCAGGAAGGGGGTGCGGCGGTGGCTGCAGGGCTTGGAGAATGCGGCGGATACCCTGATTCAACCATCATACAAAACATAAATTATTGTGTTTTTCTCTTTTTTCAGTCTTTCCTTTTAGCGAATTTCCCCTATAGGGAAGAAGCTATTACCGTAGGTCTCATGGTAAGACCTAAGCGCGGGACCATCATAACTTTTCGTTTTGGTGCCCCCAGATACAAAAAACACCATTCGTTCAAATTTATATATATATATATATATGTATGCCTGTAAGCACGATAGCGCTCGCAAAAATGGTCCGATCGGAATTAAATTTAGCATAGGCGTGTAAAGTAGTAATTATTCGGATGAGTTCGAAAACCAGCCCGATCGGACCACCGGAAGGGGGGGTAAAGGGGGATAAACCCCCCCCCAAAAAATGGGTTTTTTGAGTTTTTCACATAGAAAAATAAAATGTATCAAATGTTTGTTGGCACCATTGAATTCAGCTCAGAAAAACAAACAATTTAGTAATTTGAATCACTGCTCTATGTCCATTGGTTACCGAGATATTGAAAGTGGTAAACACAGTACGTTGTCTCAATGTTAACCTTATGGGAAATAAGTAAAATTCTATATCTCGCTTATTTCTTACTATATATTGATTAAACCTGGTAAATGGCTTTTTCTAGTTTAGATCTACTAAATATTGAGTCAAAACCAACCAGTTTAAACATATCTGTAGCAGCAAACCTGCATACTCATTCCCCATGTTATTCTTATGGAGCTTACAAAAAACATGTCAAATCTCGCTATGCTGGATTGAAATATGTTGTTTTGCATTTGAAATTCGCTGAGTATGCAGGTCTGCTGCAACGGGGATATTTTTCTTGTATTACTTTTTCTCACGTACTTCGAAATAGTCTGGTAAAAAACATTTTTTTCATTATCAACTTTGTTTCTATATTTTGCGTTAGAATAAGGATTATGTGTATTGTTTTTTTCTCCCATTCAGCATGGCGTGTGCAATGTGCATGTGACATAAAGGTGACAGAAAACACTCGCCACATACACAGACGGACAGTCTTTGTGGGACATTTCCATAACCCGTACTATTAAAATGCCCATGTTATTATAATATTATCAATATCAAAATATACCGGGTGTCTCACCTAAAGTGAACCAATAGCTAACTTTTTTATTATAAATCTGACAAAGAACTTCTTATGAGGCACTTCCCTTAATTTTTAACGCTGCTTTTTGGAGTCACTTCGAAATTTAAAAATATGGCCGCCATTTTCCAATATGGCGGACATCTTTGATTTTTCTTATGGAACACCCTATATTTTAGGGCGTTTTTGGATTTTACGCTTAATTTTAGGAACTTTTTATTCTTTCTCATTTTTTCCTAAACTCAATGGTTCAGCAGATATAAGCAGTTAAAGTTTGATTTTTCCCCATTTAAAATGCATTGTGTCCATTTAACTGTGCCATCCCGTGTATTCCTTATGGAGTAAAATCATATTCAAAATAACACATTTCCACGATTAAATCTTGACTAAAAATTATTTTATGATTAAATCTCAACTAAACTAACATGTTTAGGCACTTTTATTCTTTGGCATCTTTTATTAAACCCAACCGTTTTCGATATACAGACTACCAACAATTTCCCAATGCTTTTTAAATGGGGAAAAAATATAACTTAAACTGTTCATACCTCCTTAACCACTAGGATTAGGAAAAAATTATAAAGAATAAAAAGTTCCTAAAGTCAAGCGTATAATCCAAAAACGCCCTAAAATATAGGGTGTTCCATAAGAAAAATCAAAGTTGCCCGCCATATTGGAAAATGGCGGCCATATTTTTAAATTTCGAAGTGACTCCAAAAAGCAGCGTGAAAAATTAAGGGAAGTGCCCCATAAGAAGTTCTTTGTCAGATTTATAATAAAAAAGTTAGCTATTGGTTCACTTTAGGTGAGACACCCGGTATAGGCCTATATATAACAAAAGAGTTGTTTGTTGGTATATTTCGGGCTACAGCCAAAACGACATGTCGTAGACACTTGATCTTGGTGTCAAATTAAAGCTTGAAATCTCATGATGTGTACCATGGTGGTTTGGTATTGATATCTTAAAGGACTGAGGCACAGGATCGTCCGAAAGGGAACCGTGTCAAGTATTTTGGGAGTTCTTTGAATAGTTGCTATGGTTACCATTTAAAATAGCTACTATGGTTACAATCAGAATGCAGCACTGAGAAACTTCCAGAATATGAGAAGAAAATAATCTCCCGGGCAAAGCCGGGGTTATCAGCCAGTTGAAAATAAAATATCTGAATCTTAATGTGTTTCGGAAGCGTTACGATCCGTTACGGGGGGATTAGACGCTGCGGTACGTAGGCCTAACTCCTTAACCTCAAGAATGTATAGTGAAACCAAATCATATAAGGTCCAGACCGTCCGTAAGACCAATGTTAATTTTAGCATTCGGCTTATGGACGGCGTGGGCCTTGTGTTTTGATTCGAACTATACGTCTTATATTATTCAACATTAGTTTTTCTCTTGATAAAATTCAAGTTTTAGCGAATTTCCCCTATAGGGAAGAAGCTATTACCGTAGGTCTCATGGTAAGATCTAAGCCCGGGACCACTATAACTTTTCGTTTTGGGGCCCCCAGAAGCCAAAAACACTATTCGTTCAAAATTTTATATATATATATATATATATGTGTGTCTGTGAGCACGATAGCGCTCGCAAAATTGGTCCGATTGGAATTAAATTTGGCACAGACGTGTAAAGTAGTCATTATTCGGACGAGTTCGTAAACCAGCCCGATCGGACCATTGGAAGGGGGGGTAAAGGGGGATAAACCCCCCCAAAAATGTGTTTTTTGAGTTTTTTACATAGAAAAATAAATTTTATCGAATTTTTGTTGGCACCATCGAATTCAGCTCGATAAAACAAACAATTTAGTAATTTGAATCATTGCTCTATGTCCATTGGTTGTCGAGATATTGAAGGTGGTAAACACAGTAAGTTGTCCCTATGTTAACCTTATGGGAAATAAGTAAAATTCTATATCTCGCTTATTTGTCAACATATCTTGATAAAACTTGGTAAATAGCTTCTTCTAGTTCAGATCTACTAAATATTGAATTGAAACCAGCCAGTTTTAATATACCTGTAGCAGCAAACCTGCATACTCATTCCCCATGTTATTCTTATGGAGCTTACAAAAACATGTCGAATCTCGCTATATTGGATTAAAATATGTTGTTTTGCATTTGAAATTCGCTGAGTATGCAGGTCTGCTGCAACGGGGGTATTTAAAAAATGTTTAATGTTAGTATTATATTTTCTCATGAGAATGCAAACGGAACAACGGAACTAAGTTTGAACAACGTATAGTTATAAAAAGAAATGGAAAATAAAAAGACTTTTGAATAAACTCGGTTGGATCTCTGGTTAAAACAATAACCAGAGTACCAGAGCCAGAACTTAAAGTTCATGCCCAATTAATTAACAAAAAAACCCTAGGACCACGGTGCCAATCGTGGCAGTGTCTGACCACATGACCACTCCATGGGAGGAGAAGAGAAGATTTGTTTTTTATTCTTTCCTTTTATACTGTGTTCAATATGATATAGTGTAATACATTAAGATGTGATAAAATATTTGTATTTGTTATATCAATAAATATATATACTTAATACAATAAAGGCTTTTTCTGTTAGATCCCTTTTTCAGCCGTCCTACGTAACCGATTTTTGCGATTGAGGTGTCATTTTAAAGCTTATAATGTAGCGCCCGGCGACTGATGATTACCTCTTTTACGGCTTCGACCCCCAAGGCTTTGATTTATTTCTAGAGAGCGCTTTCAACGCTCCAGTGCTGACCAACTTGCGTTATAACGGTTTTAAAATATGATTGTAATTTTACAGCTGATTACCTTGGGACGAATTTTAACCAGTCACATTGTAAATAAAAATAGATTGTCTGCATTTGTAAACAAAATCTGATATACAGGTTAGACAAATGAAATGGAGCCACTTTCATTGACAATTTTAGCCAAACTGAGACAAGTAAATCATTCTTTGTAGTAAAGATCCATGATCGTAAGATTATAAATATATTGTAAGCCGAACCCTGACACACAGAAAGAAGAAGGCATAGAGAAAAACGAGTCGACGGCGTGATTAGGGAAAATATGCTTAAACTTCGGCAAGAACAGCGAAGTGCTGAAAGAAAAAGATTAGGCCTAACTGAACAACAGAGAAAAATATTAAAATGTGCAATTTACACATGAGCTTCCTAGAAAAACTTCCGTTATCCTACTCATGTGCGAGAAGACAACCAAATTCAAAAACAGGTCTTGGTGATGAATAATATATTTATGTGGTTTGTTGTTAGGTCTTTGTTTATTTAACTGAGGTCTTTAATTTAAATTGAAAAGGTTAATTTGATTAATAAAGGTGAGTTTGAAGCCATACAATTTATTCTAACTGTAGGGGAGTTTTCCTCAAAAAGGAATAATATTAAAATGCGCAATTTGCGCATGGGGCCCCTAGTATAAATTATTTGTTTCTTTTGAGCTTAAATTTGTCTTTTGTCATAGACTATATTATGATATTTAGAATAAGATAAATGGGGGCTTCTTGGCTCTGCGTTTCATAATTTTTAGGGGGGTTAAAGTTCCGATACAAGGGTGGAGAGGGGGTTAAAAAAATGCAGATTTTTGCGTAAGTAATTCATGGACGGCCCCATATAGCTGAAAGCTCTGTTCACAATTTGAGTTCCAAATAAACTTAACATCTTTTCTAAGTAGATTTGTCAAAGGATACACCATTGTAGAGTAGTTTGGGATGACCTTGTAGTATGTAGATAAACCCAAAAAGATTTTTTCAGTTCACTAACATTGGAAGTTCTGCTTGGATATCTTATTGCATCAGTCTTATTAAGGCTTTTATATAGACCCTTTTGATCCATGGTGTAAGGGTAAAAAAAGGTGTGTGCACAGTCAGCTGGTGTGCCGTAGTTGGGCTCACGCAACTATAGCGCTTACGACAACTACAAAGCAAACTAGTTTATATACTCTTGACGGTATGATGTTTTCGTGATGGTTTTATTATTATTTGATTTTTCGCTACTCATCACTAAATATATAAAAAAACAAATAGTTTTTAGAACGATACATTTCGTTCTTGTTTCAAAGACCATCATCAGTCTTATTGATAAGGTTATCCTTAATAATTACAAATAACCTTATCAATAAGACTGATGATGGTCTTTGAAAGAAGACCGAAATATATCGTTCTAAAAACTATTTGTTTTTTTATATATTTAGTGATGAGTAGCGAAAAATCAAATAATAGTTTATATACATCTCAATAAAATTTTTTATGTGTATTCTATGGTCTTAGTTCAGCTTTCATACCGCAAGGTCGGCTAGTTGCATGAGCCCATCGACCACATAGGACAAATAGACAGAGCGTCCCTTTCTTAATAGCAGCAGCAAATGAAGCAGGGACCGCCATAATGTTTCGGGATAGAAACACAAAACGACGCCAAAACCGCGTAATCTGACAGTGCTCATGTTTCAAATAACTCGTAGTTTATAATATTTAGCATTGAGGCTTAAGGTTGAAATTTTGCATGTGAAGAGTCCTTTATTTTTGAACAGTAACAGTGTCAATCATATTACCAAAATAATTTATGTTCTATTTTAAAAAAGGATAAAAAGGCATAAGGTTTTATTCAACTTTTAAACATGACATTAATAAGGAGTCGGCTGCTACTTTTTTTATTTTTTGGTCAGGTAAAATAAAAAACTGTGGAAATTGTTGCTAAAGAGTTGAATTTTTAAATCATACTTATATTGAAAAAAAAATTAGCTGCCATAGTTTGGTTGATAACTTAGTTATTGTGGGAGAGTTTATCCGTGCGGCGCCTGCATAAAAACAAAATCAATCCTAAACTGCTGTTTAGAAAAATGTGGTCGACTACAAAAATACAAATGTGATATCAAATTAATGGTCTGGATCTCACATTACTATGGTACCAATTATAAATGGTTTAGAAGCAGTTAACACATCATAGAAACGTTACAGTTGTATTCCGTGGCGGCAGCTTCTCTTAAAAAATTTCAGGACAAGCTTCTAGGCTATCAAATTTTACGATGTGTAAACTGTCTCTAAAAAAATTATAATTGGTACCATAGTAATTGTGAGATTCATACCGTTAACTTGATACCCTATTTTTAATCTTTTACGTAGTTTTTTCCGCCATCTTGTCACCGGCTAACGACAATCTCAGGCTTCATCGCGCGCGGGCCTATGCTCCATCTATTTGTACTATGTGGTCGATGCATGAGCCCAACTACGTCATACCAGCTGACTGTAGGCCTACACACACCTTTCTTTTTTCTCTACACAATGCTTTTGATCGATGTTGTGGCCAAGGTATTTAATAGTCTATTTTTCCCAAACAATTTCCACTTTTCTCTGTATAAATTAATGTAGGTTTTGCTTTTTCAATGCTCCTAATACTTTTTCTATTCGCAGTAGGCTTTCTTCATAAGTTGAGCCATGAACTAAAATATCATCAAACACCCCCGTTGCAGCTGACCTACATAGTCAGCGAATTTCAAAAATCATATTTCAATCCAACAAAGCGATATTTGACATGTTTTTAAGCTCCCTAAGAAATAATATGGGGATGAGTATTCTGGTTTGCTGCCACGAAAACTGAAATATCGGGGATTTTATACTACTATACATTAGATCTCATCTAGATGAAGACAAGCTTTATTAAGATATGTTGAGAAATAAATGAGACATAGAATTTTATTTATTCCTCATAGTCAATGCCATAAGGTTGACATTCGGATAAAGTGCTGTGTTTACCACTTTCAATATCGTGGTAACTAATAGCAATGTATACAGAACCCTCTAAGTAGGGATACCTTATGGAAAAATGTAGTTCCCGCCGCCGAAAAAGAGATGGCGCCTACGTTAATCCGATTGGAATTGTTGTAGGCCTAGGCCTAGGAGTTTACGGATCAAGCTGACTTTCCAACGTCAAGCAGCTAATGGTAATATTTTGACATTTGTATGTTACTGTTTTATATTGTTGTGTCTTTTACCATAATGTTAACCTGTTTTTGTTTAAAAACATTCTCATTTTGACATTTTGGATAGTGATAGAAGCGCCGACTATATGGGGCCAGCTTGAACTATTCCATGCATCAGCTCTAATTTCTGCTCTGCTTTTCGGCGGTGGAACTAAAAAAATTAACATTGGATGTCACTACTTAGAGGGTTAGTATACACTGTCATACCTCTGTATACATTGCTAATAGACATTCAGCAATGATTCAAACTTGATACTTAGGTCTTGTTTGCACGACGACCAGACAGTAGGACAGTAGAAAAAAATTCTTTTGTTCTCTTTTGTTTAAAAGTGTTACTGTCCACTGTACTGGGCGGCGTGCAAACAAGGCCTTACTTACTTGATACTTGGAGTAATCCCACTGGCATCGCATCCGCGACGTGGTCGTCAAATTGGGTCTTCCTTTTCACTGGGGAGTATAGGCCATATCAAAAAGCTCTTCAACGCTCTTCAACGTTGTCACCTGCGGCGTACCGCAGGGGTCAGTGCTAGGGCCATTACTATTTTTAATCATGATAAATGACATAGACGTCAGTGCACCTTGCAAACTTGTATGTTTTGCTGATGACACAACCTTGTTCAATGCAGGTCCTGATTCTTATACTGTAAATGAGGCTTCAAAATATGCTCTTAATATTGTATCTAACTGGTTCAGCAGTAATGGATTTCTCCTCAATCATGATAAAACTCAAACTGTTGTTTTTAGTTTAAAGAATGTTGTGGAAAATGAAATAACTAATGAAGTTAAAAATGTTAAAATGTTAGGCATAGTCCTAGATAGGAAACTTTCATGGCAGTATCATACTGATTACATTTGTAATAATTTATCTAGGGTTATATATCTCTTAAGATCTTTGGACAGGCATGTACCAAAATCATATTTGAAACTAGCCTACAATAGTTTCTTTGAAAGCAACTTATTATATGGAATCTGTTTATGGGGTAGTTTTGCAGGAGTAAAAGATGTGCTTTTAATCCAAAAGAAAGCTGTAAGAATAATTGCTGATGCTAAATCTAGAGATCATTGCCGGCCCTTATTTACTAGTGAAACTATTTTAACTGTATATGGTCTGTTTGTTTTATATGCTCTCTTAGATGTAAGAAAAGAAACTGAAAATCTATTGAAGAGGTCTAATGTACATAATCATGACGTTAGGTCAAAACACAATGGGCGCGTTCAGCCGCATTCCAACGGTGGGTAATATACTAACCTATAATAAGTGAACGGTAGTGGTGGACGTACCATCTACCGATCATTGTTGTGCATCCACCGATGTTGTGTTTACGGTGGATTCGGCAAGTAATCGGACATTGTTGATTGTCAAGATGCGGTGGATTTGCCTATTAGTAACTATGGTAACCGGTTAGCCACCGGCAGGGCTGTACCCATCTTTGGAGGGCCCCGGTAAAGATATTAGGCCGGGCCCCTCATGTCCTTGTCCTGGCATTGCACCCGTTCCCGACCGCCTTGCCGCTGCGAACCCCTCCCTCCGTGATGATATTCCAGACACATCCATGATTTGCTTAAGTAAATAAGAAAACTAGTTTTAATTGGACCATTTAAAGTTGGTTTTTAGCCAAATTCATAAATTCTACAAAACACTTTGTCTGTTTGATAATTGTGCAATCTGTAAAAAACTAAAAAACTTTAAATAACGAAACAATATCATACCTCGGGTAAAAGCCCATACCAATCATTGGATTTCATTTTGGTTCAATGCAATTTAGAAAATCTTTAAAAATTCTTGAGATAGTTGGCAAAATTTTAGTGACAAGCATCCTCAACCAAACTGTGCCAATTATAAAAAATCGTATGTCCAGTCATAATTTATTTTAACATATATATTTTACTCATTTTACACTCATCATCATTGAAATAGTTAATTTTATTAACTGGAAACGACTATAACATTTTCGACATAAAATTCTAGAAACAAAAACAGTTGACAGCCAAGAGGTTTAGCAATTAATTATTCTGATTGTAATAACTATTTGTGACTTAGGCCAACTTGAATCGAGAACAATGCAATATTTAATTTATTGTTAAATCGTAGAATTATAAAAATTTGGATGTCGTCATGATTTAACATCCAAAACTTAATGTTTCTTGAAAAAAACTTCACTTTCATTTTTACAAGCCTGCGTAGTAATTTTGGACAAACAAAAAGATAGCTTTGTTTGAAAACAAATTATTTGAATTTAGGTTTTTTAATGAGTTTGAAAAAAATCTCTGCAAAATGTGCTGTTTCAATTTGAATTTTACAGTAGATAATCCAAAACCCGGTAATTCGGAATTCCGCTTCATCCGAAATGCTATTCGGAAGGATGATGTTCTCAAATCCTGAATACAAAACAGGTTAAACTTTGCTTAGGCCGTAAATTGCCTTGATTTCGATTGCGCGAAAACTGTGGGAGTTATTATGCAAACGACGATTTCACGAATTTTCCAACCGAGATGAGACTATAGGTCCACGTAACGGTAGGAATAGCTTTGCAAAAAAGTTAACAGCCATGAAATTTACCGTCATAGGCACGGTTGCTTATCGAACTTTGTAAAATAAGCAAATGACCGCGGGCGTTAAATTCGATCGCGCGATTTACCGTGCGCGGGTATTCGGCGCGGCAGCGGCGGCAAATAGGTTGACGATCGCATAGTCTTTATCAATCTCGCAAAAACGGAGGTAACTAACTAACTCTGTGAACAAACCAAGCAAAGTAAACAAACGGGCGGATTATTTAATAGCGGGTACAGAGTAGGAATAAATTCAATACTATTTTGCCTTTTAATGTTGTAAAAGTAAATCTTTCGTCATAAATTATTCGTAATAATTTATAATTATAGATTTCAGACTTAGCACCTCCGTCCATCTAGGCCAACTCTTGAAGTATATGTTAGGCGGGGCCCGGCCCCCTTTGGGCCCGGGCCCCGGTAAAATTGTCCGGAAAAACCGGTCTGAGTACGGCCCTGGCCACCGGTGACTGCGGCTGAACGCACCCAATGTTGACTTTCCTTTTTGTAGACTGTCTAAAGGTAGCAAACAGCTCAAAAATTATCGGCCTAAAATTGTTTAACAAACTCCCCCTTAATGTAAGAAATATTCAGTCAGAAACTCGATTTAAATGTGTTTCGACGATATATATATATATATATATATATATATATATATATATATATATATATATATATATAATTAAGAATTTAACTTTTTGATCTGTGATAATTTTTTACATGGTTATTTGTTACGTTAATATTATAGGAGCCACCTGTTTATGTGTAGATTAGTCTGTGTTCAAATGTCTTTTATTATACACCTTTTATACGCTATATTTATCTGTTGACTTTTGACCATGTCTATTGCCCAGAAATGTGCTTAATGACAATAAAGTATTCTTATTCTTATTCTTAAAAGGCTGCTTCACACAAGTAATCTTTCAATTTCATCTTGAATTTATTAAAATTCTGTTCTTCTGTAATGACTTTTGGTAGGCTATTGTAAATTTTAATACTGGAATAGAACGAACTTTTACTTGCCAAAGTAGAACTTATTTGTGGGACATGTAACTGGTTTGCACTTCTGGTGTTATAATGATGAACTCTACTGTTGGTAATGAAGACATCAGGGTTTTTTTCGAGCAAGCGAAGCAGACTCTAAGATGAAAAGTGAGGGTAGACTTAAAATTTTCAATTCTTGAAAGATTGGCTTGCAGTGTGTGAGACGGTTTGCGCCGCACATTCTTCGTACAGCACGTTTCTGTAAGATAAAAACCCTCTTGGCCTCAGTAACTCCGCCCCAGAAAACAACTCCATATGAAATAATGCTGTGTAAACAGCCAAAATACAATTTCAAAAGAACTTCTACTGAAACTAGACTCTGGAGCCTAAATCTTTGCCAATCGTGATGAAATTGAGTTTATGTGACTTTCCCACTTGAGATCCTCATAAATATGCAGTCCCAAGTATTACACCTCTTCACAGTTGTGGATTGTAACTCCTTTAAATTTAATTTGAGTGGAAGGCTTTCAGGCTTTTTTCGTTTATAGAAATTAAGAATCTTGGTCTTGCCAGAATTTAAAATTAGATGATTAACGTCACACCAGTTTGACATTTCATTTAAGGAATTTTTGTGTGTCCTCAGCGAGTAGATTTTGAGAAGAGTTGGTGATCAGGTTGCAGACGTCATCAGCAAATAGCCACACTCTCCCGCTTGTCAGGACATTCGGCAAGTCATTAATATATAACAGGAAAATGATAGGGCCAAGGTTTGATCCTTGGGGCACGCCCACCAAAAAACTTAATTGTTTTTTCGAGCTGAATTAAATGGTGCTAACGGGGCTTGTAACAGTTCTTGACGTTGAAAAAATAAAAATAAAACTCAAATAAGAAAAAAAACAAAAAATAACCTTTTGTACACAAAAATGCTGCTAAAAATTAGAAAACCGGCGTTATATTGGGGACAATACATTCTTATAACCTTAGTAAAAAAGAAAATCTCAACAGACTAATCACAAATCTGCCTAGATTTGACGGCGAGACTTGGTTTTCACGCAACAAGACTTAGTTTTCACGCATTTTAGGATGATGAGATTCGTCTGCCGCGATGCTGCTACGAGATCGTCTGACAGACGAATACTGTGAACAGGGCTTGTAGCAGTTCTTGAGGTTGAAAAAAATTTAAAAAACCAGAATTCCAAAAAAATAAAAATAACAGAATTAAAAAAATTAACAAAAAATAACCAAGAGCAAAAAAAAAAACAAAAAAATAAAAAAACCTGTTACAAGCCCTGTGCTAACAAAATTGGATCATTTTTATTTCTATATGTAAAAAACTCATTTTTGGGGTGTTTATCCCTCTTTATTCCCCTTTCCAGTGGTTCATTGGGCTGCTTTACAAACTTGTCCGAATAATTACTACTTTACACATCCATGCCAAATTTAATTAGTTAAGATCAGACCATTTTTACGCGGACGTGAGCTATCATGTTTAAAGACTCATACACACCACGCACACACACACACACACACACACACACACACACACACACACGTGTGTGTGTGTGTGTGTGTGTGTGTGTGAAAATGAATGAATGGTGTTTTTTGCTTCTGGGGGTCGCAAAACAAAAAGTTATCAAGGGCTTAGGTCTTACCATGATTATTACGGTAAGATCTTCTTCCCTTTAGGGGAAATTCGCTAAAAAACATTGCGCACTAACCATGACTTGCAGTATTGAGTCCAAGAATTTTTGCCACAGAGAAGGAGCGAACATTAACATAGTCTATTTTCTTTATCCAAGCCCTTGTGAGAACTAAGGGTCTTTGGTTTACTACTCTCACCATTAATGTTCATATACAAATATGCTTTGCTGATACAGGGGTGCCCATCCCCCCTAAGGCTTATGGCAAATTCCCCCAAAAAGCTGTCAGCAACCCCCCCTTCTAAACTAAAATCTACTAACTAAACTCGAAACTAGTACTACAGGGGAAGGAGTAATGAATTGCTGCTATACAATAATGTAATGTAGAACATGGTCCTGGTAATGTAGAACATGGTCCTGGATCTTTCAACTACCGGAGCTTTTTTTATTCGAACACATAAGTATATTAACAAATTCTGCATGTCAAGATATCTGTAATTAGTGTATACGTAGTGAGGTAAAAGACGAAGTTTAAGTTTGAAGTTTTAACAAAGGAGGGGAAGAAATCATCGATGACATGGAAGTAAACAAAGCCATGCAATTACACTACTAGTCTGGTAGATAAAAAATACTTAACCAAAAAAATGTGGGTTGATATTAGAAACAATGTTTGAATAACAATCAATAAACAGGTGAAATGTTTTTTGTTTAGCATGCAACACATGACTGACACAAGAGATTCGTTGTTGAATCAGTTGATCATCTGTAAATATTTATTTCCCATCCTTGAAAAATCCAAGTTCATCTGGGTTTGTTTTTAAACACCCAAGGTTCATCTTCTACCTCACTACCTCTACAAGGTACTGTTTTTTATAGTGTATGGAAAAAAGAAAGGTGTGTGCAAAGTCAGCTGGTCTGACGTTGTTGGGCTCACGCTACTGGCGCTTACGATTAAAATACTTATCGTTAATACAACTCAATCAACATATTCATGTGTACTGTCTTAGTTATGCCATCATACCGCTAGGTCCGCCAGTTTCTTGAGCCCCACTACGTCCCAACTACGGTTTTTCTTCAGACCGGTGCAATCTAAAAATAAACTACCTATTGACGAAATTAGTAAACTCTTACCTTTCAATCATATTCTATTTCAAAATTTAATCTAATTTTTAAAAAGTGCACAAAAAACGGAGTAAACTTAAATAGTTCAGAAAAGAGTGTTCAAATTGTTCGGCATTGTTACTCCATGAATAACCAAATTACTACGTTCTTACTACTCTTACTTTAGGAAACGTTCTAGTAAAGAGTTAAGGAATCAAAATAAAAGCTGTAATATTTTACAATTATTTCATAATTGAAAGCATCCAAAATACAAATTATGGATTTCCTCACAGACAAAAGTATACCTGAGAAAAAAGAGCTGAAGTAATACCCTGAAATACAGGTTTGTAGGACCATCCCCATAATTGGACCAGTTCTTAAATTTAAACCAGGTGAAATTGGTATTTTAAGCCAAGTATAAATGGCATGGAATCCGAACCACAATCTATCTATTAGGGTGGGTGCACCAGTGAATGACCGGTTAAGGACGATGTCTCATGTTAATTTGACATTACTCCCTTATTTCATAGTCACAGTTATACATTTTACTATAGGAAGTTCATTTATTCTTTGAGGATTAAGCAATATTAGTTAAATACGTTACTTAATGAGAATACTGGTTGTAATATTAATTAAAAGGCAACTATGTCAATGCTCCAATAAATGACCGGGACTGCACCAGTGAATGACCGATCTTGCACCAGTGAATGACCGGTCTCTTTTGGCTGAATAACTGTCAAAAAATTGAAAAATCAGCTGACAACAATGAATAAGAATAGTTCAGCTGAGAATATAGATCATAGCTAGTAAATGACCGATCTTGTTCCAGTGAATGACCGCTAAGTTTTCCCCCGGTCATTCACTGGTTTTTGCCCTAGTTACGTTCCAATTTATGACCGCCCTCAGTAATAATTGATTATAACATTCTCAGCAATAAAAATTATTCTAAATTGTAGGATAGTATGTTTAATATTATTTAATTGCGACGCATTTTTGAAATAATCATCAAATAAATAATGAATTTAAATCCAGGTAAGCCTTGCAGAGATAGTCACTATAGCAGGAAACATCAAAATCGAAGATAGTGGGACACTCATTATTAAATATGTTTAAAAAGTATTTTTGACTCCAACAATTTTAACCAATGAAAGTTTATTGTTGAATAATATTCCAAGGCTGGTTTTACGCTTATTTTTAATTAGCTAGCCCAAAGAATTTGCTTAATACCGGGATTTTTAAGCATAACGGTCATTCACTGAGGGGTGGTCATTCACTGGTGCACCCACCCTATACTAATTTGCTGAGGAATTTCTTGTGTACAGCAAAACTCCTACAATTTTTATGAACCAATTTTGATTATTGAGGTTCAAATTAAAGGAAATTTTCTGTAGAGGTCATGGAATAATTTTTGTAGTCAGTAGTTCAATGTGCTTTGCCCCACTGGACTTTAAAGTTCCCATGTATTTTAAGTGGGAGACAAAAATGTTATTGATTTCATCTGACACATGGTTCATCTAAATTTATTTAATCAAAATAAACAGCTGACTTGATAAAAGTATTCCTGCCTTCTGTCACTTTAATGTTTACATTTTGTTTTGATTAATTTATCAGTTCACCTCTAATGGATTAAAAAGTAAACAGAATATCTTCCGGTCGTTCCTTGCTCGCCATAGCATTGATGTTGCTTGTGTCACGGAAACGCATCTTTTTAATAATGAACCTTTTAAACTGTGGGGTTATTCAATATACCGAGAAGACAGGGTTCATCCTATTGCATCAGGAGGTGTAGCAATATTGGTCAAAAAGAATATTAATCATCACTCGATATTTTTACCTCGATTGGCTACAATAGAAGCTGTCGGAATAAAGATTGTATTACAAAATAACTCCGTAATTAGACTTATATCTGCTTACAAATCTCCAAATAAACGTTTGCATGGCCGTGACTTGGAACTCATGTTTGATGGCAACCTACCAACGGTAGCCTTAGGGGACATTAATTGCAAACACCGCGTCTGGGGCTGCAGAGTTACTAATCCTAACGGAGAACGTTTACTACGCGCTACTACTGATCTGAATATTAACGTATTCGCTCCCTCTGAACCAACTCATTTTCCTTGGCAGATTCGATTTCAGCCGGATATTCTCGATATTGCTTTGCATAAAAACTTTACCCCACCGATTTTTCAACAAGTCATGCCTGAATTAGACTCTGATCATTTACCTGTTGTGGTATCCTTCTTTTTGAAACCTGAGTCTACTTCGTGTCCTCCGAAATTGATCAATGGTAAAATAGATTGTGACGTTTTTAAAAACGAACTTGACAGATCAATTGCTCCTGTAAATACTAATGAGCTTTTTTCTGTGGATGGCATAGATTATGCTGTTAACCAGTTTACTGATTCTATTAAAGTGTCGGTACGTAAAGCTGTTTACAAGCCTTTTATAAGCAGGTCGTGTGACATCCACCATCCACCTCTCCGTATCTTACGGTTGATTAAAGAAAAGCACAAGGCTAGAAGGCAGTGGATGAGGTACAGACTTGTTCACCCTCAAAAGACGGCTGAACGCTTTAACTCGGCTGGTCAAACAAGAACTTGACCAATTTAGGATACAGTCTTATAGAAACTATGTGTCAGATATAAGTCCCAATGATGCTTCAATGTGGCAAGCCACTAAAAGGTTATTACGAACTCCCACAGTAATACCAACGCTGACTGAAAACAATGTACATTTTGATAGTGACGTACTCAAATGTAACGCTCTTGCTGATTTTTATGAAACTAAATTTAAGCCTAACAATATCATTGATAATGATAAAGCTGCTGATGTCACTAACTTTCTTAAGGAAACCCACCTTACAGTTGAACTGCCATTTAAACCCACATCTCCTTCCGAAATAAGAAATATCATTAGCAAACTCCCACTCAGAAAATTACCAGGATGTGACCTGATACCCAATGTTGTTTTGAAAAACTTAACTAAAAAAGCAACTTCAAGACTAGCGTCGATAATAAATGCCTGTCTTTCATTAGGACATTTTCCTTCATCCTGGAAGCATGCTGAAGTGATAGTCATACATAAACCTGGAAAACCAGCAAACTCACCATCAAGTTACAGACCAATCAGCTTGCTTTGTAGTCTTTCTAAAGTATTTGAGAAAATTATTCAAAGAAGAATGTTAAATTTCATAGATAGTGCGGTAATATTACCAAGTCATCAGTTTGGGTTCCGTCCAATGCACAGTACGACGCACCAAATATTGCGGCTAACCGAGTTGATTGTAAATGGATTTGAAAAGAAGGAGGTCACAGCTGCAGTGTTTCTGGATGTTGCTCAAGCCTTTGATAAGGTTTGGCACGATGGACTGTTATACAAGTTATGCAGGTTTGGCTTTCCCCAACATCTTAAAAATATGATAAGATCATTTCTTTCCAACCGAACTTTTGCATTAAAAATAAATTCAAGTTTCTCTTCAGTTCGAAATGTTGAGGCAGGCGTACCTCAAGGATCAATTATAGGCCCGTTACTTTTCAATCTTGTTGTAGCTGATATACCTGAGCCTCAAAATTCATCTTTGGCACTGTACGCGGACGACACTGCAATTATTTCTCAACACCGAAGTGTTAACGAAGCAGGTGTAATACTTCAGCGATCTATAGATGAAATAGTAACGTGGTTTAATTCATGGAGGATTGCCTTGAACTCAAACAAGTGTCAAGCCAAGGTGTTTTCTTTAAGGAGAAACGAGAATCCTGATAATATTGTCATCAACGGGACTCACCTCCCTTGGAATCCTGACGACCAAGCTGTCAAATATCTGGGTGTATTCTTAGATAAGAAGCTTAATTGGAACTTCCATGTAAATTTTAAACTTAATCAGGGTTACGCAAGATTGGCTCAGCTTTATCCATTAATTAACAGAAAATCGACTCTGAAACCGCTCTGTGCCTTGCTACTCTACAAGTCCGTCTTACGTCCTCTCGTCACATACGGTTGCACAGTATGGGGACCGTCTGCGAGTAGTAGCAAATTGAAGAGGGTGCAAATATTCCAAAATAAAATCCTGCGGACGGCTTCAAATTCACCATGGTTCATTAGAAACACCCAACTTCATCGAGAATTTGGCATTGATACAATTCCTGCTTTCATCGAAAGGACTACTGCTAAATTTCTTTTAAATTTGGAACATGTTCCAGGAGCTGTAGCTTATCAACTAGGAAATATTACCTTAAACAGGCGACTAAAGCCTAGACTTCCTCAGGACGTTTATGCCAATCGTTAATGCATTTAATTTTTTAATTACTGATAGTCTCACTTATTTGTTATTATTTTAGAATGTAAATCTTTCTCCACGTTAATGTTACTAGAGGTGCTAGAGTAATTGAACGAACCTGATCCTGTTACTTGTTTTGTCAAACTTTCTGTGTATAATGTTTTGTACGTTGAACCGGAATAAAACAATATTAAAAAAAAAATCAGTTCACCTTAAAATCCAACTTTGATGAACAAAATGGGATAGTTTGTTAGGATACCATTTTATTCAGTGTTAGGGTGTGAAATCCCCCCCCCCCATAGTTAATTATGGTTTACTTAATTATTCATTGCTATTTCATTGTATGTAATTTCATTGTGTATTAGGATTTTTCTGAGATTTGAAGTGTTTTAAATTTTCATAGAATATGTAGTTTAGTTGTTAGGAAGTAAAAATTATTGAATACAAACTTTTATCCTATTTGTGTTTTAAGATTGGTTGTGTTTGGAATATTTAATTTTGATTAGAACATAAAATGCCACCCAGGAGAAACAATCCAGTGTTTGCAACTCGGCGCCGAATGAACAATAGAAATAATTTGAGAGGACGTCGTGAAAATTTACCTGTTCCTGTTTTCAACATTCAGAGAAATCTTATGAGACTGCGTGATTATTTTGATATTGCACGAACAGATGCTTTGGTGACAGACTATTTTGACATTGGCAATCTTTCCGAAGAGTGTGCTTATTGTTATGCCAAACTGTTTATTTGTGAAACAAATAAAACTTCCCTCTGTTGTCATAATGGAAGTGTTATTCTTGAAATACCAAAGTGTCGCCCTAATTTAGAGAATTTCATTGTAAGTCGCAACCAACATTATATGGACAATATAAGGACCTATAATAGTGCTCTTTCTTTTGCCTCATTTGGAGCAAACATTGCTCTCCCACCTGGACAAGGACCTTATTGTTTCAGAATTCATGGTGCTGTTTACCATAGAATCAGTTCTCTAGAAGCAGACCCTGGTAGTGTACGGTAACAGTATTTGGCAAATTATATATAATGGATACTGCAGAGGCCAAAATTTTAAGGTTGAATCATTCTGCTAATAGAGGATTCAGCCTCGAAGTGTTAGAATTACTTAACCAGGCATTGTATGACAGTAACAATCCTTATTTACAGTCATTCAAACGAATAAGGGAAGTCGAAGAAGAGTTAAAAGAAAATGGCAATGACAATTCTAATCTCATGGTTTTTCATGACGTCCCTGGAGCTGAACTAAGACGCTTTAATCCTGCGGAAGTAGCAGCGGTCTTTGTTGCAGACAACGATGGTGCACCACCAGGCAATCGCACTATCCAAGTGTACAGGAGAGGAAGAGGCTATGAAGACAACCCAAATAATCTCCAGTCCTTACCAACCACAAGCCCACATATTGACCGTGTGTGTACCTACTTCTGTTTCCAAGTGGTGAACATGGTTGGTACAAATCTCTTCCTGTTACGAATCAAACTGCTAAAAGACAAAATGTAAGAATGCTAGAATAAGCTCACCATCGTTTTGCAGTTAGAGGGCACTTTAGTCTAATACATTCAAGCGGAAAGTTAACCCGACAGTATGCTGTTGATTTATATTGTAGGATTGAAGCAAATAGACTAGATTACATACGATACCACCAGGAGGAACTTCGGGCTGATTCATATTTAGGTCTTATGGATTCCCTGAAAAACAGGGCAGAAGCTGAAGGACTTCGTACAGGGCGTACATCATTTTACCTTCTTCGTTTATTGGGTCCCCGTGAGCAATGATGCAGCATTACCAAGATGCAGCAATGGTGAGGCAGTATGGAAAACCGGATTTATTTTTAACTATGACCTGCAATACCAACCTTCAGCCATGGGAGAAAGCAGAACATAGACCTGATCTCATTTCAAGGGTTTTTAATGCTAAAAAGAGAGATTCTCAATGATTTGATTGCAAAAAAAATATTCGGTGACGTGAAAACTTACATTTGTACAAAGTAGTACCAGAAAAGAGGCCTTCCTCACATTCATCTTTTAGTCAGAAAATAATGACAGTAGAGTTTACTATTCAGTGGATACGTTAATTCAAGAAGAGGGAGAACAGCTGCATGTTCCCGATGAATTTCTTCACAATTAAGCACCAAGTGGGTGGCTTACCTCCTCACAAGTGCCTTAAAAAAGGTGTAATTGTAATTTTGTTAAGAATTTCCATGACTATTACCAAAAGCCAAAGACAAACTCTGGACAAAGTTGGTATTTATCTACCAGAGCCCTGATTTCAACATGGAGCACTGTATGTGGCCATGTCAAGATGCCGTGCTTTTGACAAACTCAAAATATACGTCAAGGAACAAAGAAATCAAGGGCATCTCGCACGAGGGAGTTTTCACCAAAAATATAGTTTGGGAGGAATTTATTCTTTAATGAGTCGAATATATACTGTGCATTGTGACATTCCAATATCCTGTTACAAGCCCTATCAAAAAAATTACAAGCTTTTAAACTTTCTTATTTTTTTATTAATTATCTTACTAATTTTAGTGACGAAATTACAAAAAATGTTGATATTATATCAAAGAAAAATTTTTTTGTAGTCAATATTATTAACTGGAAACGACTAGTTTCACCAATGAGTTAAGAACTGGTAATCTTTTGGTCAATCCAAAGGCTTATATATGATACAAATATATTTCAGAATGAAAATTGACTAATGTAAAAATAATAATATTATGTTTGATGGGAAAAACAGCTTTTTATATCAATTAGAGTAACCCCGTGCAGCGCAAAGCGCCGCAAAAAAAACTGATATTCATACTATTATTTTCCACTAAAAAGACACTGGCATAATATAACATCTAAAAAATTAAACAAATTTTATGTCGTTTGTTCTGTGATTAGAAACTTAATTCTACATTAATCACCACTGAACTACTTCAATTAAATAAATTATAACATAAACCAAGGAAGTTAGCAACCGCGAACCCGGGGAGGGGCTAAACTTCTCCCAAACTTGGAAAAATATGACAAAAATGAAAAAAACACAATTTTTTAAATTGAGGCAGGAAAATCTATAAATTGTGTAGTCTTCGGTTTAGATTTCTTAATTATTTCTTAGAGATTCGGTGATTTCACAGGTATCAAAACTCTTATCACCGTCGGTCGATCTCGGCATATGACTATTCTTCACTATACTGGTTTTCCAGCCTAAGTTTTCCAATAGCTAACTTTTTATCTCAAGTATGACATTAATCCTCTTACAGCGAAAGCTAATATTTTTTACCTTTTTAGGTATAGGCCTATATTTCAATTTTTGAAACTTCTTGAACTTACCAATATGGCGGAAAACATTAATTTTTCTCATAGAACACCGTGTATTTTGTGGTGTTTTTGGAATCTGAACTTAATTTTAAGAACTATTTATTCCATACACCAAAACACATAATCATATGTTAATACGTTTAACAACATATTTGCATACACCAAATTGTTGTGAAGATATAAGTTTGATTTGGAATGTTGTCTTTGGTAGTCTGTATAACGAAAACAGTTGGGTAAATAAGAAATACCAATGATAAAAGTGACGTAAAAATGTGATTGTTGTTGAGATTCAATCATATAAAACTATTTTTATTGATATTCACTCATGGCATGGTATTATTTAGAATATTCTTATATTCCGTAATTAATACATAGTTTGGCACAGTTAAAGTGGATAAAATTTGAATTTGTTAACTCTTAAATTTTCATAACTTCTGAACCTGCATTTTTACAGACATGCGGGCGATGTCATTTTGTTTGCCACTTGAAGCGCTGCAAACCATGAAAGTTTTATCAAAATCTTTAGAGCCATTTAAAAAAAAAATTTTGTCGTTTTTATGGGGTTTTATGGGGGTAAATACCCTTAAAAATCTAAAATTCAAAAAATGAAAAACAACCCCTGGATATATTATAGTTTTATACCTTCATGCCAAATTTCATGAAAATCAAACAATTGGTGTCATCTCTAGCTCTGTTTACATACATCAACACAATCACTTCACACACATACGCACACACACACACACAGACACCACTCTGAAAACAACTCTTTTGGATTCGGGGAGCACTAAAACAAATACCCCCTAACAACTCCAATTAAAACATTTTGACGAAAACAATACTTTCACCGAAAACATTTTTAATTCGGGGAACACTAAAAGAAGATTTTTCCATTAACAACTCAAATTCAAAAATTTTGACAAAAAACTTTCCCCTTATGTTATGGCAGGAAAATTTAAAAATGTAATACATACCAAAAATCAGCATAAAAATAAGGGGTTTCCTCATAATAAGTTTAAAACTGTCTGACATGAAATGAAAAAGTTAGCTTAGAAAACTTAAGGCTGGACAATCGGTAACTATAAACAATGAGAAAACATCTAGAAAGTTAAAATATGTTATTTTTCATGTTCTTAGAAACACAATTTTACACATTGAATCACTACTAACCTACTTAATAAAGCAAACTTACAACATAAACAAACCATGTTTTGACAGTAAATCATGTGCTTTAAAATAAAGCTTTATAATCAGCTGATCTGTGCTATTATTCTCAGTTGATCAGTAAAAATAATATTAATGAATAGTAAATATTCTATATTCCATTTCTAAAATATAAAATGAAAGAATGTTTAACTTTTCAGGCAAATGGCCATAGGCCTATATAGCGTTAATTACCTTTCATTTAACACAACCTGCATCTAATTCGTTCCGAAAGAACTCTAGATCGCACTTAAAATAGGCTAAAAACTTTAACCCATGTTATTGTCTGAAGTGATTTTAATTTCCGTTCTTGGAAAATTGAGTGGAGTAACAGCTGAAATCGAAGAAAAAAGGGCAAATATAGATACAATTACCTTTTATTTTGTACCAGCCGTGTGCAAAACGGTCCAATAGTATGGTCAGGCTCGCTGCCAAAAGTTTAATTTTTCCCTATGTTAAATCTCCATAAGCAAATGGTATTTTCCTTTGAACCGTATTAACATAGGTGTTTACAAATGTAGAAATCATCGTAAGTCTCAAAATGACATTTAATATGAGTGTAAACCATTAAAACTGACCTTTTACAATTTGTCATTGTTATAAATATTTGGACCATTAACGTTATAGAAACCAGCTGTTTCACATAATTAAGTAATTATAACACTAAACAATTTATCAATCAAATATTATTTTTTATTCACACTTATAAACTCTGTAATTTATATAATATAAATCTGTTTTTTTCTTTCCATTTAATAATACATGATAATGCATACATTTTATGTACTGACCATGATAAACCAAATGCTTCTTGAGCGTTTGCTCTTTCCCTGTCGTTAGACAAAGTACCTCGTGTCTTCACAATCAGCTGAATGAATGACTGTCAAATTATATCATTGCAAAGGTTTGGAAATGTTGATTTTTTAAATTTAAAAAAGTAAGATAATGTAAAAGTAAATAAAACCGGCAAATATAGAAAAGTTGAGCTTTTATTTGGTACAAACTGCATAAAAATTGGTCCCCTGGAAGTCTCAGACGTACTGTCCAAAGGATTGGAGGAGGTGATTTTTCCCCCATGTTAAATCTCTATAAGAAAAGTTTATTTTTCATTTTTTACACATTTCAATTAAATATATTTTCAAAATTCAAATAAAACCTGCACATATAGAGCCGATAAGCTTTGTTTTGGTACAACCCGCATGTAAATTGGTCCAGTAGTACGGCCAGGCTCGCTGTCATAAGCTAAGATTTTTTCTTCATGTTAAATCTCCATAAGAAAAGTTTATTTTCCATTTTAGACCCATTTCAATCAAATATTTTCAAAATTCAAATAAAACCTGCACATATAGGGCCGATAACCTTCGTTTTGGTGCAACCCGCATGTAAATCGGTCCAGTAGGATGGCCAGGCTCGCTGACATAAGCTTCAAATTTCTTCCCCATGTTAAATCTCCATAAGAAAAGTTTATTTTCTATTTCTGACACATTTCAATTAAATATTTTCAAAACTCAAATAAAACCTGCACATATAGGGCCGATAACCTTTGTTTTGGTGCAACCCGCATGTAAATCGGTCCAGTAGGTCGGCCAGGCTCGCTGTCATTAGCTTCAAATTTCTTCCCCCATGTTAAATCTCCATAAGAAAAGTTTCTTTTCCATTTTTGACCCAGTTAACGTAAACATTTTCAAAATTCAAATAAAACCTGCACATATAGGGCCGATAACCTTCGTTTTGGTACAAACCGCATGTAAATCGGTCCAGTATAACGGCCAGGGTCGCTGTCATTAGTTTTACAAAAGTTTTTTAATAAATAAGATTACTGGAAATGGAACAGTTGCCTCCAGAATCTATATGGTCAAACCGCTCTATTTGGCCAATTAAACTGATTTGGCCTTACACTCATTAGGTTGTAGCGCATATTACTTCACGCAAACCCTGTAAGAAAATAAATTAATACATTCAGACAATTGATATTACAATTTCCCAGTTTGGGTGAAATAAAAGATAATAAATCATACTAATTTATTATAATTTTTTGGTCAAACACTACATGAAATAATAATTCACATCATAATAACATATATTTAAAATCAGTGGCTTAGAGAAAATTTGTTTTTTTTCTGTTCCATCAATGAGGATTTGTAAAAATGTATTATGTTGATTATATAATAAATAATTATACATAATAATCATATTATTTAAAAAATATTTTTGAAACCATTTGAAACAATTTATTCATAAATATTTTCACATAGGTAGTAGCTCAGTGACACAGCACTTGTCGGCAGAGCCAGTAGCCAAGGAAAAACAAACAATAATAAATTAATATCAAAGATTCCTCTTGTTTTTTGACAAAAAAAAGGATATTTATAATAATGGGATGTTTACTGTATAGAACAAAAATGTAAACATCATGTAAATTGCGTAGAGTTCTTATCTCAAAATAGCTTTTAGCTAGAGAGACATGAAAAGCACTGCAATGTAAGTCGCATGCGCATGATAGAAATAAAAATTTGATGAAGATAAATATAAAGATCGCTCTTATGTGGTGGCAAGTAAGAATTTAAGTGAACTTATTATGAAAACTGTTATTTCTACTAAAAACATTAATGCAGGTACATATACATATATATTTATCTGCAGTGTTCTACTCTGAAATTACACTATGGGCTATCAGGTCACTCATGTACTTTATGCTTTGAATTTAATTGATTGACGTCACAATATTAATTGGTTTTAGGTATAAACATGAAAATTTAATGGAAAATTTATACTTTAAAAATTAATGATTAGGGAAGAAAACTGATTCCGAAAGTTTTATTTTCTCAATAATTTACTGCATCAATCCTCAATCCCACACCTTACAAAGTTCCACCTCTTTTGGAATCAGTTTCCTTCCCTAATTATTGAACTTAGAGTATCAATTTTGCAATGTAGCAGTGGTTTTCATGTCTCTTTAGCTGAAAGCTATTTTGAGAGAAGAACTCTACGTAATTTACATGCTGTTTACATTATTTTTCTATACAATAAACATCCCATTTTTATAAATATCCTTTTTTTGTCAAAAACAGAACTTTACTTAGGGGAGTCTGACGTGCCATTTAACGCAATGTTAATTTTGCTATTTTCAGGTACACTTTGCTACAAAACTGTTTCAATTAGGGACTTGAAATTTTTCACATTGATTATACACATATTTGTCTGTATTGTGAACCTCTCTGTTACTTTCTATCATTTTTGGTTCTGCTGAAATAATTTTTTTAGGATGTGCAAAAAACCTTACATTTTATGTTTTCCTTAAAAATATATTTATTAACTAGATGACCCGACAGACATTGTCCTGTCTTCTTTATCTATCTCATCTATCTATCTTTATCTATCTCAAATAGTTTTCGAGAAAAGTGTACCTAAAGATAAACAATAGAGTTTACAGGAAATTCAAGTTAAAGTCTAAACCAGGAAAGACTGCAACATACCCATCAAACGTTTGACCGAACTCGAGTTACATTTTTTGAAGCAGAGCTGCTTTACAATATCTTTAAGAACTGTAAACTCAAGAATTATGTTGCCTTTCTGGCTTTTATCGAGCGAATAATCTGTGTTCTTACCCATAACTGATAAATAGATCAATTTTCGTCTTGATGTTGACGGTTTGACATTTTTATCTGGCCTAGGGCCTAGGCCTAGTTTCACAACAATCACTGTTATTTCCTTGGTTACCTAGAATTTGTTGATTTTGTTTAGATGTTGGTGTGTGTATTTTCTTTTGCCAAATTTCTTTATTCTAGGCATGTTTCTAAGCCACTTTCACAACACAAACAAACAAAAACATGAGAACCACAAACCATAATCAATATCAATATTCAAAATATATATATAAAAGAAGAGTTGTGTGTTGGTATATTTCGGGCTGCAGCCAAAACTACAAGTCGTAGACACTTGATCTTGGTGTCAAATTAAAGCTTGGAATCTCATAATGTGCACTATGGTGGTTTGGTTTTGATATCTTTAAGGACTTAGGCACAGGATCGTCTGAAAGAGACCCATGTCAAGGATTTTGGGAGTGCTTTGAATTGTTGCTATGGTTACCATTATTTCTAATGGTGTAGCTATTTCTAGCTACTATGGTTACAGCAGAAAGAAAAGACAAGAGTACAACAAGAAAAAATAATCTCCCGGGCAAAGCCAGGGTTATCAGCTAGTCTCAAATGTAAATGAAGATTCAAATTTTCCACTTTCCCCCATAGACTAAACACAGCTGATATTTAGTATTTTGAAAGCAGACAGATTTTGCATGTCAGCCAACACAAGTCATGATTGAAATAAAATCCAGATTAAATTTGTTAGTATGTAATAAAATGTTCGATCCAAACGAGCGATATTGGACCTCAAGAAGGAGGTGCACGATTTAGGATAAGAATTTTTTAATATACGAAAAAGCCTTCAAAATACTCAGTATGAATAGGGGAATCATAATCAGTAATAATAAAAAAATCAAAAAAACTTCATGTCAGACTCCCCTTAACAATATATTTTAGGTTTTTTCATTGTTTTAGATGGTCGTGCTCACAAACTAACAAATAAACAATACCCAAAACAACAAACAATAACCATCAAAATAAACTATATCACAAAAACATAAACTTAACAACACATTACATCAACACATTACTTATATTAAATGTCTATACAATTTGAAATGCTAAACATTAATTTCAGGTCATACTCAGTGCATCTTCTTTCTATTTTCTCTCCCTATTATGGGTCATGCCTGCCTGTCAAAACTCACGTCTAATGACAATTTCCTCATACGTATGTCCTATACTTAATAAACAACAAATTTGATTTACCTCATCCCAATGAATTTTTATTTATTTGTGTAATGTGTTGTTATTAATATAAATGTATGCTGACCACATAATAATAATAATTTTTTTTTTTGGGTAGGAGGTGGAATGCGTTTACGCACACTGAGGGGCTCGTTGTCCCCTCAGTGGTGTTGGACTCCATGTCCCGTGAACTACCGACTAAACCACCTCCCTCGGCACCGAGGACACTAATAATAATAATAATAATAATAATAATAATTCAAAATCAAATTCTTTACATCTTGCATGCACATGCATCTTACATGGCAGTGTTTTACATATCACTCTAACTAAAAGCTATTGAGGGAGAAACATAACAAATATTTTACATGCATTTTATAATTTATGTATTAAAATTCATGTAAAACACTTTTTATGCTTCTCCCTCAATAGCTTTTAGCATGAGGGGTATGTAAAACACTGCTATGTAAGATGCATGCGCATGCAAGATATAAAGAATTTGAAATTGAATTATTATAATTATTTTACAATTACAAATTACAACTTTTTTGGATTTTTTTTGTCTAGACTCTCATTTAATTTCCCGGTCTAGAAATTCAAATTAAAGAAATAATACAATTCAGGCTGTTATTAATAGATCCTCCTGTTATTAATTTTTATTTTTAACCAAAGCCTAAGATTTTGTTAATCTTAGCTTTGATTAACAACTTAATCTGAGACTAAGTTAATCATTGTGTCAATCCGCAGCAGCCCCCAGTTTCTGCTTAGGGTGAACATCTTTCAGTATAAACCTGCAAACATAAAAAATAATAATACAATAATTTAAAATTTTTATATTCTTTATTTCTAGCATGCGCATGCAACTGCAGTGTCTTTCATATCTCTCTGGCTAAACCTATTTCGAGAGAATAACTCTACGTAGTTTACATTATTTTTCTATAGAATAAACATACCATTTTTTAAATATCCTTTTTTTGTCAAAAACAAAACTCTTCTTCACAATAGTTTTAGGTTTTTTAAACTCTTTTGTAGATGGACGTGCTCACAAACTAATAAATAAACTATATCCAAAACAACAAACAATAAACTATCAAATAAACTACATCAAAACAGAAACTTAACAACACATTACATACATTAAAGGTCTATACAATTTGAAATGCTAAACATTAATTTCAGGTCTTACTCTGCGCATCTTCTTTTTTCTTTCTCCCCCAACCCAGGGGGTGAACACTTTTTCCCCTACTAAACTTGAACGTTCTTTGTGAATCGATTCGCTTGAATCAATCAGTTCGGACCGATGCATATCGATCTTTCGTCTGAATCGAATTCGAATCGTTTGTGCGTGAACACTTTGACCGTTGAACCACTTAACTTTAGCTTCTCAGGAATCGTTGCTCAAGATTAATACAAAATGTAAAATATTAGGTCTACATTTAACATGAATTTATTGTATTATTGTACGAAGTTTTTTTCCAAAGTCAATCTGGAATTGCGTACTATTACAGTTCAATTAAATCATGCTGATTATTATAACCTTTAACAAACTTGTCTTTGTTTAATTATTTATTAGTATCTAGTTAATGGCATATAACAAGTCATCATCTGTATTGTTTATTCAAATGTAAAGTTTGAATGATAAATCAAATAATACACTACAAGTACAAATGAGGCTACTTGTTACTTGTATTTCGTCCATGGTCCTTGAAGGCCAGGAGTTTTATTGTCCTCCCTTCACATCCCAGGACGCTAGACCTAGCCCGGAACCGTTTTACACATTACTTCAGGCTAGGCCTAGTGGGTCACGGCATTATCACATAGCGAAAATGCCATTGGTGATTGGCGGGATTTGATCCCGGGCCTCTAACCACTATGCCAGGCCGCTCCCCCTGAAGGCCAGGAGTCTAGAATGCTGCAAAGCATAACTAGGCTAGGTTTTATCTTGTTTTTAATTCTCAACATCATAAAAACAAGAATTGATTAAATACCTCGGATTTGAATTTTGAAATGTTGTAAATTTTCTGTAATTTTTCTGGCAATGCTTGGAAGAGTTTTAAACCAATGTATTTGGGCTTGCGTTCAAACAATGTGAGTTTATGTTGTTCTGCATGTACATAAACCTTTTTGTCTTGTATCGTTATTGTGGTTGAAATAAGAGGGTTTTATGTTTTTTTAATGTAAGTTTTTACTGCACAAAAGTACTACAGAAATTTTTATTTTCTTTCACTTCTGAACACTCCATCTTCTCTGAGTAACAAAACAGGAGAGAAAGACTTGAATCTTAAACGAGCAATTGAGTCGGCTTCTGTTCGGAAGCCCAACCGTTCTGATTCTTTTTGCTGAGTGATTCACGCGAATCGATTCGCAAAGAACGTTCAAGGATGGTAGGGGAAAAAGTGCTCACCAACTCAGGGTCATGCCTGCCTGTCAAAACAGAATATACTTCAAGGACAAGCCAGCAACCTCGTTCAGGCAGTTGCTTGATCCAAACGTCTAATGACAATGTCCTCATACGTATGTCCTATACTTATTTTATTAAACAGCAAATTTGATTTACCTCATCCCAATGAATGTTTATTTATTTGTGTAATGTGTTTATTTATTTGTGTAATGTGTTGTTATTAACATAAATGTGCACAAACCACTAGAAAATAATAATAATTCAAATTCAAATTCTTTATATCTTGTATGTGCATCTTACATAGCAGTGTTTCACATTGTCCCTCTAGCTCAAAGCTATTTGAGGGAGAGGCTTAAAAAGTGTATTACACACATTTCATAATTATGTATTAATTTACAACTTTTTTGAAATAATTTTTTTTGCCGAAACTCACAAAAAATCACCCCTTATGTTGGACTAAAATTAGTTGGAAATAGCTGTTCATGTCTTCTGTCTTCTATCTGTATGTGTTACCAAAACGCCATCCGACCGTCAGGACAATTATTTGACTTTACAATAAGTTCTATTGACCCAAGGGGTGGTTTTTGCGACAGCTCTTAAATCTTTTAAAATATCCATTCCTTCCCAGTTTCAATGTTTCAGACTTTCGAAGTTTCAATATTTAATTTAATAGAATAATATAAAAAAAGAAACTGAGGAATGAACTGTTGATTCTATTAGTTTTTCACAGATCCCAGCACGAAAACTCAGCACGAAAACTATTGTCTATAACTAAGGGTCTTCTAGCGGGGCGAAGGACGGGCAAGTAGCAGTTTGTAAGATAAAAATCTTAGGCTCTGGTTTAAAATAAAAATTGTGTATTCATAGAGGGCATATTAATAACAACCTGTATTGTATTATTTCTTTAATTTGAAGCCGCAGCAGCCTCCAGTTCCTTCTTAGCAGTCTTAGTGGCCTTTCTTATCCTGAAAACATTAAAAATATTTTTGAAACATAGTTATTTTACTGCTTATACTAAAAATTAAATATATAAACCCATAGGTTTCATATATTAGTTTCCGGTCTATTGAAGACGTCACGATTTTTTTTTTAATTTCGACTGAGAGAACCTTATTATTCTCTTCTTTTCTTCTCTACAGATCTTGAGATGCCCTGACACGGACATTGTTTGCATTTAATTTTCATTCCAATCGCTAATTTATATATTACTATTCCTTGCCTTTTTCATATTACAGAGTGTCCCATAAAGTGCCAAACTCCGGGAATAGGTTATATGGGTCAACATAAAAAGCAAATACAGAATACAACTTTTTCCATAAACACTTCGTTAACCAGTTATCCGTTATTTTGTATTTTTTACCTCCAAAATTTTTATTCTATTCTTTTGAAACTCAGTATTGTTATAATAATCACATGTTTTAAATAAATAATTATGTTTGTAAATAGTACTGTCATTCAAAATGTACAATTCTGTGAATTAAAGCCTTGTTTTAGGTTATCTTTGTTTTCTTATATTACAATTTAATTCACATATAAAAGGTACATGGAAAAACTACTCTGTCCTAAAGTCCTAGACATAGATCCAAACTCAAGCAATTCTACAACAACATGGAATCACTGGTATAAACGATTTACCAATTTCTTAAGAAGCACTAATGCAGATGAGGAGGACAAACACCGTCTTCTCATCAACTACATACAGGGAATCCAATCCCGGGATCCGCGTGATTTTAAAGCATATTCAATCCCGGGATTCTCAGGCTCAATCCCGGGATTTTCAGGATTATCAATTCACGTGCAAAATGGAAGTTTTCTATTATTCCTATCCATTATAACAAATGTATAGTTATGAAAAACCAGTTGTATGACTTTGTTGACAAAGTAATCATGGTTTGATGAGTTATTTGCCATCTTACACTTCTGGATAATTGTCAGTTAATATTTCCAAGCGTTTAAAAATTTTTCAAAGAGGCCTTATTTTTGATATGGTATAATTGTTATCAAGATTCACTACGAAGCTCTTATCATTATTTTTAATAATTTTTAATTATGGATAATAATTTAATCTTAATAATTTTTATCTTATTTCTAGTTTTTTTACTTACTTTTTTAAGCGTGGTTTTATTTCTAGCTTCTAGTTCTAATATTGTTTGGTCAAGTAACTAAAAATATTCATATTTTGTATAAAACGTTCTTTAACTATATTTGGATAAATATTTCTATCGTTCTCTTACACAATTTACGGTTATACAGGGCCTATCTGATGATGAGTTTTGTTTACACTTTAATGTATATACTGTGTATTGAGTGTTTCATGATAAAGCTGACCATGTGATAATTTTTTTAAGATCTAAGTTTTGATAAAAAAATGTTTACAGCTCAAAACTAAGCGGAAACTGCTTTAATTAGTACACTATAGTTGTGATACCATGTATATATATATATATATATATATATATATATATATATATATAATTATATTAAAACTTTCTTTTTGTATTAGCAAATACCATGTTGGGTCAATCCCGGGATTACATTTTTCAATCCTGTAATCCGGGGATTGAAAATATCTTCCGGGTTTGGATTCCCTAACTACATATCTCCCAACATCTATGAATACCTAAGTCAATGTAACACTTACAATGACGCTGTTACAGTGCTTAAGAATTTATTCGTAAAACCAATCAATGAAGTCTTTGCCAGACATAAGCTGTTTAGTTATAAACAACAACCTAATCAATCAATAGACCAGTGCATTGATTCCTTGAAACTTCTTAGTCGTGATTGCCAATTCTAAGCAGTAACTGCTGAAACCAACTGTGATGATTGTATCCGTGATTCATTTATAAGAGGATTACTTAGCCCGGTAATAAGCCAACGTCTCCTTGAAAACGAAACTCTTTCTTTGGCTGATGCTCACAGACATGCTCGCTCTTTAGAAATGGCTCAGTATCAATCACAGCTATATGACATTCCCAGTCCTACAGTAAATGCCATCTCTGACAGATTACCAGTCAATAAAAATATCACCATCGAATCCTACAGCAACTCTAACACTTCAGTAGGTGCTTTGCATGCCAAATGTTATTTCTGTGGGGAATCAAGGCATCCTTGCACTAACTGCCCTGCAAAAGACAAGGTTTGTAATAGATGCGGCAAAATCTGCCACTACCAAAAGGTTTGCTGTTCTCAACCAAAGAAAAATACTGCATCTGTTGAAGGTTCCACTTGTGAAATATCTTGTCCAATTTCACATCAGTCTAAAGTAAAAACTACAGTCATTGTTAATGGTCATCGAACTTGGGGCATGTTGGATTCAGGAAAAGATATCTGTTTGATTGATGAAACTCTAGCTCAACAGCTTAACTTAAAAATCTTCAAATCAAATGATCTAGTAGGACTACCAGCCTCTAATACTCATGAATTAAAAATTAAGGGCATTTGTAAAGCTAATCTGGTAATGCTAGGTCATAAATACCCTGATACTAAACTCTCGGTTATGTCTAACCTTTGTGCAGAAGTAATTATAGGTCGTGATTTATTGCAACAGCCTTCATCAGTTCAATTCGAGTTTGGAGGGGGAAATCTCCATTGATAGTAAGCGCTCTTTCTGCTGCCAACGTTGAACCTGCAAATTTATTTACTAATCTATCTCCAAACTGTAAGCCGGTGTTAAATATGTTCGACATTCCCTCAATGACACTCAATTTATTGAAGCTGAAGTAAATAATCTTTTAAACGATGGCATAATCGAAAAGAGCATTTCACCATGGAGAGCCCAAGTCTTAGTTACATCAACACCAAATCACGAGAGGCGTATGGTAATCGATTATTCTCGGACTATAAAACGGTTTACTGAATTAGATGCTTACCCTATCCCTTCTATAAATGAAATAAGTCTCTAAAGTAGCTAAATACAAAGTTTTCAGCACTATAGATGTACGTAGTGCGTACCATCAGGTCCCTATTCCTGAAAAGGATCGTCCATTTACTGCTTTTGAAGCTGCTGGAGAACTCTACCAGTTTACAAGAATTCCTTTTGGTACTACAAATGGTGTAGCTGCTTTTCAACGGACTATGGACCAAGTAATACGTAGAGAAAAATTGAAAGACACTTTCGCCTATCTCGATGATATTACCATCTGCGGTCACACTCAGAATGAACACGATGAAAATCTTAAGAATTTCATGCAAGCAGCTTCAAAGTACAATCTAACAATCAATCATGAGAAAAGCTAATTTTCTTTGCGTAATATTACTCTTCTAGGTCACACAATTAGTGATGGCGTTATTAACCTTAACCTAAACGATTCCAGTCGCTTAAAGATTACCCCCCCACCAACTGATACTGCTTCTTTGAGGAGGGCTCTAGGTATGTTCTCTCACTATTCGAAATTCATTCCTCGTTTTTCTGAAAAGATTAAACACTTAACGGGGTGCTCCTTTCCTCTCTCTGTTGAGGCTCTAACAGCATTTCACAATCTAAAGAAGGATATTGAAAACGCATCCGTGGCATGTATTGATACTGATATCCCGTTTTGTGTGGAAACAGATGATTCAGACACTACTATTGCTGCTACTTTAAGTCAGAACAATCGTCCTGTAGCATTCTTCTCTCGTACTTTGTCCGATTCAGAGAAACGTCATTCTTCAGTTGAGAAGGAGGCATATGCCATTGTGGAAGCTATCCGGCATTGGAAACATTTTCTTTTGTGTAGACCATTGACTTTGGATGTATAAGGAGACAAACCATCCATATGGCCGCCTTGTGCCGGCTCCTCTTGCCAGCTCCACGTAGTTGACATCGCCGCCGTCAGAACGCGCTGCCCTCGCGCTCTGCGCTCTCTCTCACTCCCTCCACCTTGCCCCTCGGCCCCCTGCCGTGTGCGTCGGATGTCTCGCTCATCACTACTTCTCCTTCTCCCTTCTTCCACGCAACGGCCGTTCATAGCGAGCGGATTGAGTGGAAAGCTGCGAGATGTGCACGCCTTTGAACCTGAGCGCGGATCGGCGCGATGTCGTTCTCGATAAGGCAACGCGAGAGCTTGGCAATGTTATTTTTTGATCAAAAAAGCTATAAGATTGATAATGTACATTTTATTAATTATATTGTAATACATCTGTATATTCTATAATTTGTTATCATCCCAGTACGGTATTTTTTTAATGACCTGATTTGGTGATTGCTGCAAACCATAGTATTACTTTTTTGGGATATTATAAGCATTTTGCAATGTGCTGATGAATTTATTTTGTGTTCTCGGATATACCATTTGGGCTTAGTAAGACTTAATTCTGCTATAAACGACAGAAACACCCATCAGAAACCGTCAATTAATTAATTTGAGCAGGAAATAATACAATTTAAAAATTCAAATATAGTTTATTGGTATAAAAATACAAGAAACCTACTAACATAATTGAGTATTTCAAAAAATCAATAGCGCTCCCGGTCATAAACTTTGATTATGGCTTTACATAAAGCTTAAACTATTTTCGGGTGAATTTAAATTAGCAATTGAAGTATTGTTACTTACACTTTCCCTGCAATATTTTAGTTTTTTGAAAAAGCCTCCATACTTCTCTCCGGGCTGCCTTATTTCTTCCGAATTTCCTGGAGTTTACGGTGGATTTTTTCTGTAATCAGCTTGTTGAGGACAAATGCACGATGTTTTTAGCAGTCCTTACTGATATTGTTTTAGGCATATAGCCAAGGCGCATTATAAAACATTAACCTCATCTATACGAAGCAGCAAGTGCAGGTTTGATTGTATTTCACATCAAACTACTGTCGAAGAAAAACATGTGCGCTCGAGTTTAAACCCATATAACTATTGAATGATACATCCGGTTCTAGTGAAATTAATGTTAAACTGAACCTTTGTTAAATACATTTTATATTATAACAATTTTAAATATTTCGGTCGAGCCGAATTTTTTTTACATAATAAAAACCATGAAAATATCGATTTTTCCGAAGGTCCACATTAAAAGTGAAGTTTAAACATTTATTTTACAAAAACTGTTGGAGCAAACTTTTTTCAAATTTTTATGGAGTAGGATTAGGTATATTATTAATTTATTCATATTGGTTCATAATTTTAAGGTTAATACTCTATGTGCTGTTGTTAATTTTGTAAACGTTTACTGAAACCACTGCTTACGGGCCAAAAAAAGTTTGCTCCAACAGTTTTGTAAAATAAATGTTTAAACTTCACTTTTAGGGCGGACCTTCGGAAAAACCGGTACTTTTCATGGTTTTTATTATATAAAGATTTTCCCGCTAGACCGAAAATTTTAAAATTAATTGTTATAATATAAAATGTATTTAACAAAGCTTCAGTTAAACAGTTATTTCAGTAAAATCGGATGATTCATTCCAGAGTTATATGGGTTTAAACTCGAATGCACATCTTTTTTTCTTCGACAGTAATTAGAAGTGAAACTATTTTATTGGAAGTTCAGCTTGATAAGGCCAGTAGGCCAGTGACAATTACACGGCGGTAAATTGCGATATTAGTCTTAAGTGTCAACAAACATCTGGAAAATGGCTAGAATAGCAACAGAACGTCTGACTGCTGGCGGTGAACCCGGTGAACCCCCTCCACAGGCGGCATATCCATCAAAGAGCCTAGTCGCCGCCTCCCATCTCCCATCCCACTGCTGGATCCAGCTAACAGGGTGACCAGATTTCAGGGAGGACAGTGGGTTAAAGAAGGGGGACATTTACAGAAAGAGGAGGACAGCGTTAAAAATAATTGTAATAATTTTTGCTATAGACCCAATTATATTGCATTGCAAATGATTGTCTTATATTATGTTAGAGATACACAAAATACTTTATTGTGTGAAGAATTCATAAAAAAACATTCACTCTACTTGTTTTGTTTTAAGGAAAAGTACCTGGTGGACCGAGCCTTGCTCGGTGTTATTTCATGTTTACCAGTTCAACCAGTTACTATAAAATATTTCAATGTCATAGAATTTAACAAAGTAAACCTTTTTTATTGCTCCATGGACTCTTCATTCCACCTGCTGTATTTTCCCTTGATAGTTGTAGATTCCAAACAGCTGTTATGATTACTTCATTTGTTTACACTTTCCTTGTTTATTTTCGTTGCTATCACGGCAACCCATAAGGCCAATGTTAAAATTTTACAACTTTAAAATTCGATTTAATATGTTATTAGATTTTCTCTGGCCAAGTAATCTGCGTAAAAGACGTTTTTGAGTCATAAATTTCTTATTTCCAGACTTTGAAGGAAATCCTCGGAGCCGTTTTTGAGATAATGTAGAACAGTAAACGAAATACCCTTTTTAGACTTTAAATTTACCAATTATTGACACATAGGGTCGAGTTTCGCGTCCGCAACTTCACAAGTCGGCAAAATGAAAAAATGTGTTTTCCTTTTTTATATGATCATCACTGTGCAATGTGATATGACACATAACACATAACAATCTACAAACGGTAGGTGTAGGCCTAACTTGAATGAATCGGTTTTAAACACGAACGGCCGTAAATGACGATCGCGCAGATTTACCGATTGCGGGTAGACGACAGTAGGGCCTAAGTTGTTCGACCAAATACGAATAAAATTGTTACGAAGGCGCGAATTTACCGTATTTATGGCTGCGGGAACACGACGAAAGTATATCCTTTGTAGAAGGCCACATTTTAGCGAAAGCCGGGAGGACAGGAGGACAATCGTTAAAAAGGAGGACATGACCTCCTAAAAACGGACGTCTGGTCACCCCATCGATATAAGGGTCACCCTGAATCCAGCACAACCCCGGTAACGAAGCTTTGGTTGCATGAAGTATATTGGAATCGCGATATATCCACCAGTTTTTTTCGAATTGAGAATTAAAACATAATTTTCGATAGTTTAGGCCTACTTGTGTCTATGGAAAAACGCACAATAGGGGTTTCTATTATAATAGGACCAGAGCGTAAATTCTTTATCTAGGAACAATATTTCAGAAACAAACTGAATAGACTCTATAGGAACCATACGAAGTCTCCAGTAACCTCATTTTGTAAAAAAAGGAGTGTATAGGTAGGTATACAGCACATACAAAAGTATTGGAAAAACGACAAAGTGCAATAATGTAATGTAGTGTAATGTAACCTTATTTATTACCGTTGGACAATACAAGTAATGCATAGCATACGTCATTAGGTGAAATAAAACTACAATGTAATGGATCTGTTATTCTGTTAGTTGGGTTTAAAATTATAAGAATTTTTTTTTACACTGTTAATATAGGAATAGGCTAACATATTATTTTTTACACAATAAAAATACGAATTATCTGTTTCATTGATCATTTTACATAAATATTTTTTATTATCTGATTTTTGATGACTTTTTTATAAAAGTATACTTGACTGTTTGAAACTTAATCCAGCATTCAGCCAGTCTACTTTCGATAAATTGCAACATAAATAAGCTGTCACAATTTATTCAGACAGTCTTGTAGGAATAGCTTCAGGGAGATGGGAATTTTCACTCTGGCCACCCTGTAAATATTCGAAACCTGTTTGTTTTGCAAACTCAGGTGCTCTCCTCTCCAAGGTGCACAAGTCCACGACTACCCAACCAGGGGTAGAGACATGTACAGGCTGTCACAGAACAAGTCCAGAGCGGCAATGAACCTGCCTTCCCAAGCAGGTATCAAGTTCCTGAACAACCTCCCTGAAGATATTCGGAGGGAGAGAGATTGGAAAAGATTCAGGGCTCGTCTCAAGCGGTTTCTGGTCCAGGGAGAATTTTACACTGTGGGCGAGTTTGTGGCTCACTGCCGGTGAGGGTCCTTGTGCTCCTGGGGGCGCAATGCGACGGTATCCAGGCCGTCCAGCTGGGTGGCGTTGGGCTCTGGATGAAAGTGATTTTTTTTTGTTCTTGTACTATACATACATATTGACCTTTGCTACACAATTGTTAAATTTTTTTTGGCAATAAAAGAATTATTATTATTATTATTATTATTATTATTATTATTATTATTAATTAATGACATTAAACAGAGCACTTCAAATATATTTTTATAGTTTATTTAATACGGCTTTTCTTCGATTACATAACATTTGGTTAGGTCAAGTTTTAGGATATAATATCAAGTTCTAAAACAATCGTGTAAAAAACAATTAATTATTTAAAAATTAATTCATTTGAACGTGAGCTTACTTGGGAATAAATATTTTGTATGATTATTGTACTGCTTAATTATTTTAATTTTTATGTCAATGTAAAACTTAAATTTTGCGCGACGTCAAATTATAACAGCGCGATCGGGCCTAGTCGTGGATGAGAGCGAGAGCGGTTTGTCAGCAGGAGAGCGGGGGAGCGGTTGGCTACTACGCCCCCCCCCGTGCCGCGCGGCGCCGCTGCCGGGCCGCTGCGAGCTGTCGACCACCCGTTCAGAACAGCTTCCGAGCCTCGCCGCTTGGAGCGCCACTCCATAGCGGCTTTCTCGGTGTAGTTCAAGTAAAATTCCGCTTGAGTCGCTAGTGTGCTTACAAAACTGCCATCCACAGATTTTACAATGGCGGTGAAACGTCTCCTTCTACATTCATAGTCAATGGTGTAGACACTTTCGTCTTGTTACTGATCAACGTTCTGTAGCATTTATGTTCGACATGAAGCATGGGAGTAAAATCAAGAATGAGAGGATCACAAGATGGAGACTGGATCTCTCTTGCTATTCTTACGACATTGACTATCGTCCTGGAAGAGACAATCACGCTGCTGATGCGTTATCAAGGGTTAATGCCATATCTGCTGGAGTAACTTGTGCAGACGCTAATTTGATATCCCTCCATAAACGTTTATGCCATCCTGGTGTTTCAAGATTCTGTCACTGGATCCATAGCAAGAATCTCCCATACTCAATGGAAGATGTACGGAGAATCACATCAGCTTGCCGTACATGCGCCGAAGTAAAGCCAAAATTCTATAAACATCAAGGTACCCTAATCAAAGCCTCTGTACCTTTTGAGCGGCTCAATATAGACTTTAAGGGCCCACTTCTCTCTAGTTCTTGAAACAAGAACATGTTAACTGTATATTCAAGGTTTCCTTTTGTCTTCCCATGTCCTGATACCTCTGCATCCTCTGTTACCATATCTCTCAAACAACTCTTTGGAGTTTTCGGAGCTCCCTTATTCATTCATTCTGACCGCGGATCAGGATTCATGTCTCAGGAGTTGAAAACTTGGCTTTCGGCTTATGGAGTGGCTACAAGTAGAACTACACCCTATAATCCTCAGGGTAATGGGCAGGTGGAACGATTTAATGAAACTGTATTGAGGACTATACAACTTGCCCTAAATGATCGTGGACCTATTTCCCACCTATTTCTCGATGGGAAGATGTTTTAATAGATGCTCTTCACTCGATTCGATCTCTTCTGTGCGCTGCAACTATTAGTTGCGGTATGCTACACCGCACGAAAGGATGTTTGCATTTCCTAGACATTCTCCAAACGGAATATCTACTCCATCCTGGCTTTTGAACCCAGGGACTGTTCTGCTTCGACGCTTTGATCGTCGATCTAAATTTGATCCATTAGTAGAGGAGGTCACACTCTTAGAAGGGAATCCAGAGTATGCCCATATTCGTTTTCATGACGGGCGAGAAACAACTGTTTCAACTCGTCACTTGGCTCCTTCCGGAACTGTGGACCAGGAATTTGATCTTAATGAGGAGTTTTCCACACCATCTCAGTCTACACATGAGGAACCTGACAGCAGCACTGATTTTTCTGATGACGCACAACCTTGTGTAAATGAATCTGATGAGAACAACACTATTCCAGTTGATGAAGATACTGAAAACACTATAAGAAGGAGTGCCAGACCTCGAAAGCCCCATGTCTATCTAAAGGACTACGTCCAGACTTAAGGGAGGGAGAATGTTATAATAATCACATGTTTTAAATAAATAGTTATGTTTGTAAATAGTACTGTCATTCAAAATGTACAATTCTGTGAATTAAAGCCTTGTTTTAGGTTATCTTTGATTTCTTATATTACAAGTATGTACCTTTCTCTGGTCAAGGTTAGCTTATGAAATAATAATCAGCACGATCGAAAAGCAAGTTCCAAAATGGCGGCCGTTTGAAATCTTTAAATTGAAATTCCGAAAAAACAGTACGTTTTACAAAAAAATAAAGAGTAACAAGTGTTAGTAAGTGTGCTCGTCGATTCACCCTGATCCACCCACAGCTTACTTGAGCTAAAAAGTCAATAGGACTTCATGCGAGTTGAGCACCTTACTATAAACGGCTCAAGTTCACCATCGCCGAATCAGGGTGAATCTGACTTGTCCTAACGTTCAGCAGTGATTTTACCTTTATAAGGTAGAGCTAGACAGAATGAGTTTTATGCCTAATGATTCAATACACGCTTGCATTTCCATAGATTCGTCCTAATTCAGCGATATTTTAATATCTGGATTGACATAATACATTACAGTGATATGAGACAAAACAAAATATCTAAATATACTCGAACTACTTAACTGAACGTACAGAACGACACGACACGAAATAATATAATATCCAGTGGTATAGATCGAATCAAATAACAAGGACCACGCCGTCCATAAGCCTGATGCTAAAATTAACATTAGTCTTATGGACGGACTGGGCCGGGAGCGTCCCATAACTCCGAGGTTTCACAACTCCGAGGTCTAGAAAAATGAAGTAATATTAACGTAGTAACTATTCCGAGGTTTCACTACTCCGAGGTCGGAGTAGTTTAGTAGCAAAGAATTTATGTATCACAACTCCGAGGTTTCACAGTTTCGAGTTTTCACAATTTCTAGGTCTTAAAATTAAATCAGTTTGAACACTAAACTACTCCGAGGTCTCACAACTCCGAGGTGTACAGCCCGAGTCAAAATGTGTTGCGCTTGTTGCCCACGTTCAGATTGTAGGCACTTCACTGCTGCGCGTTGCGTCGTCGGCAAATTTCCTAATGCTCTGCAGCCTCGTTGTACAATTTCAATAATGGGTAATTTTTTCGTTTTAGACCTTATGATAAATAAATACCAAAGTTTTGGATTTAACTCACTACAAGAATGTCTATGTTTGTACACTAAATTAATTTTAATTCCTCTTTGAGACATCCATTTCATAACCTTCACTCTAGGCCATTTTATGAAAGTTAAAAAATACCGACAAGGTTTGAACTATAATTTCCTTATCGTACCTTCTTAGTATATTTAAAAATAGAGAGTATGTTTGTATTTATGTGTATATGTTTGCTTCAAGTAAAAATAAAAATACCGAACTGATTGAGCTGAAATATTGCTGAAATGCTAACCGTGGTTCAGGTCAACATTGCGTGTATGTGGAAACTTAGATAAGATCATTTCTCTTTATTTTGTTACATCAAACAACTTCTTCATCATCGTTTTCTACCTAGAAGATCAAAATCAATGTAAAAACTAATCTAAATTTTTATTTTGCATAACACCTCTATTTTTTAAGTGGCGCAAACAGGCCTAATAAAATACTTTAATAAATGCCTACGTTTATCGCGGCTTTTTTAAAGTTGCTAAGCCACATTCCCAATTATCAAACTTTCCCGGTTAATTAGAAGAAAACCGAAAATTGTGTATAGGGTGTCCACATAACGAGCATTGTTTATTTGCCACGGAACAAAGAATTATTTTGCGAACGTTTATTGGTTTAGTCACAACTTAAATTGGTATATGTTAAATATATATTATATTTTTAAAAAATTTGAAATTTTAACTTTTGGGCCTCTTGGGTTCAATTATTATGTAATTAGATTTTTGTTTGCCATTAAACACGTTTATAGCCCAGATATGACTGATTTCCAAAGATTTACGATGAACGCTCCGAATAAGAGATTCCTCGGATTTGTTTATAACGTGACTGAGCAAGTAAGCAAGCAAGAGGTTATAAGCAAGCAATGAATTCCTCTTAGAAGGGCTATAGTAATGGCTTTGCGCACGGTTTAGCTCGACACAAGGTGATCAACAAGGATGTGCATATACTCCTTAAAATGACTACTTACATCAAATCAAATAAACACGTTCGTACTAACTCATGTCTTAAATTGCTTGGTTTTTTGGGTATTGCGTGTATAATTTTTCAGATGATAGTCTATAACTTTTGAACCACTCAAGGTATCGACATCAAACATGATATAGACTGATATTTTTTGATAATGCGCTGGCAAGCAACTGTATTATAGTAAGCTATCAAACTCAAGGCGACACAGTCACAGTAATAGCCTATCTGTAATTTCTTTTAGGCCGGCTAAGCGGGCCATCCACTGGCGGATTTTGTCCGTTGTTATTAGTATATCCTTAATCTACATTAAAAATCAAACAAGTTGGTGAAAGAATTTCCAAGATATCTTAAAAAACCCCTGATATGAGCTATAAATATTTTCATTTTAAATATTAAAAACCGTGATTTCAGGAAATCACGGTCCAAAGTTTAGCAAATTTCTAACTTTAATTTTTGTGTTACTACTTGTGTTATTGGCTATGTTTCACATATCATTTTTCCAGAAATTTAAAGCTGAATATCGAATCCTCCAATGAATTTGTGATAATTGTTCGCATTTTTTGTCGAACGTTGCTTAAATAGATGGGAGTAATAAAAAACCCACAAATGTTAAAGACAAAATGTTTTCATATATCATTAAAAATAATTTAATTTAAATTTTATTCTCAAATAAGAATTTATCAAAATTATCTTAACAAAATACGACATTGTATTGGCTGTCTGAGCTTTTACTTTTATATGTTTTTACTTTCTAGTACATTTTTTTGTTTTGAAACTTCACTTCGACCAGGAGCTACTTCAACTATTTTCCTGGAAGATCCTGAACGTTTCATGTTCTGATTTCTGCATCAGGGCTTAGCAAGTTTTGCATTTATTCCTCACAGAACTCTTTGATTTTCTTAACTTCGAAACGCTAAAATAGAATTGGAGAAGTCAAGGCTCCCTTTCTCCAGGTTGCAGGGGTTTAGAAAAAGATTAATTTAACCATGTTAAAAGTTAAATTCAAGTGTAGGATGGATCAAATATTTTTCGGAAACATGTGTAGAGTAAGAAACAATAAAAATTAGAAATTGTGTTTTCTACCTTAACTTTCTGCCCTGTAAAATTTCGTCTGGGAAGGACCTTATCATTTCATCAGTCTGGGAAGGACCTTATATTTTTATCAGAGAAAATGAAATAACATCCTCATATTAGAAGGAAAATAAGGCTATATTCTCCTCTTTGAAACCATTACCACCAGTCAAGTTAATTGACTTTTTTATTTTCTTAAAAAAGTAAACTTAAAATTAGGGACTTAGTCAACCAAAGAGATGCGTTGAAGGTGGAGGAGATGGCTAAATAAAAAACGTAAAGTTGAGTGTTTCAATGCATACAACATTAGTTTAAGAATTAATTTTTAAAATCGAGGGCTTAAAACGTATTATAAATGTAAAACCTGTATTTTGTCGATGGAATTTGAAGGAGGATTTAAAATATTCACAGATTAGTCTCTTTGACTTCATTCCAAGTTTCAAATGAACCTACTAATCATCGGTATCATGTGGAAAATTAAGCTATTAGCAAATTTCTTCTATAGGGAAGAAGCTGTTACCGTAGTACTCATGGTAAGACCTAAGCCCAAGACCATCATAACTTTTCATTTTGGGGCCCCCAGAAGCAAAAAACACTATTCGTTCATTTTCATAAATATATAAATATATATATATATATATATATATGTGTGTGTGTCTCCAGCCCAATCGGACCACCGGAAGGGGGGGTAAAGGGGGGTAAACCCCCCCAAAAATGGGTTTTTTAAGATTTTTACATACAAAAATAAAATTTTTCGAATTTTTATTGGCACTATTGAATTCAGCCCAAAAAAAAAACAATTTAATATTTTGAATCATGGCTCTATGTCCATTGGTTACCGAGATATTGAAATTGGTAAACACAGTACGTTGTCCCAATGTTAACCTTATGGGAAATAAGTAAAATTCTATACCTCGCTTATTTCTCAACATATCTTGATAAAACTTGGTAATTGGCTTCTTCTAGTTCAGATCTACTAAATATTGAATTAAGACCACCCAGTTTTAATATACCCGTTGCAGCAAACCTGCATACTCATTCCCCATGTTATTCTTATGGAGCTTACAAAAACATGTCAAATCTCGCTATGTTGGATCGAAATATGTTGTTTTGCACTTGAAATTCGCTGAGTATGCAGGTCTGCTGCAACGGGGGTATTTTTAGCTTTTAAATATGTGTCACTCATTTACTTGGAATGAACTAAAACAGAGCCAAGAAAAAAATTGTCAGTTATGGCGATTGAGTGCTAGGGGGTTCGTTTTTTCGGCAAATGACAGATGGATGATTCTTTTGTTTAATATTTCGTTGTTTTTACGTAACCAACATGGCAACTCATATTACCCCAAAGTTTGTCGACTTTCAATTTCACTTTTACCAATATGTTGCATTTCCACTGCAAATACAACTAAGCAGATGAACTTAGAAATAAAAACTACATCTAAATGCATATAAAATCGTTAAAGTAGTTTTCGAGATAGGATTTAAATACATTGATGTATACAAGAATTGCTCATATAGTATTTTTACGTGTTGACGGTGCTTTGTTATTTATCTATTTACTTTTCAAATGAGTCCAATAATTTATGACAGCCCTGCATATTTTTTACCTACCCGCCCAGCGACGGATTTCTCGCTAGGGACCTAGGCATCAAAGGCCAACGCCCCGCGAGCATCATAAACAACTGTCACTAAGGGCGGATTTAGACAGGTCGTGTTAGCGGGTGAGTTAGATGGGAGAATCACACTGAACGAGTAACCAGCCGAATAGGTTATTTTTACCACTCGCCCACTTTTTAACCGATCTGATTACAATGATTACACAGTTCGAGTCAAACCAATGTACATTCACAAAAATTTTATAAGGGCTTCTTTTAAGTAGGTACTATAGATAAAGATATGTCGAGTCCCCAAAAAATTAAAGCTGTTTTACACCTATAAAATCACGTTCCAAAATGGCCTTTCGTTTGTAATGGGATAAATTTTGAAAATAGCTTCCTCTTCTCATTTTTGCCTACAATTGTAAATACCTACATTACATTACGATTGTAATCAATATTAGCAGAGCACTATCTTTTCCAGGTTTTCTAGTTGAGTTTGATATCGTGGGACCATCGCTGATAATTCGTCGGTGGTAAATTTTTCATTTTGACCGCTTGCAACCATTCACCCACCCCATTTGGTGCTCGCGACATTAAGAGAATTATTTCTTTGTGTGTGTGCACAAGCGTAGACTTTTTTCCTTTTTAGACCATAGGTTGCAAACAACATATTCTTCTCTTCAGCAATGAACTAATCAGGTTATACAAGATTGTCAAATAATACCAAGCAATCAAACCACTATTTAAATCCTATTTCTTTATTATATCTTTACATAATACATTGTTAAAATTAAACAGAATTCACGTAAGCCAGAAACTATAAAATTTAAAAAAAACTTTTATTACAATACAGTTTTGTATTTCAGTACTCAGCACAGAATATTCTGAGGGAATATTATTATATAATATTTATTATATAATAAATTATTATTATAACAAATATTAATAATATTCAATTATGATCACTTTTTGTATGTCTCAGTCTGAGGGAATTTTAGAGCTAGACATCTGTCTGCATCACTGATTTGCCCCCTGTAGAACCCGCAATGTTGCCGATTACAGGGAGAAACGCAAACATATGGGACGACAAGTCGCCCCTAATCGAACACTTTGCCATATTTACTATTAGTTTATTTCATAGTAGAGTCCAGCTGCATTCTTTATTACTTAAAAATACCTACATCACATTACAATTGTAATCAATATTAGTAATTTACAGATCTTTTGTAATGAAATTGACTTATTTACGTATAAATGTTTGACATCTCTTTCAACTAGACACCCCCTTATTCTTACTTACTAGACACCCCTTATTACTTACTACCTTATCCTTATTCTTCAATAGTTTTTTTATATCTAGAACTTCATGAATATCAGTTTAAAAATTAGACGAGTACAAAAGATAACATAGTATTGATAAAATGAATTATTTCCCTGCATATTTATATTGTAGGGATTTTTCATGAATTTAAGCGACATAAACATTAGATACATTACTTGAAATCGCCACTTACCCAGGTAGGCACTTTAAGCTAAGTATGAATGAATGGTGAATGAAATGTTAAGATGAGTATAGGATGATTGTGGCGCGATATTGTAGACATGTTTCGACATGTTCCTTAGACATGAATAGCCCAACATCCAATGGAAAAGTGACCTACAGTTTGAAATTGGATCCGAACATCAATATCGCCAATTAATTAATTACGAACTGGTCTAATTATGAGAATTGTGTTTATGGAGGGATGTAAGTATTCACTAAAGAATATCGCAACCACAAATCATCGCTTATGAGTATGACCTCAAAATAGTTGGATACAGGCAACGCCGCGTGTGTCCCTTTTGCTCCCCGGTTATAAGGGTAATTTTGGTAACTTCACTTTTGCTCCACGGTAGATCTAAGTATAGGTAGATTTACTAAATTAAAGCGTATTATACCGGTATTATTATGAATTCAGTTGTATCAGCAACTTTTATATTTTCAATTCACATTAACTTCCCGTTTCAGCGGAGGACGCACGGACTTTTTAACAACATGCTACCTTTTTTACAGCTAGATAAGTGCTTAAGAGTCATTTTTGATAACTCTGTAAGCTATTACCCTATGAAATTCATGTCAAATTACAGTGTTAATTGGTATCGTCCAATGTGTCTCAGTAATTATATAGTCTGTAAAGAAAACGTAAAAATACGTTTTTAATTTGAATTGGATTTTAAATTGGGCAACGCAACCCCGAAACAAGTTATTCCAAAGTTACATTTTTTTGGCGGCTTTAAGATTAGTAACCTAGATTTTTATATCATTCGATCACCAGTGCAAGAGGAAAACCATGATTAAAATTATTACCTCCTTGCTAAGGGATTACCAGCTATTTAGTTTTAAAATAATATAATAAAAACTGGCTTCTTTACTGAAGGAAAAATAAACAGTTGTATTATTATTAGACTGGCTTTTAAGCATTCCAAGTTTCGGCAACATTTTAAACGGGTTAAATTCGTTTATTCAACAGAAAACTCTCAATTTATAATAGGGCTGTTTAACTTAAATCCAGAAACTATTTGGATAACTTTCAACGACTGTTGCTATAAGCAGAACACTATCTTTTCCAGGTATTAAAATGTACATTTCAGAAATATGAGAACAAAGGAAAATTAATAAAACCCAACAGGTGTTCACAAAAAATATCGCATACCGGGAACTCCTTCGGTTATCAAATGAACTTTAAAATGTTCAGCACTTTGGGCATAAATATGTTACTAAATTTAGTCCTTTGATTAAACTTTCAAAACGTATAAGTTGATTCCTCATTCTTTGTTTTTTTACTATGTAATTTTTGATTTGCTCGACTTTGAGCAATAGGCTATCTACTCTAGTTCAATTTTTTTTTTTTTTTTTAATTCTTTATTGCACATAACGTTCAATATTACATTTGTAATAAAACAGGTGCATTGTCAAATAATATTTCCAGTACAGATAAATTTGTACATGATAAATTTACAACAAAGAACAAGGTCAAAACTAAACTAAAACCTAAACTAAAACTGAAACCACTACTGAAGATTGTCATTAAAAAATTCGTCTATGCTGTAGTACAACTTGTTGAGCAAGAGGGACTTTAATTCTTTTGTGAATTTAATTTTAGACAGTTCCTTAAAATTTTGTGGTATTTTATTATAAATTTTGAGACCCATATATAAAGGACTGCCTTCAAATTTTGACAAACGGTGGGCTGGATATTGAAACAGATTGTTATTCCTTGTATTGTATTTATGTTGAAATGTGTAGTTAATAAAAATTTGGGGATGTTGATGAACAAAATTTGCTATTTCTAAAATGTAGAGACATGGCAGTGGGAGAATATTTAAATATTTAAAAAATGGTCTACAGCCAGTTGTTTTTTTAATGGAGCAAAGAGTTCTGATGATTGATTTCTGAGCTTTGAAAACATTTTTTGTGCCTGCAGACATTCCCCAAATTATAATTCCGTATTTTAGAATTGATTGTACATAAGCATGGTAAGCAACTAAGCAGACATCCAGGGAAACGTTGTTAGCTATTACACTTAAGGCATACCTAAAAGAACTCAGTTTTTTACTTAAAAGTGTGGTGTGATGATTCCATTTAAGATTGCAGTCTACATGAATTCCCAGAATTTTTCCCAATTTAGTTGAACTTATGTTATTTGTTAGTCTATCAATGGTGTTGTTGGCAAAAAATTGGATGATATGGGTTTTATCTTGATTCAGCAAAAGGCCATTACACAAAAACCAGTCACTCAATTGTGCAATTTATTTGGCCTTTGATTAGAAGAAATCGATGCTCTCATTGCTCGTTTCAGTTTTAGTGGCCTAGTGCTGAAACCAACGTTGTTGTAGATCTTAACGGTGTGTTTATATTGCTCGACACTGCTATTCGTTAATTGTTTACAATATCACAGATTATTCAAATTATATGATCTTACTTCAAAAATAACAGAAATTCAATTTTCTAAGCATTTAAATTTTGCAGTACAAACTGTAGTGGATTGAGTTGAATAATGCAACTTTTTTCACTTGGTGACGTTACAGATAACCTCAGTTTGAAGGATTTTCTTCGATGATCTCTTGGGATGGACCTTGTCCTCATAAAATTATTTTTTATGTCAAGAATTTGCTTATCTCTTATCTCTATTTCATAAATTGTATTTGCAAACTTTTAAAAACATTAAACTGATTTAAATTTTGTAATCTGAAGCATCAGAACACTTTTTTGTACGAAATAATTAATTTTTTTTGGTTGACGACAAAACTTTTTCCCATTTGTCTTGTTCGTAAGCATGCAGCAAAACCGATTTTGACGATTGAGGTGATAAATTAAAGGGAATTTCCTGCAAAAGTCATGTAATAATTTTCATCACTCTCAGTTCAATTTGCTTTGCCCCACTGGACTTTAAAGTTCCCATAAATATTTTAAATGGAAGTAGGCTACATTTTACCAAACAGTAAAATCTAAGCATATCTAAATAAAATTAGAGTTTTGTCTGTAAATTGCTTAGAATTATGAAACTATTGGTTATTTTTGCGTTTTGAAGGTCAGAGAATCCGAATCTCAATTTTTAACACTCTGTTGGTAACGCTCAACATCACACATTAGTCTGCTTTTCACGCAAAAACTAGAGTACAGTTCGCGCATTATATCTCCGGCTATGACTGAGTTAGCTGATTGTAAGGTGCGGGGGGAGAGGGGGTACTTTTCTGAAAACATTTTATAGAACACCGCGGCTTGTCAAATCTTGTGTTTACCAATATGTTAAAAATATCATATGACACGGATAGTAGCATAGTGGTCATAGCCGGAGAAATGATGGGCGAACTGAACTGGTACAGTTCGCGTATTATATCTCCGGCTATGACCGAGTCAGCTGGTTTTAAGGTGCGGGGGAGGAGAGGGGGTACTTTTTGTAAACATTACTCTAAAACACCGCTGCTTGTCAAACGTTATGTTTACTAATATCATATGTTCAGAATATCATTTGATGCGGTTGGTAGCGTAGTAGTCATAGCCGGAGATATAATGCGCGAACTGTAAGGCTGAACTTATTTTCTGTATTGATTGTATGAACATATGAGAAGGTTTTAGATGGATTAAGACTAGCTTAAATATTTTTGAAATTAAACAGTAAGCTTCTAAAAAGCGAATTTTATTTGATTTTGACCCTATAGGGAAGCTTATGAAGTTGTCATGGCAACCTAAACATTAGCTTAAATCCAAGAAAGTTGTTCGGTTTTCACACGGGTGAAACGTGTTGATCAGCTAGTCTAAATTATTTTTATTTGAGTAATCAGCTGTCTTGAGGAAAACCATAATATATGCCTTCTTCTGTCACTTTGATATTATTTACATTTTTTTGGTTATTTTTCAGTTTAAAACAACTACCTTATAATATCCAGGTTGATTTTTTAGTTGATATTCAAATACGATAAAAATATAAATCTGTTGTAGAAAATAAATCAGTTAGGCCCTACCTAAAATAATTAATTATAATAAGTAGGTATAGTACACTTAATAAAATAATCCAATAGATTTCATTCCATCAATATCAAACGAATATATTCACTTCAAACTGCCTGTCTAAAAAAAATCCTGATAAAACATATTTCCTGATAAACGAATACAAACTAAAGCAGTTCTATTTAAAAAGTGTTACACTACGTGGTACTCCAACAAGGGGTTTTCACTCCAACAAGAAATATGCAGGATTAGGAATAAGGATGATAATATGGGATAAATTATTACTGGTTCGCACAAATTAAAATAAAACTACATTGTGAAAGAAATAATTAGTTATCCATAACCAATTATTCAAGTTTTGAGGGAGACTGAGTTTAAACTATGGGCCTCCCAGCGACAAATAGGGAAAACAACATTTTTATGTACAACCAAGTCAAAAATGCCAAGTGTTGAAGAAGATATCCAGAGATTACTTTAAGATGGCCTTTAACGCGGAAGTTGAAGGTTGGGAGAGGCCCTAATAAAAAATGTTGCAGACATTAGAATGAGTATGAGAACGAATTAAAGGAAGAAAACTGGGAACCAGATGAAGAGGTGAACTGTGCATTTTGGATTCTGGGAGTTCAAAGAAAAATCGATGATAAAGCCATAATCAAAAGGAAGCAATAGTAAAGGCTTTAAACCTCACATTCAGGGTTGAAACCACTTCTACACAACCCGAAGAAATTCACACGGGGAAAATATTAAACACAATTCTGTACCTCAATGGAGAGAAAATATCGATTATTAGACTTAATTTTCCAACCCAAAAGAAATCTTGATAAATAGTTCTGGATTGAATTTTAAAAAATTACAAAATTCGTAAGACAGCAGGAAAAATTTAAAAAGAACCTAACAAATTTTTTGATATCACGTAAAAACCCAAATTACAATTAATTGTAATAACGCCAAGATAACATAAGCTTACTAGTGACTTGAAGGGGCTAAAAGCTCCTTATGAGGGAAAATTCAAACAATCCTTATTTATTATAGTAAAAAATACCTTCATAGCAAACTAAATCCACCTTACATTGATATCTAGCCTACCACATGGTTTTTAATCAAGTATCAGCATCACATGTTTTATGTAAACAAAGCAGACGTTTTTAAATCCCAATGCTTTTTAAAGGCAGATATTTTACATTATTTCTCGTTTTCTGGTGAATTTCAAGCAATTTCATTATTTTTCCCGCCATCCCGGAATAGAGACCTTTAATTTCAGCCCTCTCCCATCTTTCTATGACTTGCTAGACGCCCACAATTTTGACGCAAAGAATCGCCTTACGAAATTAAATAATATAATATATATGATGATGATAAGACCATATATATTATATTTAAACCATGTGGCAAATTTAAACCTATCTATTTTTTACAAGCCATATTTTTTTTGCCTGCTCAATGTTGACATTTTTTCTCAACATTTAAATATTTAATTTTATTAACTGGAAACGACTAGTAACTTACTGATTGCTTTGATAGTAGGACATATAAAATAACATAAAGTGTACCCGAGCTATTTATCTTTAACTCAAGACGAATGTAGGAAAATCAAATTTGCGTTGGAATTGTGTTGGACTTTGGCTCAAAAATCGACATATTAACGAATTGCCTGATGAAAGCCTTTCATCGATAGTTCTTGAATCAAAAACTTTATTACAAACTCAGAACCTGATTAGGAGATATTTAATTAAAATAAAAGCTCGGAAAGATTCAAATTGATTTTTCCGATGTGAATGATTAACAGCTCATGCAAAAGCAAGTAACTTCATATGTATTTAGCTACTTGTCTTGATTTTGTTTTAAAATAAAAATCCTATAAGAAATAATCAGGTTAAGATTGGATTGCGAATACATCAAGTATGGCTGTATATAAATTAATGTCGATGCTTGATGTGAAATCTATGCGTATATACTATCATTTTCAGATATAAATTATGGAAATCGGTCGCGTAGGAGAGCTTCGGGCTCGGAAAGTAAAAACCAATATTTTGAAATGAATCCTACTAATAATATTATAAGTGTGAAAGGATGTGAGATTGTTTGTCATAGTATGCATAGTAAGTCAGTTGTAACAACGTATCCATCCAGGCAGACAAATGTACAAATGAACCCAATTCCAACTGACGTATATAAAAAAATAATGCATGAAAAACATCAGATGATTCAAATTAACGTGGGCGAAGCCACAGGTAACATGTTACATAGTTTTTTAAAAGCAGCAGTACTGTTATTGTTTGAAGTTACACTTCAAGCACCAAAATAACGTGTAAAATTGCGAAGATTATGCGAGTTAATGTTGAAGGGCACGTCACCTGCTTATCTTTAATCGTTTGACCAAGGAATATTATTTATCCTAAATAAAGCTGATGACAACACCATTCATACAAATACTAAACAATTATTTGCCGGATTTACGCTAAATCTTTTAAAAATATAATGAACGAGGCCTTAAGTCTGACAAGATCCTACGATCTGAAAGCGGCAACCACCTCAACACCGTAGAAGCCACTTTTGGCACGGATGATACCTCGGAGTTGTGAAACCTCGGAATAGTTTTGCTCTTCGTATTTAGTTCGTTAAAACACCTAGGAACTACGAAAACGCAGAAATATAAAACCTCGGAGTTGTTTTGTGAATTGCAGTTTTTATAAACTAATCCGACCTCGGAGTTGTGACACCTCGGAGTAGTGAGTGTCTTAAAATTTACTCATTTTTATAGACCTCGGAGTTGTGAAACCTCGGAGTTATGAACCCCACCCACTGGGCCTTGTTATTTAAATCAGCCTATACAATCCTAATGTGATAGTGCCAGAGGTCCCCTCTGAGCTCGTCATATCCAAGGACGTCTCATGAACGAAAATCAATGAGCCGTACTAATTAGGGTCGGTCGTCTACCTGCCCCGCTGGGTATGTCATGCCTCGGCCGCCCGAACGGGAACAACAGATCCTAGTCACAGATCACAAGAGAATGGTCAAATACCGTTCTGAATCTCTACGCTCAGAGTTTACTGATGTTGGTTCTTCACGTAGCTGGAAATTATACGAACTATCTCGTATACTATATTCAGGGCCGGCCCCAGGCAGGGGCAACCGGGGCAGATGCCCAGGGCCCCACGCTTTTGGAGGCCCCGCGCTTTCGAAAGCTCTGCGTGAAAAATATTCCAAAAGAAATAAAAATTAGGAATGATATTTTAATTAGTTTCAAAACATGATTAAAACGTTGATAAACACGACAGGAGCGAATTCAGAAATACGGTTAAATTGAATTGACTAAGGCGAGGCCTTTCTTACATTAGCACTACAGTAGACGAAGAGCTGTGAAAATCCCGGCATAAAACTCCAATCGCCTGCAGCGGCCGAGTACTGAAGACGGACACATATCAAAGGACATCAAAAGCTCAGAACCTCTTACTGAAGTAAAAGTGTTTAGGGAAATGATACCGATTGATGTTAACAATCCCGTGTAAGTGTTAAAATACTTGAGCAAAATTGGAAACCCTTTCCCAAACATTCAAATAGCGTACAGAACTTTACTAACTATCCCCATAACTGTTGCTAGTGCGGAACGAAGTTTTTCGTGATTGTGACTAATCAAAACATAATTGAGAACAATCATGTCTCAAGATAGACTATCGTCTTTGGCAACCCTGTCTACTGAACGTGAGATTGTAAATGAAATGAACTTTGATGACGTTGTACACGAGTTTACCGAAAGGAAGTTAAGGAGGGTTAGCTTTTATTAGTTGGATTTAAATAAATATATTCTTATTAAATTTCTTTTCTTTGCAGTCCTCTACGTTTCCCAATCAAAAATCACAACTGTACTACTATGGGCTGATTTTCATAATCAAAATCTTAAAAAAATAAGTTAATGTTTGGCAATTATAGATATTTTAATAGTAATAATAATCAGTAATCTATTTCTTTATATGAGTAACTGGTGAAATAAGTATTGTTACTCTATGGCAAGACTCGTTCGGTAATATTGTATATTCACTAGTTTTTCTCATAATCATAAGTACTACTCTCTTCACTCACCAGCCTCAATAAAATATCTGACTGATTGTAATTGACTCTGGCAGTGCTTTTTTCTGTGTTTTTTCGGGCAAAAATTGATTGTACCCATATTAATCAATGATCTTTGTCACTACTTTTAAATTCACAATTCATATTGTAGGCCATTTAGGTCTAATACCAAGTAATTAGTGATTTAAAAAAATAAAAAGTAGTGCTAACTGAAAGACAAAATATATTGCAATGTATGTTGAAGCGCTAAGCACTGTAGGCCTATACCGGTATTTTAACACTCGTGTACGCAGCGACTTGGAAGGGCTCCGCAACTCAGATCGGCCCAGGGCCCCGCAATTGCTAGGGCCGGCCCTGACTATATTAATGATCAAATTGGAGTAGTACGACTAGATATCGCACCGAAAGGATGTATTGGGTCGTTTGTTCGTGGGCCCGAGAAACAGTCTTAGTACAAAAGTATTCGTGTTACAAAATTATTGAAAAGTATCGTACAAAAGGATATCACACTGAAATGGGAACTACTAAGATACCTCCCTCCTATCCATCCATCCATTTTTTCATTTTCCCCCATTTTTTGTGGGCGAATGGGTATACTAGGATGACAAGGTTATTTTGAGAAACTTATTCGTAGTTTTTGCCCGATAATTCATTTGTTACCAGATAATGTAAAAATTACATAACAAATTTAAACAATTCAAAAATTTAAATTAGATTTTAAAAAAGTTCTTGGATAGAGTATTGATATAATAAGTTTGATTGTTATTACTGTAAAAAATAATTTAGTTTATTGGAGTAAATATGGTTAAACGTATTTATGTACGTGAACTATTTTTAGAAGTTAACTAAAGTTTTTAAAGTTATGTTGGCTATATTTTTTAGAAAGAATAGTTTCTCTTTTATTTATGAAGTGTATTTAAAATTTGTCACATCATTCATTGTAAAGTGAACTGTGAATTGTACGTATCACATAGGTAACAATTTATGTTTGTTGTTTCAGTCTTTGAGTTCAAAATTAGAGCTGGTCATTATTACTACTGAGGATAATGAGTTAGTTATTCCAAACCTGCTTTATTTTTTAACATTTTTAAAAAGTTTTATGAAATATTATTCACTCAAGTACTATTGTATTTATTTATCCATACCAATACCGAGCCCATGCTTTAATTAACAAAAATGTGATGTTGCAAAAAATGAATGTCTAACCCAGCAAGGTGGTACGTCGGAAATATACCCTTATCCCAGGTGGTCCTCAGGGCGGTAACCCCGGTTGCCGGCATGAGTAATTTTCCACCCTTGCATCTCTCTATTCCAGATTACAAAACAAAGGGACTTGAGTAAATTCAAGAACGGTTAGAGGTCCTGCTTCGTCCATGGCCTCAACTCCTGTGTGTGAGACTGACGTGGCTCGCGTTATCGAGGAACTCAAACCAAAAAAATCATGTGACATTGACGGCAGGTCAGTGTGGTTGATCAAACGTTGCTACAGCACATTTTGGCACCACTCACAAGATTAGTAAATTTGTCATTTCAAACTGGAGTTTTTCCTTGCCAGCTCAAGTTGGCAAAGGTGATTCCACTTTTCAAAAACAACGATCCTCATCTTTCCAGCAACTATCGTCCGATTTCAATTTTGCCAGTGTTCAATAAGGTACAGGGTGTTTTTTCTAAAACGCAACCCATTTTTAAGACTGAATAATTCACATGTATTGTTTTACGGTTCTTTACGTTTTATACACTCTATTATTTAAATTTGATCACATTTAGTTCACCTTATGTGCTCAAAAAATCTGTCAGTGGCATTTGTATGAAGTTATGCTTCCCCTATCAAATTCCCGAACACGTGTTGCTAGGTACCTGTTTGCATTAAATTTGTTTTGTTTGAAATGAGGTACTGAATATGCTGTGACTTGTTTTTTAGGCCTTACTTTGTATGTATCCCCAAAGAACATAATAATCTAGTGGGCTCAAATCCACGGATATTGGGGGAAATAATCCTTCACCGATAAAATCAAGTTTTGGGTTGTGTTTTAATGTGTGTGTCTAAGCACGATAACTCGCGTAAAAATGGTCCGATCTGAATGAAATTTTCCACAGACATGTAAAGTAGTATTATTCTACGAAAAAAATTCGCAAGATATTCAGCACCTCAAAACAAACATAACAAATTTCATGCAAGAAATTCAAAGAGGTACCCTGCAACACATGTTCGGGAATTTGATGGAGAGAGCATAACTTTATACAAATGCTAATGACGGACTGTTTGAGCACATAATGTAAATTAAATGTGATCAAATTTAAATAATAGATTGTATAAAATATAAAGATCAATAAAACAATCCTCATTACATATTCATATGTGCATTATTAAATCTTAAAAATGGGATGCGTGTAAAATAAAACACCCTGTATTTAAAGCTCTTCCTCGAAAAGCTTATGAAATATCTAGATCGTTTTGACATTCTCTCATCACATCAGTTTGGATTTAGGAAAACCTATTCCACAATTGATGTGATCACAAATCTTATTGAAATGGTTGTCGATGGCCTCGATAGGCGAGAACATGTGCTCAGCGTATTTCTCGACCTTTCGAAAGCTTTTGACTGTGTGCATCATGAGACACTGTTGCACCAGTTAGAGACCTACGGCGTTCGTGGAGTTCCACTCAGGTGGATTACTTCCTACTTGAATAATAGAGTCCAGTGTGTCCAAGTTGAAAATTTTCTTTCTCAAAAAGAAAGCATGGCCCAAGGAGTGCCACAGGGATCTATTCTGGGACCAGTTCTATTCCTGCTGTACGTCAACAATATTGGTTCATCAATCCATAATGGAAAGGCGATCCAATACGCAGATGACACCACCATCTGCGTAAAAGCTTCAGCAAATCAGGATCTCTAAGTCAAGTCATACGTTGATCTTAACTCTTGCATCCAGACATTTCCAGAACTAAATCTGAAGACGAACAACTCTAAATCAAACGTGATTTCATTTTGCATCCGACAGCAGGAACATGACCTGCAGCCTGCTGTCATGGTGGATGATGTCCTTTTAGAGGAAACTGACACCGCCAAGTTCCTAGGAATGTACCTTGATCGAGGGCTGACCTGGGAAGATCATGTCGACCACATCTGTGCCAAGGTTACATCAGGAATTTTTGCATTACGTAACCTTGCAAAATTCTGTACAAAGGACGTGCTGTTAATGGCCTACTTTGGCCTAATCTACCCCCATTTTTCCTACTGAATTAGACTTTGGGTAGCTGTGCTAAACTGAGGCAAGAAAGGGTTTTCAGACTGCAAAAAAAGCAGTTAGAATTATTTGAAAATTGCAATCAAGAGAATCTTGTAGGGAAGCCTTCAGGGAGCTTGGTTTGCTTACATTGCCCTGTCTTGGAGGTAACACTGTACTGCAAGTATAAGTGCTCACTTTTGTCCAGGGCAGACAAATCCACCAGTATGATACTCGGAGCAGGGACATATATCGACTCGGTCAGCACAGAACTGTGACGTTTGAGCATTTGCCATTGCAGGCTGGAGTCAAGTTCCTAAATAAGCTCCCTGAAGGTATCAAACAATCAGAAAATCAAAATCAATTCAAAACTCGACTAAAACGCCTTTTGGTGTCTAAAGTTCTGTACTCGGTTGATGAGTTCATGATGAGCCACTGGGATATTTAAATTCTAGGCATTCACGCAAATTAAAATTTGGCACTGATAGTAAGATAAAGAACATTGTACTTTGTAAACATTTCAACTATTGTAATGACGTTTGCAATGCAATTCTATTGTTGACTGCAATAAAGATATTATTTGTTTAATTATTTAAAGAATGCGCACCTGACACTTTTGAGATGACCAATCGCAGTTAGGCAGCCCCTCTCCTTAAAATATGCGGAAGAATATAAGTTTATGAATCAGTCTGTTTTGAGACACCACCAAGTGCAATGGAGTTTTCGGACACTGCAAAAGGGAAACCTTGTGTAGTGTATAGTGGTTACCGGTACACCAGGAGGCTTGACAATAAGTACGGTACTACTACGTAAGAGTGCGATCATCAGAGTTGTCATGTTTCTATAGTGTTGAGAGACTAGACGGTTGTGCGGGAACTGAGTCTGCACAAGTGTGTTCCTGATGAAACCAAGATTTCGGTGTAGTCTGCAATCGTCAAGGCCAAAATTAGAGCTCGGGAAGATGTAAAGTGTTCAATTCCCAAGGAAATATATTTTGTAATTAAAATTATTATTTGTGTGTGATTATTCTTTGGTAGGGGTTTTTTAATCTACCGGAATAACATTCATACAATTTGTTTATTTGTTTTGTGTTTTGCAAATATTACAGCAATAAGTTATAGGCCAATATAATAAATTGTAGATAAATACAGGGTGATGTATATACACAATTTTAATTTAATGTAGGCCCTAGATCACTGAGTATTTGTGTCAGCTAAACGTAACTGGGCTTAAAAGAACGGTAATTTAATAAGGTTTTATTGGAAAAGTTTATCAAAGTTGCGGTAATAAATACGAACCATTAATATTTAGTTGAATTATAATGGGTGCACTTGGAATTAGAATAAGGCTAAAACTGCCAATAAATACCAACCTTATGTATTGACATTTCCTGTATAATAAAAACTTATGTATGATGTGTTATTTCACCCTTTTTCATACACAAATTAAGAAGTTGTTGATAGCAAAGCAATATTAGATTGGAAGGGATGACTGTTTTTTTTGGATTCCTATCATCCACTCTTGCATTGTTGACTTCAGAAACATAAGAACATGATTTACTAAATAGGTGTTGGCTAAAAAACAACTTTGTCTAGTTTTTGATGATTTTGGAATAAAAAAGAGTAAAATGATACATTTTACGTTAAGTTTTTATTGTACGGTAAAACAATTAAACTAATTGTTTTACCGTACGGTATAACATTAATTTTTTTTACGGTATAACAATTAATTTCATTGAATCAATACTCTATCCAAAAGAACGCTTTTTAATCTCATTTAAAAAGTTTAATTGTTTGAATTTGTTGTGTAATTTTTACATCTCTGGTAACAACTGAATTATCAAGCAAACAATACGAATAAGTTTCTTGAAATACCCTTGTTATCCTTGTATAATGAATGCAACCGTTTCGGTGCGATATCTAGTTGTACGACTCCAATTTGATCATTAATACAGTATACGAGATAGTTCGTATAATTTCCAGCTACGTGAAGAACCAACATCAGTAAACTCTGAGCGGTATTTGACCGTTCTCTTGTGATCTGTGACTAGGATCTATTGTTCCCGTTCGGGCGGCCGAGGCATGACATAGCCAGCGGGGCAGGTAGACGACCGACCCTAATTAGTACGGCTCATTGATTTTCGTTCATGTGACATCCTTGGATATGACAAGCTCGGAGGCCACGGTGCCAGAAAAATAAAGCTACGTTTTCCTAACTCCGAAATTTTTGCGCAACACGTATCGTTATTAGCCTGCGTGGTTGATGAGGTTGGCGTTGTTAGTAGCAACGCAGCGCGCTTAAATGACAAGGTGTTTTCTTAGACGCCGAGACGCGGTTAAAGCAGCGTTGTTCAGCAGCAGCTTCTTTTGTCTTGTTACAGTTTACATTTAGGCTCCATCTAACATGGATCGTAAAAGAAGATGTTTAGGATTTGCACTACTATTTGATGACGGAGAAGGTGACGAGGATGTGGATATTGATGCTCTTAATGTACTAACTTGGCATAATTTTGTAGTGAGCTTTTTCAAAAAAGGAACAAAGAGGGAGCATTCAACATTTTAATCACAAAACACCTAATTGACAATGAAGTAAAATTCAAGGAGTATTTTAGACTCACAAAGGATCAGTTCTTTTTCCTCGTGGAACTTGTGCCTATAGACATAATGTCGAAGCCATTTAACAGGGTTGCACAACCAATAACAGCAGAAAATGAAACTTGCTATTGAGGTAAGTAATGACCAAGTACCTGGTGAATCGAGCCCAATATATACAGAACCCTCTAAGTAGGGACATCCAATGTTAATTTGTTTAGTTCAGCCGCCGAAAAGCAGAGGAGAAATTAGCGCTGATGCACGGAATAGTTCAATCCGACCCTGTCGTACGCGCTTCTACTCACTGTCAAAAATGTCAAAATGAGAAAAAACAAAAAAGATTAAATATATATACATTCAATATATATTTGTTTAACAAACTTTTATTTACAGGATCAATACCAGGTATTATACACTGCATTTTTTGCTGTAATAAGTTAACATTAGAGTATAACGCCTTGAGAAAACCAAAAAAGGTACCTTTTAACTAGCATGCACATTAGTTCATTTAGTTAGTTTATTCACATCAATCAAGTTAGTCTTGGTTGTCTTCCATTCTTCTCCTTTTCAGTCTTCTAACTTCCGGAAATCTTATAACAATTCCGTTGATTGTTTGGATGTCAGAGAATATTGATTTATTGTAAAAGTTTATTTATTTATTTATTTCACATGCTACAATACAGAAAATATTTCCAATTACATTGTAGCATTATTTTACACAAAATATTACATAGGAAACACACTACAAGTGACAGCTAAAAGATTACAAAAACAACTACAAACAGGCAAATATAACAGGCAAAAGAAATGTATTTTAAAAAAACAATAATAAAAAGTAAGCATAATAATTATAATAATCGGCTAGGAAAGAAATATATTATGGATGACGCAAAAATTGAAATATTAAATTCTTATAAAAACCAAGGTTCGAGTGGAAGATGTCAACATTTGATGGCAAAGAGTTGAACAGTTTTTTCATTGTATTTATTTGGGATTGTGCACCCAAACAAGTCCGTGAAAAGTGCGGACTAAACAACGCGCGGGCTCTGGCCGAAGGTCGGGGCACGAGGAACGATAAACAACATAACGTTTAAGGTAATTTTCTTTGTAAATTTTTTAATAGAAGGTATATCGAGGTCTTTGTGTAACAGGGAATTTCTTATAAACCATGGAGCATTTACAGATATACGTAAAATTTTGTTTCGAAAGACCTGAAGTTTCCGTAGATGTGAGTGAAAAGCAGTTCCCCGGATTTGGCATCCATAGGTTAAAAGGAGTCTCAATATGGATTTGTAGACCAATAAAGTGTTTTTGTTTTTAATTTTGAACTTACATTTATTAGTGGGTAGAGAAGAGCCAGCCGAGCGTGAGCTTGAGTTAGTTTTGTGTTTATGTGAGGCCAATTGAGTTTTTTGTCTAGGTGAACTCCTAGGTATTTTATCGTGCTATCATTTGGGTTCCAAGGAACGTTTGCACCATTGATAGTTAATTCAGGCATGCATCCGCTTTTCTTAATGAAAATACTTTGGCTTGACCTGATTGTAGACAAGGTTTCATTAATAGCAACTTGAAATGACCTTTCAGTAAGGAACGACTTTAATTTTCTTAATAAAAAATACATTGGTAATCCAATTCCGAAAAGTTTGAATAAAAGACCATTGTGCCAGACTTTATGGAAAGCAGCTGAAATGTCCAGAAAAACGCCCAGGGTGAATAACTTTTTTTCAAAGCCGTCCTCAATGAGTGTAGTAAGTCTTGTTGGCAGGTGAATAGTTGAGTGTTTGGATCTAAACCCGTATTGAAAATTTGGGATGACGTTATTCTTGTCAATAAAGAATGCCAATCTCTTATGAATGATTTTCTCAAATAATTTGGAAATTGTTGATAGTAAACTAATGTGCCTATAGCTTTCCGGAGAAGTTGGAGGTTTCCCTGGTTTACTAATCGGCATAATTAAAGCGTGTTTCCAGGTTTTCGGAAAGTACCCCAAAATCAAACAACTGTTAAAAATTTGTTTAAGATACAGAATAGCTTTATTAGGGAGATTTTTTTATATAATTTTAGTAATTTTGTCGTATCCAGGAGCTTTTTTGTTTGAAAAGTGCCATATTTTGTTTGGAGTAGTCAATCTTATTGGTTTTTCAACTAAAATTATTAATCAAATCTTCATGTTCATTGGATCCATCATCCTCAAGGCAAGGGTAAATTGTTTTTCAAAGTGATCTACTATGACATTTTATTTTTCTTTATCGGAGCAGAAAATTGTGTTATTTTGTTTTTGAGGAAATAAAGTAGGTTTTTGAAGAATCCTTTTTGTGATCCTCAAGTTCAAATTTAACTTTATTAATGAGGTAATTTAAATGTCTTTTGTACTCAGGTAGTTTGGTCCTCTGCCAAAGCCGCCTGGTTTTGTGTTTTTCTTGGATCAATTTAGAAATTTCTTGCGGTAAAAAAGACTAAAAGTGCTTATCACGCCTAATTTTGCGATTTATATCGGTTGTAGACTTGATACAACCAGTTAAACATTGCATTACCTCTTCAATATGTAAATCGACTTCAGTACTGGATCTTATCAATTCCGGAACGGTTAACCGACTTTCCAAATCAGGTTTGAACAATTCCCAGTTAACTTTTCCGTTTATTGGTATTAGTTGAGGGACATAATTAATTTTATGAATAACGCCAGTAGATATTAAAACGGGACAGTGATCAGAATCGAGTTCACTTAAAACATTTTGGTGAATAGGAGGGCTGAAGTCTTTATAAAGGACTATGTCTAATAAGTCTGGATTGTGATTAGTCCGTTTGGGTAGTATGTGGGTTCATCAGGTGCAGAAACATTGATGCTCAAGTCAGTGACAGGGGCAATTTGGTGTAACCTTTAACCATTAGGATTACTAACTCTACAATTCCAAATGGTGTTTTACTGTTTAGGTCTCCCAATAAAAGAGTGGGGCAGTTGAATGAAAATAAATTTTCAATGTCCGTTTTTTAAACTTTTATTCGGTTGTAGGTATGCACAAACAATAATGAGGTCGGAACCATTCAACGATATTTTTTTGCAGAAGCTTCTAAAGATGTGTGTGTAGGGAGAAAAATTTGATGATGTTTAATGTTTTTTCTTGTGAAAATAGCTTTTCCGCCAGAAGCAGTTGGTGAATTTCGGTCATTCCTATAAATTGTGTACCAGAAATCTTTAAAAGGTTTGTTTGATACGAAATGGGTTTCAGAGGCGCACACGCAATTTTGACATCATGTCTTGTTAAAAACTCTAAGAATGTGTGTTATATATGCATAGGCTATAAGTTGGTCTATTTGGTTTTACAATAGTGGCAGTATGCCCTGTATGTTTTTTGTATGACTTCATGTTAGTCTCTCTCTCTCATTTTGTAACTTTGTAATGAAGCAATGGCTTATGATGTTCATGTTTATTTTTTTTATTTAAAAAAAACACTGTCTTGATGTTAATGGATTTATTAAGTACAAAAAATAAACATGAACATCATAAGCCATTGCTTCATTACAAAGTTACAAAATGAGAGAGAGAGACTAACAGGAAGTCATACAAAAAACATACAGGGCATACTGCCACTATTGTAAAACCAAATAGACCAACTTATAGCCTATGCATATATAACAATGTGGATCTTTTACTTTGTAACCCCTTGGCATTCCTATTAATGATTGTTAATACCAATGTTGAAGGAGTTAGTCTGATTGGACATTATCAATGATATTTTTGAAGAGCTGCATAACGAACGTTTTAATTTGAGGGATGAACGGTTTGGTGAAATCTAGTAACATACCGATAAACTTGTCTTCCATCGCCTCATCATCACTAGAGGCACGATTGATGTCGGGTTTAGGGAGCGTGGGTGAAGATAATTGCCTAATATTGGATTTACCTTGAAGAACTGAGGCGTAGCTTACGTTCGGTTTTGTTGTTGCAGGTTGAGGTCGAGTTTTTGTTGCGAAATTTCTATTGTTGACTTAGGATTTGAGTGTTGTCCGTTGGTTATAGCTGAGTTGGTGATTCTTAGTTTTTTTTTTAAATAATCACACCCCCTGTAGTTTGCAGAGTGAGGACCATCACAATTCACAATTCAACCGGAGCTTCGGATTTCGGTTTAGGACACTCAGAATAAAGATGGTTCCCAGGACATTTAACGCATCGGGGAGTCAGATTACAAAAGTTTTCAGTGTGACCAAAACGTTGGCACCTATTGCATTGTGGACCGTCTTTAGGCTCTCTTCTAGGTTCCACGGAGATAACAGAGTAGAAAAGTTTTTCTAAACCAAAGATCTCTTCAGCCTTGACATTATTTTCCAGATCGATAATACAAAGAGGGATAGGATTCTTGAAACGATTCAAAAGACGTACAACTTTTTTCACTGGGAAAGCTAGGGACTCTAGTTCGCTCTTTATTTCTGACTCAAATAAGGATAAAGGAAGATTTCGTATAACAACAGAAAGTTCCTCGTCTGTGTGAAGTTTGTAAGAATAATACTGGACGCCATTTTCAACATAAAATGCAGTTAGTGTTTTAAAGTCATGTATATCGTCTAGAATTACTTTAATTTTGTTGCCTTTGTTTTCGGTCAAAAAGTTACATTTGACTACAGATTTAATTTAATGTCTTCAACTAGTTTTTGGACGTTTTGGGCCTGATGAAAAAATAGGTGGGATTTTGGGTTTTTTTGGTGCATTTTGGGTGTTGTTTGAGGGACCTGGAGCGTCATATGAAGCTCCATACTAGATGAATTCGTATATGCATGATCAATTAAGGGATCAAAACGGTTAGAAAAATTTAACGAATATCTGTCACTGTTAGGTTGTTGGTTTGAAACTTTAGCAAATTTATTCTTAGGTTTAAGGAAGTCGAAAGATTCATCGTCGCTCTACCTTGCTTTCATCGTTGGCAGAATCAGTATAGTTTACAAGTAATGTTTCACTTCTCTCGTCCATTTTTAAGGTTAGCTTCCTATTGCTAGGAAGTTTCTTTTAAATTTAGGTAAATTTTTGTCCTGTACCTTGACCAGTGTAAATTTAGTAAGCAAAACCACCAGAGAATGAACTTGAACAAACTAGACGAAGCCGATGAGGAAATATGAGGGTGAACTCAATGACAATGTAAGTACCAATGGGGAAGAGTTGAGGCAGAGCACCAGAAGTCATTTAAGACCCAAATACCTAGAAGATTATCTGTCAAGCATTTCAGGCAGAATCGTACGTGGAAGAAGTACCCGAAACCCACACTGAAATAGCAGTGTAACGAGTCACTCTCCTGTACTAGCTGGACCAAAATTATTTCGTTCTTACTTGGTAAATTTGTTTTGGTAAGACAGATTGTTAGTTAATAAAGTTTTAATTTGCAACGCAGAACGGCTACGAGCAGCCGTAGTTCACTAGTCAGCATCACGTCACCCTCGTCCAATCACGTGACATCGGTGATCTGATCGCTTAGAGGAGGGGGTCTCGACATTGCATTCAATTCAAGTCCGCGTCCAGTACGGACAACATCTCACTCCCCTTATTTTTATTTCAAACTTCTTAAGGTTAAAATTTGTAAAAGTTACTTTATTCTATTGTTATATTTTACGTTTCTATAAATTCATAAACAGTTATTAATATACCATCAATATTTCCAATTATTTCAATTTCCATCTTCCCTACTCCGAATATCGATCTCCGGGACTGCTCCCCGTTAACGAGCAGTGGTGGCAGCGATACTAAATTTCCCGCGACCGTAACACCGGTGGCTAGCGGTGCGATGCCCGAACTCCAACGTCTCAAGAGGGTGGCTGACGACCAGTGAACAACCGACTCCCGACGCCAAGCTGACAACCGACTTCGACGAGCTGTAGACGACCAACTCCGACTTCGCAGAGGACGACCAGAAGGCGATCAACTTCGCAGAGGATCTGGAAGGCGATCAACTTCGCAGAGGACCTGGAAGGCAACCGTTGACCAGAGGCGATCGACTACGAGACACTATGGCGAATCCTGCGATCTTCATCACCATCCTGGTTGCCGTGGCCGCAATTGCAGCAAACATGGGTGAGCTCAAGTACTTGCCATACTAGACATAGTGTAGCCTAATTAAAAAAGGGTAATGATTCGTTCTAATAAAATAAATTCAAGCTTTGACTGATTGATCTTTAAAATGTAATTCTGCTACAAAAAGGTTGTTAAAATGCTCGTTGACTAAGGTAAAAAAAATAAATAAGTCGAAAAATAGGTTATCTAAAAAAAAATTAAAGTTGTGAAGAAATACTCTAACTAATTGCTTTCTTTTCTGAAGTCAGGGAGGATGGATAAATATTAATGCTATCAATAAGACTTTATTAGAAACGAAGCAACATGTTGTCTAAGATATCGCAAGTAGATATTTACCAGCTAGATAAAGCAGATTTACTAAACTTAATAAGGGAATGTGGTGTAAATCCAGGCGAAACTCAACGGTCAAAAGAGTTAAGGAAAATAGGAGTGTGTCTGAAGCGTTTGGGGAAAATCGTGGAAAATGACGTAGAACTGCAGAATACTATTACAAAGCTACGAAATGATTCGTCTCACAAACTAAGTCCTCGTGATACGTCCGTTTGTCCAGAACTGCAACTTTATTCTCTCTTAGTGCAGGGTGAATTTAAAATGTTTTTCGAAAGCATCGAGAAAACATCCGAATCACCAGGTGCCCTAGCTCAGTCGCTTGTAATGACGCCGACGCCGCGCATGCAAATCCCAACCCCATGTCAAACTACACCGGGTGTCCCGATCCCGCCACTGGGCCCCCCACCAACAACAACAACAGCAACTAGATTGTAATTATAATAACAATCATCAAAAGGCGGAGTCATCCAACACTAACGATTTTTCTAACTGTAATATAAAAGGCAACCAATGCAGACCACTGTTTTTAAATCACATTCCAGAAACAACTATTTCTGATTTTTCTGTAATTGGCAAAATAAATAATAAGGAGGGTGCAATTGCTTTTGATTCAGGTGCCCAAATATCACTAATGGACCAGAGTATTGATTGCAACGAAATACTTCCGGCTGATGTAGAAATTACAGGTGTAACCGGAAATAAATTATCGGTTTACGGTCAAGCTAACGTTTAAGTTTCACTAAATAACCAAATCTCCTTTGACAGTAATTTTATCATAGCTGACCTGCCAAAAGGCTATATTGGAATCATAGGGTTAGATGTTATGGAGCAGGAAAAAATAGATCTCCTTGTTAGCCGTAAATAAATTAAAGTCCGAGGCCAAGAAATATTTTCTAACAGAAGACGCGTGACTAACACCGCTATCTCTCAGCTGATGTCGACGTCACCGACACTGGATCCCGTAGGTCAGGGGCACGCAGAGCAGAATGAAACGCCAGCGTTTAGTCTAGACGGTCATTCACTCTATGTTTACTGTCAGGACGATGTAAAACTTCCGCCTAAAAGTGAGACATTAATTTCTGCGAAAATTGGAAAAGTTGGTGAAGATTTGAAATGTAAATTAGAAGGTAAAATTGTTTTAACTGAACCTATTGAAGTTAAAGTTCACGGTGCTTACATTGCCCGAGCCCTAGCAAAAGTTGAAAATCAATGCGTTCCTACCAGAATAATTAACTGTAGCGGAGAAGAATTAGAACTTATCCGTAATACCAAGCTTAGTCGTCTTTGTGAACCAGGCGATTTCGAAGCGTGTCAAACCAGTACACACAAGGTGTTTCAAACGAACCATTCCAAATTAGATAATAAATTTGAAGCTTTAGTCGAAGAAAAACTTAACCACTTGCCATTAGATGAGAAAAATAAATTCAGAGATGCAATTTATGAATACAGAGATATTTTTAGTGTAGACGCTACCGGAAATTTAGGTTGCACGTCAGCAGTAAAACACTCAGTAGATACAGGGAGTTCCCCGCCTTTGAAAATTAGACCTTATCGTATACCTTTCGCCTTAAAACCTATTGTAGACGAGGTAATTGGTAATCAGCTTAAAGAAGGTATCATGGCTCCTTGTCACTCAGCATGGAATTCACCTCTGATTTTGATTCCGAAAAAGTTAGGACCGGACAACACACAGCAGTGGAGAGCTGTAGTTGATTTCAGGGCTATCAATGCAGTAACGACCCCGGTAAATTATCCTATACCTGATATCAGGGAGACACTTGATAAACTAGGAGGTAGCAAGTATTTTAGCTCCTTAGATATGAACCAAGGCTTTTACCAAATTGAAATGGACCCTGGTAGCCGCGAAAAAACCGCATTTACGGTTCCGGATGGTGAGTTTGTCGGTACATATATGTATTTGCGTATGCCGATGGGCTTACGAAACAGTCCGTCGAGGTTCCAGAGACTTATGGACATGACATTAGCGGGTAAGAGGAAAGACTTGCCTTATTTATCTCGATGACTGTTTAATTTACGGAACGAATATCGACGACCACATAAATGATCTCAAGGATGTTTTCCAACGGTTTCGAGATGTTAATTTAAGTGTAAAGCTCCAAAAGTGCAAATTTGCTACTGAGGAAATTGAGTACCTAGGCCATACGTTAAATAGCGAGGGGGTAAGACCTCTTCGGAAAAATGTAGAAGCAATTGAAAACTATCCTAGACCAAAGAATGTTCGCGAGGTACGTGGATTTCTAGGATTAAGCGGATAATATAGAACGCACATACAGAACTTTGCTGATTTGGCTAAACCACTTACTCAGCTAACTAAAGGGAATCAAATATTTAGTTGGACGGATGATTGTGAACTAGCCTTTCAACAACAGAAGCAAAGGCTAATGAGTGAACCTCTACTAGTGTACCCTGACTTCTCTAAACCCTTTGTACTTAGCACAGACGCCAGCTCTGTTGGACTTGGCGCGATATTAGCTAACATTATTGACGGACAGGAGCGACCAATCTGCTATCTAGACAGCTCAATAAAAGCGAAAGGAACTACTCAGCAACCGAACTCGAGTTACTAGCAGTTGTTTGGGCAGTTAAATATTTCCGATACTACCTTACAGGAGTACACTTTACTCTTATAACTGATCACAGCGCTATCAGATGGCTTTTATCGCTCAAGGACAGTACCAGTTGTCTCACATGTTGGGCTTTAAAGTTACAACAGTACAACTACACTGTCATTCATAAGCCCGGTTCTAAGCACGTTAATGTAGACGCACTGTCTCGAGAGTACTTAAGCTGAACGCAGAGATTTTGCCAGTTATGGACCTTGACGCATTAAGGCAAGAACAAAGGAAGGATGATGAGTGCCAAAAACTCAAAGCACATAAGATGTATAAAACAAGCCCTCAAGGCATAATTTATTATCAGCAAGGAGAGGATAAGCTTAGTTCCCTCGAAATTTCGTAATAAAGTATTGCAGTTACACCATGACATCCCGACAGCAGGACACACCGGTGTCCTTAAAACTTTGAAAAGGATAAAACAAAAGTTTATTTGGCCTAACATGAAAGAGGACGTGAGAAATTACGTCCAGGAATGCCATTCATGCAACCAGAGAACCCTTATAGAAAAGTCTGATGATTCCAGATCTGGAGCCCAGATCTAGCCAGATCTGGTTATATAAGGTTTAATCTGGCTAGATCTGGGTGCCAGATCTGGTTTGATCTGGCCAGATCTGGGGAGTCAGATCTGGGGAGCCAGATCTGGGCTCCAGATCTGAGTGCCAGATCTGGTTTGATCTGGCTAGATCTGGGGAGCCAGATCTGGTTTGATCTGGCTAGATCTGGGGAGCCAGATCTGGGGGGCCAGATCTGGACTTCAGCTCTGGGCGCCAGATCTGGTTTGATCTGGCCAGATCTGGGGAACCAGATCTGGGAGCCATATCTGGGGAGCCAGATCTGGGGAGCTAGATCTGACCAGATCTAGATCAACACCCAGATCTGGCTCTCCAGATCTGGGGTCCAGATCTGAGCCAATCCGTTCCGTTAGTTATTTTATTTCATTAATATTTCATTTTCAAGACATTTTTAATTAAATACTTTTTATACTAGAAGTATTTACAATCTGAGTTTTTTGAAATAGGTTTTAGTATAACGATTTAAACTACATAATATGCTTACAATGATAAATAAATATTTTACAATCATAAAAACAGGACATGATTACACATCAAGAAAATCAAATGCTATATATTTGTTGTGTGTCAAAATAGAATTTTTGTACACGATGCAAAGTATATAAAAATATTACAGAACATAATTTTAAAAATCATAGGACACACTAAAACATAACAACGAGAATTACTGTGTGTGTATGAAATTTAATAAAATAAAATAATATTTAAAATAAAATAATAATATAATGTATATTTTTTCAAAAAACCTAAAACTAACTTATATACAGCTTGAATAATGGACTGCTGAAGTTATTTGTGCAGTCTCCTCAGTCTGTATTTAAGGTCAGTTATAAGTCAGCTGTAAATTAATAATAATGCTGAAGTTTGTTTTTGTTTACGTCTGGCTTTTGTAAAACGTTTAAGAAAAGTCCGCTTTTAGTATAATAAACGAGTTGCCCTGTTCAACCTTTACTCTGCTTATTTAATTAATGTTTTTTGAGTTTTTACATAATAAAATTCTAGAGGTAATAACAGTAAACTGAATCCCGAGTGTGTTACGTTTCCTCTTGCATAGAAGTTCGTCAAACTTTAAAATGGAATACGCAAAAAGAATAAAACCACTGAAAGAAGCAGAAGACGGGCGACGTGGAAGGATCAAGTAATGGACGTGTTGGAGCTGTTTTGATGCGGTCGACATCGTGGAGGGAAAGAGGATGAAACTTGAACTCTCTGAAACGCCACCCCCTCCTGAGAAAGCAAAGTTCGGCGTCAGCAGCACAAGCAAAAATCATGATTTCCCAATGCGTAATTGAAGATCTACACAAACGAATTTATGGAAGATTATCAGCTAAGTAAGCATGGGATGTTTTGGTTGAACAGTATGACAACAAAGCGGAAGACCAGTTGTTTCATCAGTGTCTTGATTTCTTCAGTATGCAATGGGATGAAACCGAAGATGCCCCATCGATGCTGTCACGATGCAATGTTTGTGGTCCGTTTGATCCGTCCTTCTCTGGTCGCCGATACTTGATCATCATCAAGAATCAACTCAAGGTACCGTTACTGTTATGTCGCACGAGAAAATTCTGCAGTCAAGGATGCGTCACGAGATGTGTTGGCTAAGACTCGCGCTCTTGGACACCGTGTGAAAGAGTTTCTGTCTTCATTTGAAAGCTCAGTCTTAAGTTATTGATTGTAGTGAAAAGTTTGAAATATAAGTTTCGATAGTTGGATACATCCGTTCGATTGTTTTGTGGGACAGGTATGAAACTGCAACCTTATCTTGTCTTGGAGATCCTTGAGTTAATCTCAGTATTAGTACTTTATTTTTTCTCAAAAAGTATTTGATTGTTATACCTCACGTATAATACAGTCTACGTTAATTACTATTTGTTCGTATGCAAACATAAATATACCATATGATAGGGTACGATGTATTAATAACTTTATTGATGTTATCATTAGTTAGTTCTTTAGAATGAAAGAAACTAGTTCACATATAAACTAGCTTAAAACAGTAAATTATATCAACTTGGCCTGAACAACAGATCAAATGGTATTTCATTCAATCTTAAAACTAAATAAATTATAATTAACCCTTTGAATTGTTAAAATTTTGATTTTTTGTATTACTTAAATCCAGATCTTGCCAGATCAAACCAGATCTGGGAAGCCAGATCTGGCCAGATAAAAAAATCCAGATCTGGTTTTGGACACTTAAAAACCAGATCTGGGGTGCCAGATCTGGGGAGCCAGATCTAACCAGATTAAACCAGATCTGGGGAGCCAGATCTGGGTTGATATGGCCAGATCTGGTTTTTAAGTGGCCAAAACCAGATCTGGATTTTTTTTATCTGGCCAGATCTGAACTTTTCCATAAGGGAAGAGATTATGGAAAGGTTATTGCTCCGCTAGGTAAATTTCAAGAGCCTACTGAAGTTTTCAACGAATCAGCTGTGACATTGTAGGTCCTTTACCTTTGACAAACTCCAAATCGAGGTTTGTTCTTAGCGTAACAGAACACCTTTCAAGATACACGGAATTTTTCGCCCTACCAGACCAAACAAGTGAAACTATAGCTAATGTTCTAGTTCACCGATACATCACCAAATATGGCGTTCCTAAGGAATTAATAACAGACCAAGGTGCGTCGTTTACGTCAGATTTAATCAAAGAAATTTGTAAATTGTTTAATATTAGGAAACTTTAAACTACAGGCTATCACCCCATGTCGAATGGTAGGACAGAAATAACGCACATAACACTAAGCAAAATGCTGTCTCATTATGTAAATCAAAATCAGAACAACTGGGATGAATATTTGAGCTACGTTTGCATGGCTTACAACTCTTCATTTCATGAAGCGACCGGATACAGTCCTTACGAGATTGTGTTTGGCCGAAAAATGGAAACGCCTTTAGAAGGTAACCTAATCTAACCTAACCTCACTCAGTACGATGAACCAAGGCCTAATGACTACGTAGAAGAACTTCGGAATAAACAGAGGGAAATTAAGGAATTATCATCACAGATTCAAGGAAGAAATCGAATGAAACAGAAGACACAATACGACAAGAAGGCTAAAGTACGAGAATACACTGTTGGTCAACGTGTTTACTTATACGTGCCTCAAATCAAACCACAACGTGTCAAAAAGCTATCAAAGCTTTGGAGGGGGCCTTACATCATTGTAAATATTTTATCTCCGATCAACGTTGTATTAAGAGTCAGGAAAAAGGACATTGTAGTTCATGTAAATAGAATAAAGCCTGCACCAGAAAAATCTAAGTCTAAACCAGCTCGAAGATCGACATTACAAGATTACGTCCAAGGGAATCGAATACCAGATCAAGCGAAGAAAGGTCCAGCAACAGAGGAAAACGTCACTAGAACATCCAAGAGAAACAGGAGACCTCCAGAAAGACTACAAGTTTTGGGTTAAATTATAATCTTCTTACAGTTGAAGACTCTCCTTTGGTGTTATCTTCTGGTGAACTGAGTGAGCAGAAGTTACCATCAGAGGGAAGGATCTCATTACTCAAAAAAATAAGGAAAGAATTTCCTCCAACGGATCATCTATACCCAAACTTAAAATATGAACTTCAACCATCGAACTACGACGGAATCCATTTTCCCTGGGTTCCAAGTAAAGGAGCAATTCACAAAATTAATTTGTTTCAGTAAAATTGTCTTTTTCTATCCAAACTATGCAAACATGACAGTACGTATATTTTATTAGAGTGGATGAAGAAAAAAGTGTGCAGTGTAATTGCGGATGTGTATGTGGATGGCCAATGAATGTTGAGTTAATGAGAATGCGAGAAGTGTATGTATGTTGATTGGATGAAAATAATAATGTATATACTGTTGTGATAAATTTATTTAGTGGGTTTAATCATGGGGAATTTATCTTATTATTTCAGAAAAATAGACGAATATATTTCTTCACAGCTCTAAGATAAGAACGTAAAAATAATATTAATAATTATATCACAAAGAAATAATTACTGAAATATAAAATTTATGTACACCTCAGCTTACCCAAAACATTATCTCAAACTTAAGTTATTATTGCGTAAAATATGAATAACATGTTTCAAACTTACCTCAAGTATCGTTAAGTTATTATAAGAGATTACAAATAATGACAGCTGTAATGAATAAACAGCAATTTAATATTCTAGCTATTTACGTTAGCTCTCAAGTCTAACTATTTACCTAGAAGAGATATAAGAAATAAACTAGCTAATTGTCAGGTTTTCGTGAAACTGCCATTACCTAGGATTTCTTATCAACTAAATAATTCATAAAGAAAAGAGTTCGTAAAATATTCTACCATCTAGCTAATTGTTTAGCCTTTCGAGTGTGACATTACCTGGAGAGTATGAAATGTTAGAACCTAAGATAATTTAATAAATTATTAACAAAATAACAACCTACAATGAAAAATAACGTGAAATAAGATATATATTTATATTTAAACGAGATGCAGAGACAATGTACGACACAATCAACTTAATACAGTAATAAAACTTGACGTTAGAGGAAGCAAACGAACTACTCTGTAAGTGTTTTATAAGGAAGTTGAAGTGACATCATATTGTACAGCTGGTCAGAGGACTCAGCGCTTTCTAGCTGACTCAACAAGGTTAATGAACGACCTCCAGATAAAGACTACTGTGTGAATAACAAATTATCAAATCAAAGTCAATTATGACTACAGAATTGAATTTTTCATTGTTGTTATCACAAGTATTTGTACGATGTTGCTGCTTGTATTATTTCTATGTTATAGAAGGAGACGTATTAATGGCAAGACGAGCTCAACGGCAGTACACCCACGGCTTCCGGTTCCCGAACGTCATGTGATCATTTCGGACGCCTTGCGAGAACTCATGCAAGCCGAATTGTGAAGCCAAAACAGACAAAAGCCGATTTTGAAGCCGATCTGAGCCAAAACATTTTGAAGTGATAGAATACGTAGTTTTGGGAAAGTAGGGGTAGTAACAGACTTTTTGGGATTTATAGCAGCATGACTTTGTTAGATTAGGAAAAATATGTTCACTTATTGCATAAAATGGAAAAATAGTAACATTTGTAATTTGAGTAATTTTGCTGTAAATATTGAGGGATCTTACAAATTATTCAAACACTATATTTAACTTTTATTTACATTTTGGGAGTAGATTTTAGGAATTAACCATGGGATTAATCAATAACTGTTTGTATTCTCTAATTAGCTAATCACGTTATTGTTTCGAATTTTGTTATCGTTCACTTTGTTGTTACAAATACGTTACTATTATTTATTGTGTTAACTGTAGCCACATTTCACATTGTCAAAGAAAAGGAATATTCCTGTTGTTTCATACTGAGAAACTGCTATTGCAGAAACATTGTAGTCTGTAATACTATCTTGCGCATCCGGCGACAGACGTGCACGTCGCGGTCGTGCCTAGAGATGCTGAAGTAAGAGGTGTCCGGTAATTGATCTGCTTGCTAACGTGCCATTGCTTAGTTCCTGTGAACTGCTTGTCTGTACTATAATTGAACACTAGCTACTTAGATCCTTAGAAACATGAATTGACAACGTAGTAACAATTGAGATGTTTTAAATTTTGTAAAAGGAATTGCTTCCCCTAAAAAAGCAAAGCAATCCTTCCAAAGACGGGGGGTAATGTAACGAGTCACTCTCCTGTACTAGCTGGACCAAAATTATTTTGTTCTTACTTAGTAAATTTGTTTTGGTAAGACAGATTGTTAGTTAATAAAGTTTTAATTTGCAACGCAGAACGGCCACGAGCAGCCGTAGTTCACTAGTCAGCATCACGTCACCCTCGTCCAATCACGTGACATCGGTGATCTGATCGCTTAGAGGAGGGGGTCTCAACATTGCATTCAATTCAAGTCCGCGTCCAGTACGGACAACATCTCACTCCCCTTATTTTTATTTCAAACTTCTTAAGGTTAAAATTTGTAAAAGTTACTTTATTCTATTGTTATATTTTACGTTTCTATAAATTCATAAACAGTTATTAATATACCATCAATATTTCCAATTATTTCAATTTCCATCTTCCCTACTCCGAATATCGATCTCCGGGACTGCTCCCCGTTAACGAGCAGTGGTGGCAGCGATACTAAATTTCCCGCGACTGTAACAGCAGACAGGCCAGATAGAGAATTCTGGTACAAAGCTATAAAGGAAGAGATGGACTCTTTAGTCAAGAATGGCACATGGACACTAACGGGATTACCATCTAAAAAGAAAGCCATTGACTGTCAATGGGTTTTTAAATTAAAGAGAGACGAAAAAAGGGAAATAGAAAGGTATAAAGCTAGGCTTGTGCCGAAAGGTTGTTCGCAGAAAAAATGATGTGATTATAATGAAACCTATGCTCCTGTTGCAAGACGCACAACTGTTAGAGTACTTCTTGCAGTAATCAACAAAGAAGAACTACAAGCTTATCAAATGGACGTAAAGAATGCATTTTTACACGGTTTCATAGAAGAGGCAATTTACATGAAACAGCCAGAAGGATTCGTGAAGAATTCATACTTAGTATGCAAATTAAATCGTTCATTGTATGGCCTGAAACAAGCTCCGAGGTCATGGAATACAAGATTGCATGAGTTTCTAATGCAATCTTGTATTAGACATAATATTCAATCTTTCCAAAGCATCACATGACATATGTTTATATTTAAAAATTCTGAGATTCGAACCCATGACCCCCGTTTTTCTAGAACACCCTGTATTTTAAAAAGTTTAAAAATATTTTTATGTTGTTACTTGGGGTCGATTTAGTGGGGAATGATTTTGTTTCATCTATGTAGGACTACTAGTTTGCCCACAATCCGTCTGAGACACCTTAGGTGAGACACCCTGTATATGTGAACATTAAAACATTTAGTTTCTCGAAAGTTTGCAAATTGTTTAACCATAATTCCTAAAAATGTCACGTATGTCACAGGTACGAATGTCAGGTATAAGGATTTACCTCGTTTTTGTTGCCACAGCAGTTGTTCTTCGAAACGCCGACAGGCAAGAAAGGAGGATCGTCGCCAGCCGACGGAACGCATCCGCAATTGAAGTCTGCAACATATTATAGGCTGTATTAATTAAATTTAATAGGTAAAAAGTATTACATTCCTTAAAACTGTTGAACTCGAGTTCCGGCATCGTGATTCCATTTAAAAAACCCTCATTTACAATGATATTCTCATTTGTTTTCATTAGTTAAAAATTACATTCCATTAAAATAAAATGACAAAACTCACGAGCAATATATTTCCGGCGTAAACGAAATCCAGACTGCAGATTCAGTTTTTTTTATAGATTCACGCTCCTACCCACGGGGGCGACAATACGGATTCTAATAATCACTTTTTTTAGGTCCCCGCTTTTAAATTTGGAAGTCAAATTCTCCACCCCTAATCTTGCTCACTGGACATCACAAAAAAAGTCATGTCTCTTGGTCTAAGGTTCAGCAAAATAAAGTGGAGGCTCTGTGAATAAGAATTGCCATTTGTAACTGTACGTTGTTAGGGTATTACATTTCCAGAAAGTGTTCCATTTGATATCAAGACTTGGTACCTTACACTGAATTTCCTCTAAGTCCTCAAGTGCTCCTCCCAATGGGACGTAAAAATTTTAATTGATGTCGGATTAATGTGAGACTCCATGATGTTAGTCGAACGAGACCATGTATTAAGTTTTCTCCTGGCTTAAGAAATCTTTTTTCTTTCCCGAGTCAGTTTGAAGTCAGATAGGCCTACTCTATCAAACCGATTTTCATAATTAAAGTATCTATACATAATTGATTTGCTAGGGGTTATTTTGTGAGTAGAACTCCTCCTACAGTTTTCAACCAATTTTTACGTTTTAGTTTTAAAGAGCTCACTCTGAAGTTGTGTGTCCCTTAAAATCAGCTCAATGATAGTTCCGATTCATTCTGATATATCTCTAATATCGATATTTAAGTTCCGATATATCGTCAAAGCGATATATAGATTTTTCTATTTTCCGGTATTATCCTACTAATATTATATATTTGAAAGTAGCCTACAGATGTCTGCGTTAATACCTGTCTTTCAACCACATAAAAATACTGTACCAACTGAGCTGAAATTTTGCAGGAATAGTGATTAGGCCTATGTCCTTTTCTGATATAGTGGCTTCTATTCCTGCAAAATAATCACTTCCTTTAAATCCCCTCGGGCTACGCCCCGTGAAACCGTGAACGTCCTTATCTTCAATGTTTACATTTTATAAGGATTCAAATACTGAATTGTAAACAGCTGGACTTGATTTTTGACTTTATAGTTAATAACAACATTTCAATTTGATCAATGTGAAATTGTGACTTAAAATTAATTGTAAATCATTATTGTAAATTGTTGTGGGCCTTTCTTGGGTAAACCCTAGGCCATAATAAAGAATTAAAAAAAAAAAACAAACAAACAAAGAGCAGGAGTAAGATCAGCTGTAATTTTTATTGTGAGCGAAGCCACGGGCAACTGCTAGTTTCAGAATAATATCGTAGTAAGAAACGAGTACTCTAAACTGACCTAGACGTATGCAACCGATTCCTAGCTGTATTTCCCTCTTACTTACTGCAAGTGCTGATGTATCCAAAAATAAAACAGGGCCAATAATTGTCCTGCGCTTCCAAACGCGAGTCCCACCGCTCAGTTTGAGGGGGCACATAATTTCCAAATCCATCACTGCATATGGGCGAGCAAGAGTCCACAACAGTTACTGTCCACACCAACATTATCTGCAATAGTTAATTGTTTGTTGAATGAGTAAAGTACAACATTGTCCCACAGGGGACAAAATCTTTCCTCCACCTGCAATAATAAATACCCAATCTTTGAACATCTATTTCAATAACTTTGTAATCATCAGAAAATATCCATTTTCGTTTCCTTCCACGATTGGTACCTGCATCCCAGTAGCTGCAACCATTCATGCACCATCGATCAGCTGATTGTTGCAACATTCTTACACGCTGAGAGACAAAATGTTATTTTACTCACTCATTTCAAGAACAAAAAGCGTCTAAACATAGCAGGAGGGGGGAAATATATTTGATACACATCAGTCTGGATGCATTTCCACGCTGTCTACAATACACAAAACAAGGATGTCGAATGAGAATACCGAACATTTAACATGATGTATTAATAATGAAATGAAATGAAAATGAAATGAAATAATTAAAAATTCTTTATTTTGACAGGCAAAGTTAGGTCCACATGGCCAATTCTTACACTTAACCTGCCTTAACCTTTCTTACACTTAAATAATATATGAGCAAATAAGTAACGCACTGAAACTGGAGTCGATTCCAGACTTAGGAATTTAATTATTGGTTGTCTTTATTATATGAATTCATTACTTGTATCGTCTGGACCTCCTTTCCTCGTGAACAAACATATTTATTTTCTTTGAGTAATTTAGTAATTTTAACATATTTTTTCTCATTTAGAACGGTACTGCAGTAGGATGAATGCTAGAAACAGTTTTTTACTAGTCCAGTCAATTTAAACATCAAAACTCGCAAACATGCATCTATCGCCAATTTTCCTTTTATAATGTTAGCACCCTTAGAGTAATTTACATCCAAGTTTGCAGCACTGAAAACCCAATGCTAATACCGTTGCAATATTTCCTTTCTAACTTTAAAATTATTTTTAATATTTTTACCATTATTACAGCACCATTATTATATACTAGTAAACCCGTTACTCAAAATCGAGCATTGTTATGTATTGATTTCAAAATAAAAATAATTACAGTTCAGTGTTCTAGAACTATTTTATTAATTATACTGTGTGTCCCAAAAGTCCCGGACCGGTTTAATATCTTTTAAAATAAGTCAGATATCAAAACAATATTTCGCATAACTTTTAGTACTAAGTAAAACACCCTCTGCTGTTTTCCCTACCTCTGTGAGATATTCAAGCACTAGTTACCCATAGTAATGTTTACCCTAGTCAAGAAACAACATTAAACTATTTCACTAGTGGCCAATAATTACAGGAGCAGGACAAACCTTACACTCCTGTAGCACAGCAGGTTTGGACAAGCATAAATCTGTTACAACAGCAAAAAAACCAGCAAGTAACTCAAACCAGTAAAATCACCAATTACTCTAACTTGGTTAAACAGAATTTGGAAGATACTATTAACAGTACACTGAATAATAATTGGCACCAAGATGATTAATTTAACCAGTCTTGGTTACAGCCGAGAGACGAGTAGGATAGGTCTCGGAACCCTATCCTGCGACAGTTTCAACGCTAAGTCTGAAAACTGGCGTTTAAAATAAAATCGAAAAATTTTGAGAAAAGAACGCTGTTGTACCTTTAATACCACAAGGTATAAGAAGACGACGAAGTCAGCTCTCGAAGGTGGTTGAAGTAGTGAACGGGGAAGCGTCGTACGAAACGACTATCAATCCGAACACTGACGTAGCACCGACCAGAGTGAAGCTCTTATCAGGACCTCGTGGAGCCCACTTTCCGCTGGGAAAACCCACCAGCTGACCAACGAGCTGGTTAAAGGGTTGAAAAAAAAGCTCTTCCGGTTGCCTTTTTTTTAGCGTCCGCCAGAAAAACAGTTTGGCGCGCTCGGCGAGCAGAAGAAGAAGCAGCGCAGGCTCTGTCACCTGTCATCGTCTGCTCAACTCACAGAGTCATGATGACGTCTTTTGAGGTTATGTTGTTTACCCACAACAACAGTATTTCCACTCGCAATATCACGTTTATTGGAAGAAGTGACCTTACTTCGCAACTCACTAAGTGTTTATACGACTTCTCAGTCGTAGTGAAAAGTGCCAACACTTAGGATTCCAAATCAAAATCGGTGGTCGTAGTTGGCGGTTATGGGTTCGAATAGGGTCGGCCTTCCAACGTCAAAAGGTAGGTTAGAAACACATACTGCTGTTACGTGAGTCACTTAATCACTCAAAGGGTTTAAGTTAGGGAAATTGTAGTGTTTATTTATAACGTCAACACTCCCTTCATAGGTTAGACACAGGCTAGATGAAATCTAGGCTTGGCCTAGGCCCACTGGGTAGCCCAGGCTAGGCCTAATGAGCCAATTCCTACCCCTGTGCAAATTAGGCTCATTACAACTTCACGCCAAGCTCTTTCCAATGACACCAAAATTATTAAAATCGGCCCAGAACTTTAGGAGGAGTAATTATCACAAAAAACCCCTAGCGTATTATATAAGTATATATATATATATATATATATATATATATATATATATAATCATAGAATATAGAATATAGAATATAGATTTTATTAAATAACATATTATCACAAAAGCCATCTGTTATTAGAGTTGGGTTTATTTATTTTTTTCGCCCTCACAATAATTAATGTATCATATATCTGTTAGATAGTTACCGTGTGTTAAAGTGTTATTATTATTAAGGGTTTTTAATGAAAACCATTTAACAATCCTTTCATTTGTAGCTTTGAATCTATTTCCCAATAAATCGCTGACACAGTAAATTTTTTATCTTTTTTTATATACAGTTTGTAAAAAAATGCTGCCTCCTCTTTAATTTTGTTTGTTTGTTAAGGCAAACAATTAACCTTTGGGGAATAATTGTAACCCAAATTATTTTTTGACGTTACCAAAAATTTTGAGTGTTTTGGGGGCAACTCAAAATTATCAAAGGCAAACCCCTTTTGAGTGACCCCTAATTTTAAAGAGTTAAAAAAAATAGGCGAATGGAGGAGGTTGGAGGTCGCTAACGTGTTTCTATCAAAATTGGCAGCTTGTCAAACATTTTGAACACAACTCCTTCTTGAAACTTGGCGTCTAAGACTTTTGGAGTTTTAATTTTATCTTTGGTGATTTAAAGACTGGAAAGACTCTTTAAAAAATTAATTAAATGATAAAATGGCCTCTTTTAGTAATTTAAAATTTTAAGTGTCCCACATAAATTGAGAATTTTTAGGGCAACTCAAACTTCTTATGTCCTGTATGTTGTCTGGTATAATTTTTCATTTTACCCTCACAAAAGTATAATTACCCTGTTTTCAGGGGAATAACCCTAAAAGTTTCATTGTAATTACCCTAAATCATTACATTTACCCTAATGTTGGGGATTTTGAAAATCAAACTCTGAACATATGATTATATTTAAATTTTCAGGTGAATATTTTATTTGTCTTTATTTTGAAAAGTAAGAGTCCATTGATCATGATTTTTCATAAAATATATACTATATTAAAAATAGAAATTATTTTAAATTTAATGGAGAAAACACGTGCATTTGGGGTGGGGGGTGTCTTCGTCTTAATTTCCTAAAAATGTAGCTTAATATGTAGTGTGTTTACAATTCTGAGGAATGATAGGATTAATTGGATGGAGATGCAGGTCTGCTGCAACTAATAGGGATGTTTTACTTTCAAAACTAACCTACTGACCATATGATTGAATTTAATTTTTTCATGAGATTATATTGTTTGTTTTTCCAGTGTTTTGAATTCATTGATTACGTTTTATCAAAAGTTTGTTTCCGATTCTCACCAAATAACAATTTTCTGTGCGGTATTTTTGCACAAATTCGAACTTGTGCGACAAAGCACGACAAACACAAATTCGCTTTGTCAGCTGGGCCTGTTCCGACAGGTCTGGCCATGGCCATGTCGCTCGACGAGGATTTGCAGCAAATAGCAGTCAACTCTGTTATAATTAAAAATTCCGTTGAAATTGAAAATGGAAATAACTTTGATGATTATCCTCCACAAGATCGTAATGTAAATAAAAAAGTAAATCCTAAAAGAAGTTTTGAAGTTGTAGATGAAGTTATTGAAAAAAGTGGTTTAAATTCCCCAGAAAAGAAAAAACCTGCTCTAAATATGCTAAGATATAAAGAAACTCACAAAGTCATAAGTCATAAGTCATTTATTTAGCCAGTTTAACAATAAATTGCATTAGCCAAGTCAAATCATACAATATTTCTTATATTAAGAATAACTAAAAATTCATTTTTACCATGTTACAAGCATCTGTAACCATTGAAAACCATCAATGAATATTTACAGGTCAAGGCAGCATTCAAAGACTGCCAGTCAGTAATCATGGACGCTGTAAAGGACCCGTTCCAGCAAGAAGGATTTTAACTTATTTCTGAATTTCCCAAAGTCATGTTCAGCCTGCAGTGAAGGAGAAAGGTTATTAAACATTTTGACTGCGTTGTATTTGAAGTCTTTTGGAAAAAAGAAGTTGAGTGGCGGGGAATGGCAAGATTAGAAGCGTTTCGGAGTGGATAATCATGACTAGCAGATGTAATAAATGATGTAATGTTCCTCTTTGTGAAGGACAAAGTTTCCAAGATATAGATGGACGGAAATGTTAAAATTCTGAAAGTCCTGAATGTTTCTCTGCAAGACTGGCGTTTTGGGAGGGAAAACACAATGCGTAATGCCTTTTTCTGCAGTCTAAATAAGAAAAAATGAATGCCTTTTTCTGCAGTCCAAAGGCCCTTATGAGGTAGTTGTACAACATAAAAACAAGAACAGTTTAAGTGCATTTCAAATAGGAAAGATGATGAAGAACCAGGTAGGTATCGATCATATCAGACGTACCGGTAAAAGTATAACCATAACATGTAAATCCTATTCTACTGCAAATGCAATAGTTTTAAGCCCTCTGCTTAAGCAGTATAATGTGTTCATTCCTACCCGCAGGTTTTATTGTGTAGGAGTAGTATATGTAGTCCCCGATGCATCTGAGGCTGAAATTCAAGAGGAGGCAATAAGTGAGTATCCGATTAATAATGTGATGAGAATTAAATACCCCCGTCGCAGCAAACCTGCGTACTCAGCGAATTTCCAATTACAAAATATCCAGTAATTAATCCATTATTACGAAAAAAAGAAAAATAAACAAGTGATATATTTATATATTAAAATAATATATTATAGCTTGTTTTACAAAGACTTTGTATAAAAATATTTGTAAATGACTTAGATGAAAAAACACAAAGATTTCATACAATGAAGTAGGCAAGAATGTTTCTTTTTAAATTATTAACATAAAATTGTTTAAAAACCAAAAGTCTATTAAATACATTGATAAACTGAGAAATTACTCTAAGCGATTCCTTGAAAACCTCAGTAGAGAGTAAATAGGAAGTTGGGTAAGCCAACATTCTGCTGCCCTGATAAAAGAGCAACATCTCGGAGACCAATGGACTTAGAGAAATTATTCAAAATACCAAATTGTTTGTTTTTTCGAGCTAAATCCAATGGTGCAAACAATATTTGGATAAATATAATTTTTCAATTTGAAAAACTCAAAAAACCCATTTTTGGGGAGTAAAATGGGGCCTTTACCCCACTTTGGATGAGTCGATCTGGCTGGTTTACGAACTCGTCCAAGAAAATCTAGTTTTACATGTATGTACCAAATTTTGTTACGATCGGAGGATATTTACGAGAGTTATCGTGCTAACAAAATTCAAAAAATGAAAATTCTATTTCCCATATAAGCCCATGTTAAATTTTGAAACAAATCGTGATTTTTGCAGGTAAAAATGCGTTTTCACAATAAACTCACTTCATATCCACAAAGTACACATATGAAGCTGTCAATTAATATAAATATTAATATGATTGCTGAGGTTACCCTGAATGGATATTTTTTGTCCATTCTGTTCTGTTAAAATGACGGTAATAGCTTATTTCTAAGGAAATTCGCTAATAACTTGGAAACCAACGGACCTGGAGCAATGATTGAAGCTACCAAATTGTTTGTTTTTTTTAGATGAATCCAAAGGTGAAAGCTATCATTTGATAACTTCGATTTTTAAATTTGAAAATCTCAAAAAACCAATTTTTTGGTTGGCAAAAAGGGGCCTTCCAGAGGTATTTTCGCTTATATCTCGGAGACCAATGGACTTAGAGAAATTATTCAAAATACCAAATTGTTTGTTTTTTCGAGCTAAATCCAATGGTGCAAACAATAATTGGATAAATATAATTTTTCTATTTGAAAAACTCAAAAAACCCATTTTTGGGGAGTAAATGGGGCCTTTACCCCACTTTGGATAAGTCGATCTGGCTGGTTTACGAACTCGTCCAAGAAAATCTAGTTGTACACGTAAGTACCAATTTTTGTTACGATCGGAGGATATTTACGAGAGTTATCGTGATGACAAAACTCAAAAAATGAAAATTCTATTTCCCATATAAGCCCATGTTAAATTTTGAAACAAATCATGATTTTTGCAGGTAAAAATGCTTTTTCGCAATAAACTCACTTCATATCCAGAAAGTATACATAAAAAGCTGTCAATTAATATTAATATGATTGCTGAGGTTACCCTGAATGGATATTTTTTGTCCATTCTGTTCTGTTAAAACGACGGTAATAGCTTATTTCTAAGGAAATTCGCTAATAACTTGGAGACCAACGGACCTGGAGCAATGATTTAAGCTACCAAATTGTTTGTTTTTTTTTAGATTAATCCAAAGGTGAAAGCTATCATTTGATAACTTCGATTTTTCAATTTGAAAATCTCAAAAAAACCAATTTTTTGGTTGGCAAAAAGGGGCCTTCCAGAGGTATTTTCGCTTATATCTCGGAGACCAATGGACTTAGAGAAATTATTCAAAATACCAAATTGTTTGTTTTTTCGAGCTAAATCCAATGGTGCAAACAATAATTGGATAAATACAATTTTTCAATTTGAAAAACTCAAAAAACCCATTTTTGGGGAGTAAAATGGGGCCTTTACCCCACTTTGGATAAGTCGATCTGGCTGGTTTACGAACTCTTCCAAGAAAATCTAGTTGTACATGTAAGTACCAAATTTTGTTACGATCGGAGGATATTTACAAGAGTTATCGTGATGACAAAACTCAAAAAATTAAAATTCTATTTCCCATATAAGCCCATGTTAAATTTTGAAACAAATCATGATTTTTGCAGGTAAAAATGCATTTTCACAATAAACTCACTTCATATCCAGAAAGTACACATAAAAAACTGTCAATTAATATAAATAATCAGTGCTCGTTGATGGTACACACCGTGACATAGTATGGGCCTCTGGGTACTTCGAAGATGGAAGGGAATCCCCACCACCAGAAGTCCAGGGGCTGGTCCAGTATTGTGGCAGGCATGGACTGCCACTGATAGTAGGATGTGATGCCAATGCGCATCACACTGTCTGGGGGAGCACGGACATAAACACAAGAGGTGAGTGTTTGTTAGAATATATTCTACAGTCAGGGTTAGAGATCATAAACGTAGGGAATGAACCTACTTTTGTAACCCAAAATAGAAAAGAGGTGTTAGACTTGACATTGAGTAGCTCTAGTATTAGGCCAAGTATTAAAAGATGGAGGGTATCTAAAGAACCCTCTCTTTCGGATCATAGGGTAATAGAATTCAATCTGGAGGGCTCCTTTAAGGGCAACAACTCTGGTAGAAACCCCAGGCACAATGACTGGGAAAAATTCAGAAATATCCTTAAGTGTAACACTGATCAATTAGAATCAAGGGCACGGTCTCACCTTGATTTAGAAGTATCGGTGGAAAGCTTAAATGGAGCACTAATGGATGCTTATACATCCAGTTGCCCTGTTAAAGACAGGGTAGGCAACGGAGAGGTTCCCTGGTGGAGCAGGAAGCTATCTAGGCTAAGGGCTGAGGTTCGTAGGCTCTTTAATAGGGCTAAGTTATACGGTGAGTGGCAGCGGTACACCAGTAGGGGAAGGTCGGCAGGTATCGGACACCTTAGCTTTTTTTTGACTACTCGGTTTAAGGATTACGATAAGTAACTACCTTATGCGTCAAATAATACTTCAGTATTTCATGTGCAATTGGTTTAAAGTATTTATAATAATGACAATAACAACATACTGTTTTTTGAAAAAGTTTACCTGTTTACAAAATGCGACTTCCAATTTTTGGAGGGTGGTATCGGACAGACCTAAAAATAGTACTTAATTTAGGTTTGGTGGATATTAAATCATACAATTGAATAAATTTATAATGTATTTATTTCCTAAATGATCTTTCTCCGATGACTTCTTTATTTCCTAAACGATTGCTCCTCAGCACACCAAACCTCTCACTTGCAGTTCGTATTATTATTTCCTTAGACAAAACCTAGTCTATTGCCAATTTAATGGACACTACATCATAATTCCCTCTTATTTTCCCCATGTTCCCTAAAAAATCAAAGAATCCAAAAAAATCCGCGAATTTAAGTGCTCATTACATTGTCCGATACCACCCGATTGCAGCTTGTCCGATACCAGCCGCCAGACAACACAGTTTATAATGGCTGTCAAGCCGCAGTCCACAATGCGACTGGACCTAAACGTCGTTTTTACTTAGTATAAAGTATACTAAGTATTTTAAACTCAACTATGACCAGTATCATTTACTTCCATCGATGAAGCAGCTTGGGAAAACTATATCCGTGCACGTGTCCCAACTCAAGAAAACAAAAAACTCTAACCACAACAAAAGCCGTGTACAGTAACTGCCCAATATGGCGATGGCCCAACTTGCTCATTTAGGTGGTTATACTGACGGCCTGACAGCTGCTGCCCCTAGCGTAATTTTCCTGAAACTGGTTCTGTCCGATACCGGCCGCTGTCCGATATCAGACGACTTTCCCCTACTCTCACTCTCTACAATATTGAGATAAGGAAGGCTAAGAGAGATAGCTTCAGAAAATTCTGTGAGGAGATGTCATCCATTCCTGAGGTAGCAAGACTTCATAAGGCAATTGCCAAAGATGGAGTTCAGGAGCAGGTAGCACTATAAACCCCAGAGGGTGGCTTCACAGAGGATGAGGAGCATCGTTCTCTTCTCCTCTTGGAGACTCACTTTCCAGGTTGTAGGCCTATGGGGGAGGTGCTCACTGAATCAGATGAGTATAGGAAAAGGAGAATTGGGATGTGGCAAAACACGTCATCTCTCCTAGAAGACTGGAGTGGGCTATAAAATCATTTCAGCCATTCAAGTCACCTGGAGTTGATAACATCTTTCCAGCTCTTCTACAGGAGGGCCTGGCGGAAATCCTTCCTCATTTGCTGAGAATAATGAGGAGTAGTCATGCAATGGGCTATATACCCAGCCAGAGTGTGGAGAAGGGCAAGAGTAACCTTCATCCAAAAAACCGGTAAGAAGGATGTGACACAGCCGAGTTCCTATCGGCCAATAAGTCTAACTTCCTTTCTCCTAAAAACCATGGAGAAGGCAGTAGATAATTATATCAGAAGTGAGCTGCTGGAGATATCTCCGCTACATCAACATCAGCATGCTTACAGGGCAGGCAGGTCCACGCCCTATTTGAGCTCACTGGTATGATCAGAAATTCCCTGGATAGAAAAGAAACTGCATTGTGTGTGTTCCTTGACATAGCGGGAGCCTTTGACAACACATCACATGTGGCCATGACACAGGTGTTGCAGAGGAGAGGAGTGGATGGAACCACCATCAGATGGATCAGAGGTATGCTATCAACAAGAATTGTAGAGGCCCACTTTGGTGAGAGCAAGCTGCAAATGAGCACAGAAAGAGGCTGCCCTCAGGGCGGGGTACTGTCCCCACTTCTGTGGAGCCTAGTGGTGGACAAGCTCCTCGGGCTTCTAACCGAGGAAGGTCTTTATTGCATTGGTTATGCGGATGACATTGTCATCATTGCAAAAGGAAAGTTTGAGGAGGCTCTCTGTGATTTGATTCAGAGAGATTTGAATCTTACATTAAGATGGTGTGAGACCGTAGGGCTATCGGTTAATCCGGCAAAAACTTCCCTAGTACCCTTCACACGGAAAAAGGAATTTGGGCAGATTGAAACCCATTAATCTTGGTGGGGTGCAGGTTGAATGGAAAGAAGAGGTAAAGTATCTAGGTGTAACACTAGATAAGAAACTTCTGTGGAATAAACACTTGGAAGTAGTGACAAAAAAGGCTACAACTGCCTTAATGACCTGCAGATCCTATGCAAGGAAGAGATGGGGTTGTAACCCACAAATATTGAGTTGGAAGTATATTATGATTGTAAGGCCAATCCTAACGTATGGGGCCGTAGCTTGGGCAAGTAAAACTGAGTTTGAGAATGGTGAGAAACCTCTAGAGAAGGTACAGAGGATGGCCTGCGTCATCATTATGGGGGCTATGAGATCCTGCCCCACAGCGGCTCTAGAAGTAATCCTGGACCTTTCACCTCTACACCTTGTTGTGCAGAGTGTGGCAAAAGAGGGTCTGTTGAGAATGCAGAAAATAGGAATGGAGATCAACTCCAGATCCTGTGGAGATTTTCTCCTACAAAGACTGCAAGAGTCACTGAACTTCCCGAGGGACTCTATGATCAGAAAGTACAACTTTGAGATAAACTTCGATGTTGGACTAAGAAATAAGCAAAACTGGAGAGGAGAATTGGAATATCCACTGAAAAGTCATACCATCAAATGGTACACTGATGGGTCAAAGACAAGTGGGGGGAACTGGTATCGGTGTGTTTGGGCGTAGAACCAGATACTCCAAGCCCATGGGAACATACCCAAGTATCTTCCAAGCAGAAATTAATGCCATCGAGAGATGTGTACAATTCAACCTTAGGTTGGGTTACAAGAAGAGGGACATAGCGATCCTATCAGACAGCCAAGCAGCCATCAAGGCGCTGAGTTCCCCGATCATCAGCTCTAGGATGGTGTGGAGTTGTAGGCAAGGTCTCAATATGTTAGGAAGAATAAACAGAGTATCTCTCCTGTGGGTGCCTGGGCATGAGGGGATTGAAGGGAATGAAAAGGCGGACATGCTAGCGAGAGAAGGGGCAGCTACCCCTCTCACTGGCCCGGAACCAGGCTGTGGACTGGGCGATGCCTTTTTCAAAAGAGAACTCTATAAGGAGGAGGAGATTAAAAGAACACAAAGGTGGGAAACTCTTCCTGGCTGCAGGCAGGCCAAGGAACTACTTGGCAGCTTCAACCATAGGAGATCAGAGGCCATGATAAGACTCAACAAGGACTTGGGGATACTGACAGGATTCCTCACTGGTCATTGTAGGCTTAAGAGACATCTTAGGAATATGAGAATAATAAGGGAAATTGACTGCAGATTCTGCCAGGATAAAGAGGAAACCCCAACACATCTACTGGTAGAATGTGATGCAGTAGGACGACAAAGAGCCAAGTGTTTCGGAAAGTACAAGATTGACATTGGGGATTTGCCCCATCTAGAAACCAATCAGCTTATTCGCTTTATCAAAGAGATTAAGCTTGATGAGGTGCTTTAAATGAGCTAGAAGCGGGGGTACAATAGATCTTTCTGGTCGCAGTGCAATTTTTCCCCGGCATAGTCAGTATCAGTATCAATGGTCTTTTTGAATTTAAAATTCATTCTTTCGGTTAATCCTTGAATTCAGTACATGTAGGGAGGGCTTGGCCGTTGTTGGATCCCTAAACTTAATAATAGTTGTTTAGGGACATTTCCCATAAAATGAGTGCCCTGGTCATGAGTTATAATTTTCGGACATCCGCATTGGCAAAATAAATCTAATAAAATATTAGCTGTAGTTTTTGTGTCAGCTGAGCGTGTACATTTTGCAAAAACCATTCGTGTAGTAGGACAGGTTGCAAAGATAATGTATTTATATGAGCGAGAGGCATTTATTAGGCCGCAATAATCAATTATAATCCTTTCGAAAGGGGCGGTTGGTGGTACTTGTGGGGTTAATATATCATATTGCTTATAGGTGGGCGTTCGTTTTAGTTGACATTGTTCACAGGAGTTCGTGTATTTTTGAATGTCTGATACCATTTCAGGCCAATAATAACATTGCTTGATTTTCTTTATTGTTTTAAAAGCCGAAAAATGTCCTCCTGAATATTGATTGTCGTGGAATGTTTGTAGGATGTGTTTAACTTTTTCTCGCGGGATTGCAAGTAAATAGTCAGTATTATTCCCGTTAAATTGTTTATAATAATATAATAAGCTGTCCCTTTCTTCGTATTTCCTACTCTGGCTTCTTATTCGCTTTGAAACTGATTCTGGTGAGAGTTTTGCTAAGTTTATTTGTTTTTTATTTTTTACCGCCTGTAATTCCTCAAAATTTTCTGTTTTAATTTCCTGTAGGTTTAAGGTTGTTTCAAAGGGGTTTTCTTCTATCGTGTCAGGAGGTGGATTTCTTGAAAGGCTGTCAGCAAATTTTATTTCAATATCATAATCTACTAGAGATAATGCTAATCGGTTTAATCTGGTAGAAGTTTGTTTAAAATTCTGGTAATGTACTAGCGCTTGACAATCGGTATAAATGGTTGTTTTCCGACCAAGACAGTGTTCACGCCAATAATGTACATTTCCCGTTCGGGGTTTGTATATCGTTGTTGTGTTTCCGAATATTTTTTTGATAGGTAAGCTATTGGGTGTTCCTTCCCTGTGTTAGGGTCCGTTTGTATTAAACCAAGTGCCGTTAAGCTAGAGTCAACATAAATCGTTGCTTCCCAATCGTCGTTCCAATGTTTTAATAACGGAGGATTGGTTAAAATCTCTTTAATTTTAATGAAGGCTTTTTCACAGTCTTCTGTCCAGTTGAATGGAAGGTTTTTGCTTGAGTCCTTAATTAGGTTGGTTAAAGGCAACGTTATTTAGGCATAATTATTTATGTGTTTTCGAAAGAATGATGATGAGCCTAAAAATTGTCTTACTTTCCTTACACAATTCGGTCGTTTAAATTCTTTTATAGCTAAAACTGTTGATTTTTGGGGTAGTATTCCCTGATTTGATACTGTGTATCCTAAGATATCCACTTGCTCATAAAGAAACTTACATTTTTGTGTGTTTAGTTTTAAATTGGCTTTGTGAAAAATTTATAAAATTATTTCGAGATTTTGTAGGTCCTCTTCAAAATTCTTTCCAAATACTATAACATCATCTATGTAACAAACTACTTTGTTGTAAAGGTGTTTGTTTAGTAAGGCTAATAGTGCTTTACTGTAAAGTGCTGAACTTGTTTTCAAGCCCATAACAAGTCGTTTGTAACGAAGCATTTTATCTTGAGTTTTTATTGTTAAAAGGTGCCTATCTTCTTCTCTAACCAATAGTTGGTGATATGCTCCTTTTAAGTCCAATTTTGTAAATGAATTAGCATTGTTTAAACTGTGCAGAACTAGGTTTACTGATGGTGTTGGGTAAATGCAAGGTTTTAAGATTTCGTTAATTTTTCTCATGTCTCCAACAAGACGTGGAGATTTATCTTTGCTTCTTGTAATAAATACTGGACTTGCAAATTCACAATAATCTGGAACATCTTCTAATATGTCGGCCTGCTTTAATTCGTCTAAAAGTCAATTTAACTCTTCTCTTTCTTGTTTATTTTGTTTGTAAGGTGGGGAGTTAACGGGTTTAGCATTTGGAATCGTCTCGAGCGACACTGGTGGTAGGTTAGCCGGTGTTAAGTCCTTTATTTTTGTGGTAAACATGTTTTTGTATTTTTGTAACAGGTTAACTACCGCATTGTGCTGTTCGGTTGTAAGATGAGGGGAAATGTTGAAACATACGTTATCTTTATCTTTGAGCATTTGTTTATCAGGATTACACTGACTGAAATTTTGTTGAGATTTGGTGTTCTCTGAGATTGTCTTAATGTGATCCTCCGTACAGTAGCCTAGTACAGTTGGGGTATTTAATGAATTGGAGGACCTTTTGTAATTAATGATCATTATTATAAATCAATAAACAATTGACAATGTATTCTAAATTTATATTCTACAGTACCACATCATTTTCAGACATTGTGTTTAATGTTCACGAGTTCTCACAATTTTCTTTCTTGATTTTCATACTTCTTGCTGATTCACCACTTTTAGTCCATCAAAAATAATTTAACAAAAGGAATAGAAATCTACATGATTATTTTATATGAAAACAGTGTTAATAATGGAAAAGTCTGGTAAATATAAAAACAATTATAAATTTAAATTGAAACATATGATCAAAAAAATAGAAAAGGAATAGAAATTATTATATGGAAAGAAATTAGGTTAAAGAAATTAGGAAAGATTATGAATTGAAAAGAATTTAAAATAACATATAGTGAGGTAGGATAGCTATTTTTTTGGGTCGAATATTAGGTTTCCGGCTACCACCATAAAACTTTGCATAATCAATGATCATGCATTTTGGAACTAAATTCAGCCCAGTCCCCAAAATTTAGACATCTAATTTTCAAAATGGCGGCTGAAAATTGTTGTAAGAGGACAAAATTTATCTATTTAGACCATGGGCCGCCAATATGAGACCATCCCCCCGTGGGAATTTTCAACACATGTATTTTTTTGTTGCTACTGACATGTACTTTAAGGTTTTGCTTGTTTGCAACGTTTAAATTACAGCATAACCCAGAAAAACAAAAAATATCATTGATAAATCGTTGAAAATAAATAACATGGGATCTTATTGAAAAAAGTCACCTGACTGCATTTTTGACATGCATTTTTTGAGATATTGACTCGGGACCAACGCCTATCATTGTTGGGTGGCTAATCCTTTATTTTGACAGGATAAAAATTTTCGGCCGCCATCTTGGATCCGCCATATTGGATATCAATTTATTTTTTTAAATGTAAAGATGGTGTTATGGCACATCATTATGAACTAGATTTTTTCGCTGATTACAATGCTGAAATCCGTTTTTGAAAATATGCATTCGTTAAAAAGATATGCACTAATAAAAATTCATCCCTACATATTTCTTATGGACGTTTTGTATTTTCAATATTTTTTTGGATTATTTTTCTTCTAACTCACATTATAATAAAGATATGTAGTTCGTTTTAGTCTTAAAATACTCAGTGAAATACCGGCTTTAATTTGTGATATTAATCATCAACATACAACAAGTATGAGATGAGCTATAAGGCTCAATTTAACTTAGAAATCAATTTTTTCAGGAACTTTTTTCAATCAAGTATTTATATCTCTGGTTCTAAATTAGGTATTGAATTCATTTTGGTCTTAAATTGCTCAGTAAATCATCAGCTTTCATGTAAGCTGACTTTCAATAATATTAGAGTAAAGTTTATGTAACTTTTGAGCTTTCACTCAACATAGATTCGTTTTACTTGCATAATTTTACATTTCTTGAAGGATTTATCTAGTTCCAAAGAAGACTCAGAAATCATAAAGGTCTTCATTGACTAATTAGATTATTGGTTTTCATTTGAGTCATAAATTATTATTATATTTTGAGTTTCAACTAAGTTGTGGTTCTAAAACCCACATAAAATTAAAATTTTCAGACATTTTCGTTTATATAAGGACTGATATCTGCAGTTCCAGGAAAGGTCTGAAGTTCTGAATGTTTTTAAAAGACTCAGTAACATATCAGCTTTCGTTTGAGACTGTGATAATTTAATTCAAACACACTCGGGGTGAGTTATAATCCAAATTAAGAGTAAAATTAAAAAATAATTAGACTTTATATCGTAACGAGCCCTAAAATTCGTTGACAGCTTAACCGATTTTACGTATCAATATTTCTAATAAAACCCGACATATCACTGCTTATTTTAAGACCAAAATGAACAAAATACCATATTTAGAACCAGAGATATAAATACTTGATTGAAAAAAAGTTTCCAAAAAATTGATTTTTAAGTTAAATTGAGCCTTATAGCTCATCTCATACTTGTCCGATGTTGATGATTAATATCACAAATTAAAGCCGGTATTTCACTGAGTATTTTAAGACTGAAACAAACTACATATCTTTATTATAATGAGAGATAGAAGAAAACTAATCCAACAAAATATTGAAAATACAAAACGTCCATAAGAAATGTATAGGGATGAATTTTCATTAGTGCATATCTTTTTAACGAATGGATATTTTCAAAAACGGATTTCAGCACTGTAATCAGCATAACAATCTAGTTCATAATGATGTGCCATAACACCATCTTTACATTTAAAAAAAAATTGATATCCAATATGGCGGATCCAAGATGGCGGCCGAAAATTTTTATCCCGCCAAAATAAAATTAGCCACCCAACAATTATAGGCGTTGGTCCTGAGTCAATATCTCAAAAATTGCAAGTAAAAATTGCAGTCAGGTGACTTTTTTCAATAAGATCCCATGTTATTTTTTTTCAACGATTTATCAGTGATATTTTTGGTTTTTCCGGGTTATGCTGTAATTTAAACATCGCAAAACAAGCAAAACTTTAAAGTACATGTCAGTAGCAACAAAAAAATTCCCACGGGGGAGGGTTTCATATTGGCGGCCCATGGTCTAAATAGTTAAATTTTGTCCTCTTACAACAATTTTTAGCCGCCATTTTGAAAATTAGATGTCTAATTTTTGGGGTCTGGGCTGAATTTAGTTCCAAAATGCATGATTATTGATTATGCAAAGTTTCATAGTGGTAGCCAGAAACCTAATATTTTCATACTAACCTACCTCACTAATAGTATATATATAAAAATGATAGTGGTGGGTGATAAAAAGTGATGGTGCCTTCTATGTACGCAACAACAGTGTTTGCATTTATGTATTTAGGGGTGTTGGATGCGTTATAAATATTTAGATAGCTTCCCTCGTTGTCTCCGTCTATGAGATAAATGTGGCATTTTTTGTTGTCCCTAATCGAGCGTTCTTGTTCAAAAATCGCTTGTTTACTAATATTTTGAGTTATTAGTATCCTTCTGTGTTTATGAGGGGCGATTGTTAGGTCCTCATGCAGGGCCTCTTTTGTAAATGGGCCCGGTGGGCCCGGGCCCAGGGCGCAAGATTGAAGCAATATTCTTTGTCCTGTAATATCAAAACTTTCAGTACTTTTACATTGAAGATGACAGATAAAAAATCAAATAAAAACTTATAATACATATTACCTGTTTGTTACCTTCAATTTAAAAATAATATGTAAAGCTTTGGCGCGTGATTTAAAAATATTTTCTAGAAGATTGCAAGCAAGAGAAAATATTTTTAAATCACGCGCCAAAGCTTTACATATTATTTTTAAATTGAAGGTAACAAACAGGTAATATGTATTATAAGTTTTTATTTGATTTTTTATCTGTCATCTTCAATGTAAAAGTACTGAAAGTTTTGATATTACAGGACAAAGAACCTCAAACAATCAAAATCCAGGCAGAACGACTCGTATTATTCTACTGCAATGATATAGATGTGGATAGTTTTGGAGAGGAGTGCCTTCATTTCAAGCAGTTCTTAAAGGTTGATAGTATAGAGAGACTTCGAGACGCATACAAGTATATAAGAAGTTCTGAAACAGGTCTTGTCTCTACTTTCCCAAACCTGGAAGTAGCCATGAGGATCTATTTAACTCTACCAATGATGAACTGCTCAGCTGAACGAGGGTTTTCACCTCTAAAAAGGATTAAGTCAGTGACTAGGTCAACACTTGAACAAACTAAGCTGAACAATTTAATGATAATGTGTACCGAAAGTGATGTAACCCTAAAAATGAACTTTAGGCAACTGATGTCATTAACGAGTTTGCTGAGAAAAAATGTAGGAAACGACCAATTATGTAAAGTTTTGAGTATTTATGTTTGTAGTTTCACCTGAAATAAAAGCTAAATTTGGTTGAATTTGAAGTTTTTTCATATATAAACCCATTTTATAAACCCAGTTGTTGGAAGGGGGAGGGGCGGACATCGGGCCCAGGCCCATAGCGCGTTACATGCAAACCGCGGGCCTGTCCTCATGACATCTAATATCAATAGTTTTTGGTTTATCTACAGTATGATGACATTTTATGCTTTCAATGTCAAGTAGCCATTTCTTATTCATTTTAATTTTATGTTTATATCCCCCTAAGTTGAATATGATCTCTTTTGTGTTGTAATTTAATTCAATTTTATTTCTGTTCAAAAATCTATTTCCCAAAATTATGTCACTGTTTGTGTCTGGGGTAACATATAAAGTTTCCTTTATTATTATGTTGCTAATTTCTAGAGTTATTTCTGTAGTCCCTAAAATGTTGATAGGTGTATTATTAGCTGACACGACCTTAGGTACTTTGGTTTGCTTGATATCCTTGTCCATTACTAAATTGGAATTTATTAAATTTATGTTGGATCCCGTACCTGCACTCTATCATTTCATTTGTACGGTTATACTCTTTTTAACCCCAGCGTGAGGCGGAACCAGTCGACCGTACTAATAGGCTCATCCCTTGGGTCTATTGTGCACGGTCGGGGGTGGGCACGCTCGCCGGCCCTCGTCGGTGAGTCATTGCTGCTTGCCCTAGTGACGGTACATAAACTTTATTAACTGACGGAAAAACGAAAAACTAAATACACCACAAGCTTTGTTTTGATCACCTGATTATTTTGATATAAAAAAGATGAAAATCGGTTAAAATTTGACGAAGTTAAAGTAAACTATCCAGTCGTATATATACATGTTACTGAAATATTAATTAATGATCATAAATGCGTAAATATATTTTTATTAAATAAGTATTATTCTCTATTGAGTCAAAATACTGTTGTGAACCAACCACCTTGTCACACCAATATATCTGATCAGTTAAGCTACAGCGGTCAAATTCGGTTATCTGCCCACACCTGTATATTTCCAATATAACAAAGTAAAATAACATTTGGCAGTAATATAACAAATAAATAGGATGTGTAGAGGTAATTGGAGATGTAAAAGATAAATTAAGAAAACACTTATATAGAAACAAAATTATTCATAAACGGCCTGATTTTATACCCGAGAGTTATCTTATGAGCTGTTATCTTATCTCACGTCGCCGTTACCTATAGTAGCGGCAACATAAGAGGAGAGGTTAGGTTAGGTTGGATTACGTTATTTATTCAATGCACAAAGTAAATTTATTGTGGCATATCAATGATCAATAAACATTACCCGAAAGAACATATAAGATTGTATTATTTACTTAGGCTTCCTCAAACTCAACTGGTTTTCATCTTTTTTATATCAAAATAATCAGGTGGTCAAAACAAAGCTTGTGGTGTATTTAGTTTTTCGTTTTTCCGTCAGTTAAAAAAGTTTATGCACCGTCACTAGGGCAAGCAGCAATGACTCACCGAAGAGGACCATCGAGCGTGCCCATCCCCGACCGTGCACAATAGACCCAAGGGATAAGCCTATTGTCGACTGGTTCCGCCTCACGCTGGGGTTAAAAAGAGTATAGTTAATCTGGCATTTTACGTTAATACTGGAATTTTGTTACTTTCCCTATTTTGCGTGTTAAATAGTGTTTCACAAATATCTTTGTTAAACAAGTGGCCCTTTTTCCTAGGTTTGGGTAATCTGTCTGATGCTATGTGAGTTATCTCGCAACCATGGATAGTATGTTGTTTTTCATTTTCCTCTAGTTCCTCTACGATTTTCCTCTTGTCTTCCTCTCCTAATATCTTTTTCTCCGTTGTCTTCTTTACTTCTTCCTGTTTTCCTTGTCCTTCTTCTTTCTTCTGCAGTCTTTCTTGTTCGTTCTTCTTCCCTTCTTCTTTCTTCTTCTTCCTTTCTTTGTCTTCCTTCTTCTTTTTTCTTCCTTTCTTCCTCTGTTGTCCTTTTTCTTATTTGTATTCCTTGTCCTTCTTCTTTCTTGGAAACCTCTAATGTTGTCCCGTTGATGGTTGTCTTGATAGCTTGTAGTAGGGTGGTAATATCTTGTTATCCTTTTGTATCCTTTCCTTTTTCTTTGGTCTAGCATTTCTCCTATTGTTGGATATTCCTTTTCATAATTCATAATTTGAAAATTTTTGTTCTTCATGTATGGTTGTTTCACGCTGAATGGTTGGGGAAACCTTCCTCTGTTGTTAGTATTGGGAGGTCCCCTCTTTATTAGTTTTTTTGTTTGTTTTCGTTGTATTCCCTTTTCAACCAAAAGCATTCGTCCTTTGTGTGGTTCGATTTCTTGCAGTGGTCGCAGAATTTCGGTGGTGATTTAGGTTCTTGTTTCCCCTGGGCTCCTCTAAACGTGCAGTCCTTTGTCTTGTGGTTTGTTTTTTGCAGATTTTGCAAAATACGTTTCCTCCCCTGTAGTTGTAGTTGGGTGGATATTGCTGGTAGCCATAGAAGTCTCTCCCCGGTGACCTTGGTGGACGGTTGAAGCGGTGCTGGTTGTACGGAGGAGGGACGTGTTGTCGTTGATGCCACTGCTGTGGGCCGGTGTGACGTGGACCTTGTGACATCATCGCTCCTGTCGCCTTGTAGCCGTCTCTTCCTCGTTGTGGGGTGTAACATCTGTAGGGTGGAGAGTTGTATTGTGGTTGTTGGAGGTGCTGCTCTCGTTGGATATTTAAGTTGTTGATGACTTGCGTTTAGCTTTTTATTTGGTTTTGGAGATTTTCAATTTGTGATCCTTGATTGTTGGGGGTTTCCTTAGTTTGTACTAATTTTTCCGCCCTATCATATTTTTCTTTGTTTGCTAATTTAATTTCGAGTTGCAATTCGACCTTTTTAAGGTTATTTTCTAGATCTTTTAGCGTATCACACGATTCCGCTACAATTTTGTCGCAAATTTCAGGCTTAAGGCCTTGAATAATGTATTGCGCTATCCTGCGGTCACTCATGTCCGGATCGTGTCTTTTGCATAAGGTTAGGACTTCTAGATAGTATGCTAGAACGGGATAGTCTTTTACCCTGTACTTTTTTGTCCAAGACGCTTTGGAGGGTTGTTGCCTGCGCCACGGGTGTGAAAGTTGTTATAAAGGTGTCTTTAAAAGTGTCCCAGTTATTGGGTGGGTTGTTTTTGGTACAGTATTTATACCACGTGAGTGCTGTTCCTGCTAGGTATGCCGGAAATAATTTTAGTTTTGTTTCTCCCTGCCATTTATTTGATTGTGCTGCTATTTCGTAATTGTCAATGAAATCATTAGGATTTTCTGTAGGTAACCCGTGGTAGGTTCCAGCCGAAATCAAGGGAAGTTTTTCTTTTGGGAGTGCCATTTTTGTGTCGGGAGGTTAACTGTTAATTTTGGGATTTGGAGTAGATTAGAAGTGCCTGGTTGTTCTAGTTTAGGGGTTTCTGATATGTTTTCAGGGATTTTGTGGCTATATCTTCGTAATCCGCTTCAGATTCTGAGTCGCTAGTTTGTTGTTCGTACAGATAGTTCCTTTCTTGTAAAAATTGTTGGACTGTGAAGGATAAATTTGTAATTCTTCCTCCGTGAGATATGTCCTTTTTAATAGTTTCCTAAGTGTAGTTTTCCTATCCTCTGTTAATGGAGCTTTAAGATATGCCTTAATATCTGCTGCGATTGGGCGTAAGGTACTAACTGTGTCCTCTTCTTTATATTTAATTTTAAATAAAGTTAGAATGTGTCTAGGGTGTCTTTGTTTACTCTGTATGTGTCTGTTGGTAACTCGGGTCCTATAGGCGACATTTTATGATTTAAGGTTTTGTTTAGCAATTCCCTAGAATTTTATTGTATTTGTAATTGTTATTGAAGTGAAAATTTGTTTTTGCAATTTATTTTAATTATTCACTCGTTGATTTATTAGTTGTTGGGCGAGAAATTTATTTGTTCCCTAATTTGTAAATTTATTTATAAATAATATTTCTGATTATAATTAATTCTGTTTTATTCGGGTCGATTTATTTTGAAATCTGGCCTACTTAATACTTAATATACTCCTTTAATATGGCATTGGAATTATACACTCTTATCTCTAAAGGTAAATCAAATGTCCTTCTTATAATTAACACATATGCTCCTACTGTGCTCACTTAATCCTTGAGGTTGGTTAGATCAAAAGGGCGTTTTCCACCATGTAAACTTCAATTTCAACGAAGTACCCATTACGAAGTAATGGGAGAAATTATAATTAACTTAACGCAAGGGAGACATTATAATTAACTTGTCGTTTATTCATATCAAAATATAAGGGTCATATTTGATTTTCTTTGTGTAAAAGGGTTTGTACTTGTTTATAGACAATAGACATTAGACAATCTTTATTGGTCCGTTAGACATTAACAATGTAATTGGACAGGTCAAGTTAGAAATAAATTAAGTTTTAAGCCCACCCTTTTCTCATTATATATAGGAGATATCAATCATGAATGATATCTCCCTTGTCACAAAATGTGAAATCCCTTCAATATGCCGATGATATTGTCTTGTACTGCTCAGATAAAAGTCTTGTAAAGTCAATTGAAAACACACAAATGGCTTTGTATCAACTTGAACTTTATGCCAAAAGGTTAGGCCTAGAATTCAATACAAATAAATGTAAAACAATGTGTTTCTCAAGAAGTAGGCTTTTCCAGAGGACATAATACAACTTAAGTTGCAAAATCAATTGATCCCAGTTTACAGAAGCATAAAACTATTAGGTGTTACCTTAGATGACAAACTCACTTTTAAAGAGCACATTGAAAACGTACAGCGTCAAGGACTAAAGGATATCAATATTCTTAAGGTAATGGCTTGTTGTGGCAAAAAAGGCGCTCAACCTTGTTTTGTCGCACAAATTTATCAAAGTCTTGTTCGCCCTAAACTTGAAAATGTTAGTTTTTTATTTGGACATATTGCCAATTCTCACCTTAACAAACTGGAAATGATCCAGAATCAAGCTTTGAGAATAGCCACAGGAGCCTATAAAACAACACCTATCATTGCCTTAAACACAGAGACAGCTTGAGTGCCACTGAATATCAGAAGAACACTGCTAACTGAAAGATTGACCTATAAAATACGAACTGATTATGACCACCCTGCTCAAAACCCACTTGTATATTTACATACTATTAGTATGCACATGCCTTACTGGGCAAAAAAGAAAAAACCTTTGTTTATCACCACAACTAATACTACAGTAAATATGAACCCAGAACTTTTTAACATCCCTCAAAGAAGGAAAATCTGCGATTTTGATAAACCACTACATATGTTAGAAGACATAACATGCAAAACAAACTATGAGTGCCCAATAATCAATAAACAAGAGGTTAATGATTTGAGGATTAGACAACAACACTTATTTACAACAAACATTACCTACAAAGACCACCTACAAATATACACCGATGGTTCTAAAACCTCAGATGGAGTTGGCGCTGCCTTTTATATCCCAGAAATACAAATTAGATGTAAATATAAGTTAAAAAATTATATGTCTAACTATACAGCAGAACTGTATGCCATTTATAAAAGTGTAAAATACTGCCAGACCTTGGAAAATAAAAGCATAGTAATTTTTTCGGATTCACAATCTGCTATAAAGGCAATTGAGGGTTTCAAATGTCTCAAAAAGAATGAGGATATTGTCCTCAAAATAGTGGATTGTATCTAAAGGATCAAAGGAAATATGTTATCCACTGGGTACCAAGTCATGTTGGCGTTAATGATAATGAAGTAGTTGACCGATTGGCCAAGGAGGCAATCTCAGATGGTGAACCAGCTTATGACATTCACATACCAATGTCAGATTTTAAGCAACAAAGAACAGTATAATTGTATGGTAACAACTCAACAAAAGCACAATGGTATAAAGCTATACAAGATAAATTCCCTAACAAACCCTGGTTTAGTCAAACTAATTTAACTAGATATGAAATAATAAATATATGCAAATTAAGATTTGGCCATGCCAGAGTAAACAGTTATCTTTTTTCAAAGAATATGTATTTCACACCCATATGCCTAGAATGTACTCTTGGACAGATTGAAACTTTGGAACATTTATTTTGGTTGTGCCCCAAATATGAATTTTTCAGAAAATCTTACCTTAAAGAAACATATAGACTATATAAAACAAATTTAATAAATGCACTTAAATCAAATAATGACATAGTCTACAGGGAGATGAATACATTTTTGAAAGAAGCCAAAAAGAATGTTTAAAAATTAGAAACATAAAGTGATAAAACATCTTTGGAAGATCTGTCTTATCAAATCTTGGTTTAACGAAACTGAAGATCAACCGTAGAAGCAAAGTGGGATAGTGCACTTCGAGGCTGCATGGTTATTTACTCCTTAGCCTGATTTGTCAAATAAGAATTTTAAAAAATCATTGATTATGTGTTTCCTGATATTTATATACTGTAACAAGACTAGATTTATGGAAAATTAAAAGGCTAAGAACTATATAAAATACAAAAAAAGTGTATACTACTAATAGACCAAGCAAATTAGCCCAAAAAAGAGCTGGAGCGCCCAAAATTAGAAACAGTCCCGGAAATCGTTTTGATCCGCCTCGGGCATCCTAAATAAGTTTAAAATAAGTTTGCGACGGATTCTGACTAGTGCTTAACTTTTGGGAGGCAAAAAACCACCAAATATTTGAACTTTCTTTGGTTTTTTACTTATATCTCGGAAAGTGTGCATCCTGGAAAAAAATGTCAAATTACACTTTTAAAGAACATGAAATTTTGCGTCGAATGGCGTTTAAATCATTGAAATAGACCTTACCATTCAGCCACAATCGATCATCAGAGTTCACTTATTTTAACGAAAAAACTAGCACATGCTGCTCTCTGGCGGAGAACTTAGAAATGCGTAAGGGTTAGACGACAAGAGAACGTTGTACCCGTATTTTTCGCATCTAGGTACTTTTTTTGTGAGTTTCCTTTCCTGAACGACTTTTAAACGTTTATTAGATGGTCTATTATGTATTTTTCATAAAAATATGTTTTGTGTATATTTTTAAGCGTGGTTTTGTTATATATTTTAATCAATCATTATTTGCTTCCCATGGTTTAATAAAAGTATTTTGTCTCACCGATAACCCAATAGATTTTTCACGGTAACTAGAAACAACAACCGTGGATATTTCTTTAGTTTGATATCAAATTAAAAATCTAAATAATTGAAATACAGTTATTTGGGGTTTATTTAATATTTTTGGGGTGTAATAAGAATTTGTGCAAACTTCTTAAGAATTCCGTAATTTTTTATGTTTTGGTAAGTGTTTTATGACTGAACTATTTGTTTTACATATGTCATGTTTAGAAAGTTTATGAATCTCAAATTTTGACTGCTACTGCTCTGAATAAATTTTAACAGATTTTATAAAGAGAGTACAAAAATAGATTATTGCTTGACGTCTCTGTAATTAATTCAAAGTAATCGTTTTTAATTTTGACCGGAGCTTCAAGGCCGGGCGTCAGAGGCTTATTCCTGGCCAGTGTTACGTATCGCGCAGGATCTACAAGATAATACTACAAGAAAACATGACTAAAAGATCGCGCCACAATCATCCTTCACTCCTCTGTCATTCATACTAGGTCACCATTTAAAGTAATGTATAACGTATCGTACAGGTTTTACCACAGATAAAAAACATCCTAAAAATACAGAGTTTAGGATTAATACAAATATATACAGACAGGTATGGACAGATAAATAAAAAGATCTATGGTTTCACATAGTAAAATCAAGCATTGGTTAATATATTTTGTTGTTATAATATTTATTGCCTTGAGTTACGCTAATTGTTTTATTCATTTTATCTATTTTTTATTCTCAAAATGATTCATAAAGAACGTGTCCAATTACAATGCAGCATTATGACACGATATCATGATTAACCACTGATAAACTTTCCTGAAGTCAGTTTGAAATAATGGGTAGATAGATAAACTGGTAGTAGATAATTGATGGCAACTTAGGTAAGAGATGCATAGAGAGGTAGCATCTCTTCTATATTCCAGATAATTGTCAAGCCCCGTTTCCATTCAACATTTTCTGCTCAAAACATTGTTTTAAGCTAAGCTCACAACATTGTTCAAGTAAAATGTTTAATGGAAATGCTCGTGAAGTGTTGGCCATCATTGTTGGCAGCAAAAAGTGTTGTAAGCTGATGCAGCTCACAACAAAGTTGTGAGGAGAGTTCATGAACTCGGCAAAACATAATGGAAACGGTGTCCCAACTCCCAACACTGCTGCGAGCAGAATTCGCGCATGCGCAGTTATCAGCTGTGTTCAAGGCTGCTTTGAGCACAGCTCACAACATTGTTGGAGAAAATGTTGAATGGAAACGAGGCTTCAGTAACTGTCAACTGTTGACAAGTAGTTCACTTTTGAATACGTGCATTGCATGGTACAATAATTATTTTTATAATAATAAATTTAACCGCTGCATTACTTTCTTATACGGACTACTCAAAACCCGACCTAGGAAAACTTACATACAACCGGGGTTGTTCGTAGTCCCGGATTTACATGGGCCGAATGAAAAGTAACCCTTAAACAACATTTTTATCGGTGTTTGTGAGGGTGTATGTGGACGCGACAGATAAAAACCCCCTTATATTGGTTTCAAATATTGCATACATAAATTTTTATTGGGTAACAGAAGAGGTGCCATTAAAATATTAAATAACTCCACCTGAACATATTAAAAAATGAATTTTTTTATTAGAGATAGTCTTTTTACTTGCCAAGACAAAATACTTTTACCAAACTACGGGATTTAAATTATGATGATTTCGAATAATGTAACAAAAATACGTTAAAAAATATGCATACAATATTTTTTATAAAAAATACATATTACGCCATCTACTAAACGTTTAAAAATGTCAATTCAAAGAAAAAAATATAATTATTACTCAGAAAAACTAAAACTTATATAAGAAAACACAGGAACAACGTTCTCCTGTCGTCTAACCCTTACGCATTTCCAAGTTCTCCACCAGAGAGCAGTATCTGCTAGTTTTTCGTTAAAATAAATGAACTTCGACGATCGATTGTGGCTGAATGGTAAGGAATATTTTAATAATTTAAACGTCATTCGATGCAAAATTTCATTTTCTTTAAGAGTGTGATTTGACATTTTTTCCAGGATGAACACTTTTCGAGTTATAAGTAAAAAACCAAAAAAAGTACACAATTTTGGTGGTTTTTTGCCTCCCAAAAGTTAAGCACCAGCCAGAATCCGTCGCAAACTTATTTTAAACTTATTTGGGATGCCCGAGGCGGATTAAAACGATTTCTAATTTTGGGTGCTACAAGTCTAATTTGCTTGGCCTATAATAAAAACCAATGTTATCCCCCTATAAATTTTCCTAATGTTTAAAGCTCATGAATGATTAAATATATGTTTTAAATATATTATTTACAAAAACATATTTAAACGATACTTTCCTTTAGATATGCTGAATGCTCACATATAAAAAATAAATCCTATGGAAAATCGCTGATTACGCAGGTCTGCTGCAATGGGGGTATTCTACATTTATCTCAATGTTAAGAAATTCCGTTTTCACCACACTACGACAAAATTACCTGTTTTAAATGCGTCATTTGAAGGCCAAAAACAGCTGTTTTCCGTCAGCGGGCCGAAAGTCAGCTGATCGTTCATGTACTTGAAACAACGTTACATCATACGCATGGCCATCTCTAGTAATAATGGCGCGGCATTCGACCTGGTAACGATGCTTCTCAAGGGTTTTCTGCATAGTAAAACCCCTTACAGAGCCAGCTGGTTTCAAGTAAACAAAAAATAGTGCCATAATACAGTATGGACAAACAAATCAGGTGAACCCTTAGGCGCGATGTTGCCATTTACTAGCACCGCGGCCTTGTACTAAAGATGGCTATGACATACGGCATTAAATAGGTTCCAAAAATGGGATAGTTGCAATCATATGATTTTCATAGCTGTGTTTGTTTATACCATGGCAAAGAAGTTGTATCGTCACTCATAACCTCTAAATTTTGTTTCCAATTGTGTCGAATAAATAATTAGATTGTAATTGTTATATAGTGTATATTTCATGGTGCAGTGTGGTGAAAAATGGCTCTCGACTTTGTCACAAATTTGAAATACGCTCTCGAGCCTGCAAAACCTCATTTTCGGCCTTTGTTGCGAAATATTCTATTGCAATCTGGGGGGCGGTGACAGAGGGTGTTCGGTGTTTCAGTGTTCTACTTAAAGAGTGGTTTTGACAAAGTTAAAGTTTTAAACAAAATAGATTTCTGTCGTACAAAAACAATTTATTACACTTTAATCAACCAAAAATTATAGTGTTCTTTCCATTGTGCTTGAAATGAGTAAAAAATATAATTTACTCAACTGTATTACGATTCTAGAACTTTCAGTGGTAAAGAATTCTTCACATGTGGTGTTATTTACATAATGTTTAATTGTTTTCTCTGTGGCGCCACAGTTTTTTCCATAGTCAACGCAGCTGTAGAAGCTTCTAGTATCAGCAGTTCGATTTAGGTTATGTAATCCGTTGTTTTACGTAATGCTATAATCATTGTACAACACATACTCCGAAGTTCTTCAGATATCTGACACATCAGATAGAATATTCACGAGATTAGATACATAATATAAAAACCCTATAAGAAAGCAAGACAATACATTATTGTTGTGACTATTAAATAATGTTTAACTAATTTAAGTAACAAAAAGGCTAAATATCTTGATGAAACATAATATACTTTTCACCTTACTACGACTTAATCACATGTTTTATAAACGTCATTTGGTGGCCGAAACAAGCCTTTTCCGCAAAAAGCGCCGAAAATCAGATGATAGTATTTTTTTGCAACAACCTGAGAACATCACATAATTATACAGCATTCAATAGGTTTTCAAGACATTATGTTTGCGATCATATGATTTTCATAGCGGCGTTTGTTTAAACCATGACAAAGAAGTTACATTATTGCCCATATCCTCAAAGTTTTTTTTTTCAAGTGTGTCAAATAAATAATCAGATTTTAAATGTTGAATGAAATCAGCTGATTTTTTCTCGACTTCGTCTCGAATTTGAAACACAATCTCGAGCCTCCAAAATCTCATTTTCGGCCCTTTTAGCAAAATATACTATTTCCCGTGCTGCTTCATTTTATATGGAGAAATCCCCTTTCTGTTTAAAAGCCAACCTTTATTTATGGATCGTACCCAAAAACACAATGTGTTGAAGGGTCACCAAGCCCTAAAAATACGTGATATAAAAGTGTATACAGTAGAGTCCCGCAAACCCGGACTTCGCTAACCCGGAATTCTGGATAACTCGGAAAGCCTGCCAGAGCAATAAAGTGCACTGAGATTCACGGCCAGAGCACGGTGTGACACATATAAAACAGTTTTGGTTTTTCTTTAAGTTTTTTTGTAACTGATAATGTAGTTTTTTTATTTCTTACTATGCAATAAATAAATGATTTCTTATAACAATAACAGAAAATATTCTTATTTTTACTCATTTCCCGATAACTCGGAATTTTCACAAACCCGGACTCCGTTCGGTCCACATTAGTCCGGGTTTGTGGGACTCTACTGTGCTAAAATTGGCTAACTCCTCCCCCCCCAAATTTGGATAACCCTCCCCCCCTTCGTTATCATCAATAAAATGAAACTGAGTATACAGTTCTGCTGCAACGGTGTTATTCAATTTCTTAATATACAGTTTTTGCGGCTCTTAGTTGAATGAAAATGAATATAATCAATTATTATAAATTTTAGTAAATAAAACGCTTAGAAGTTTCGTATGCATAACATTAAATATTACAACACCTCATGAAATCCATTTTTCTGAACCTTAATAAGATATGAATCACATATCTTGAAAATTTCAGTTCACAGTTAGAAAATCACAAAAAATCAGTACCATCGCATTTTTAACTGTGTAAAAAAGAGTTAATTTCTTGATCTTCTTCGACAACTGTTTCTTAATTTCTACATAAAAAGTAGATTTTTATTGATGTAATCAATGGCGAACCATTTTGCAGCCGATCATCGCAGCCGATATTACGCGTGATTATAACTCTTCACGGCGTTCGGAAAGTTATTTCCGCTGTTTTTCACATTCAATAGATATTTACAGTATAAAACTGTGGGTGATTGCACAGTTGTTGATAGTTTGAATAACAATACATTTGTCAATATTTTTAGTGATGGTCATCCTTCCGAATAAATTCGAATTTCAATTACTATATGACCACAAAATTCCATACTTTTTTTAGTTCAAAAAATCCCCCCCAAAAAATTTATTTGATGGCGCCCTGAGTGCCATATCCCCCCATTTTGGGCACCCCTGAACGGTTGTATTTTCTATGACGGTGCTCTAAGTATTATGGTGATCAATTTACTACATATTCTTGGCTAGCAGTGTAATTAAAGCAAAAGAAAGATGGAAATACGCTGCTGTCCAAGTACTTGTCGTAAATTGATCACCATAATACTTAGAGCACTGATAGTCATAAAAATACAACCGTTTTTATTTGACAAACCATTTTAACCATCTTATTAACCAGTGGTTAATAAGATAATAAGCAAAGTTAAAGCAAATCAAAGTTTTAATTTTTATAAAAACTGCTGCAACTTTTCTTAGGATTAACTTAGAGACCTCTAGTTTTCACCATTCACCTCCTTTTATTGTGCTCTTTAAAATGATAGATAACATAATAGGGTTTCTGTTCAAAAGTTTTCACCTCCCACTTTTTAGTCGGAGGGAGTAAAAATTGAGGACCAAAAACTTCCTTCCCTAGACTTGTAATGAACCTCTCTGAAGTAAATTATTATTTAAAATAATTGAAAATGTCATTGTGGAGCATGGGGAGTGGATCTTTCGAGACATTTAGTTGGTATAAAGTAATAATAATTTACATTTACCCTTCATTACCTCAATACGTCCACGTTAGATAGGTAACATATGATATAATTTTGTTAGAAACTTTAATGAAGATTATTTTTGCAAAGCATAATATTTTAGCAAAAACTTGTCGTTTTCGAGATATTTGCCAAAAAGTCAAAAAAATTACATTTTCCCCTCTATTAACCCCCCTCCCACTCAAACCCGATGCTCAAATCAGTGTAACTTTTGTTCACATATCGGAGGAAGTGTATTGAACAAATTGGCGCTGGTTAGAAACTTTTTTTTTTTTTAGATATCCAGGTTTAGGTCTAATTGCACCGTACTATTATTTTGATATTTTGTTTTTTCTTTGTTAGAATTTGTCTGCTGGTATACTGGGCAACGGGACACAACCATGACTCTTGATCTACTTAATAACACTCTTTATCTAAATACTGAGTCCACTTGGGCAAAAAGGCACTATTTATAACCATTGAAATTAATACTTTGAACTCTTAAAATAGAATAACTTGAAATAGCTGTTATATTTTTAGTAAAATATTCAGAATTTAATAATAAAACTTCAAGAGCCCTCAAGATATATAGCTCAGACTCAGGGTAGTTTTAACAAGGGAAAATGCCCATGACGCAACGGGCATTCGCTCTCTTCCTAACGATTACCTGGTAAAATTATTCAATGGTTTTTGTGTGATGAAGAATCTTTTAACTTTGATACCTGCTTAAGACCGATGTGCAGTACTAGCTGCGTATTTTAACCAGAAATGAGTAAAGGATGGGTGTAGGACAAAACAAACAATGTCACAATCCTTAAGAAATGTTGATACTATTATAAGTTAAATTTTTATGGAATAAAACCTATTTAATGTTATTTGGGCTCAATAACTATTGAAATACCTTACCATCTGACTTACATAGCCTACTATCCTTATTTAATTTACAAATTAACCGGAGTAAGAGTGAATGATGAGTGTGGAATGTATGAGATGAAAGTTTGGTTTCTGACCACGACCACATGTTTAATTTTTAGGACATTTTTTAGGATCATTGTTCAATAATCAATAGCAGCTGAGTACAGATTTAAACCCTCGTGACTTTTCCTGAGGATCCTAGTAGGATCGATCAGGCTACCTTCGTTTTACGATGGTTAATAGTCATACCATATGAGGGCAGGGCTTGGGAGTTTCTATGTTCATGCATTGCAGCTATAAAATTGTATTCAGCTTCATAAAAACCCTCAAGGTTGCGGCTCTACCACAAAGAAAATGTCCGTTGGTCTTTGGCGGAATTTGAACCCAGGACGAAGTTCCGCGCTCTGCCACCAATAGTCATACTGATCAAGTATGTTTCAAGCTCACAAACTTGATATCAAAATTTCACGTTTACCTTATAAAATTGTTGATGCTTCTACTTGGACTAGGATTTTATATGGATAAGAAACTAGATAACACGTAGCTCGAAATCGAGCAAAAAAAATCATACAGTAGAATCATAAGGAATAAACAGCCTACTTATATACTTTTAAAGTATAATTAAAGGGTTGAATTTAGTGATAAAACTATGGTTAAATTACTAAAACTTCATTTGATCTATCGCAGGATTTTCCGGTAAATAATTTTTTGGGATACACCTGCATTCTCCTATGTTCTCTTGTGTTAAAATGTAATTTAAATAATGGCAAAAGATCAAACTCTGCTTATAAGTTAGCAACATGTAGCTGACCGAGAGCTAACACTGGCGCCGTGAGCAATGACCTTTGTTTAGGGACTCATTTATTTATTATCGTCAAAACAGAAATTATAGGGAACGGCTCCTCTCCTTTGTGGCAACAAATGACACAATATCTCTACCAGTTTTTTCATTCTTGAAATGCAACCCACCGCGGTGAAAACATTTTAAGTTCATTAGTCTGACGTTGAAAGTAGCATCAAATTAAATGTTAAATCGGGAGGGTGATGCTAGCAGTTACGATCGTGTTCTCTCCGACTCCTCCAACCGGTCAATGTCCGTCTTCCCATCAATGGCATTATAACTGCACAAAATCCAAAAATAAATTGGCTCAAGTTGATAAAACTTTAAAAAACACTATGCTGGAATGTATTGAGATATCGTAAACTACATTGTAAAACTGGTAACTGATGCAATGTTTATCCCTTTGAAAACACTTCAAAACATAACCTAAACTCAGTATTTTTTTTTTAAGAACACTGTTGAAAACCATTTGTTTTCACGTTCTAGAAGCCAAAGCAGCTGTGAAAATAAAAACCGCTCTTTTCAAAAAGTCAATTATAAGTGCTGCAATCTTTGGTTTACCTGAAGAACTATTTCAGAGTTTGACCATATGTTCAGATTGTAAACAAAGTAAACTGAACTTGCTCAAACGTCGATGAATAGCGCCACTGTTCCGAAACTTCAGCCTTTTACTGTACTTTAGTTACGCCCTTTTTTAAAATTCTGAGACTTGTTGGCAAATCTACATAAAAATCCCTTTAATTTGATACCTCAAACGTTGAAATCCGCCCAGCCGTTATTGCGGTTAGGCTGTGAAAAGAAAACCGCTTGCGTATTAATATATAGATTCCTCACAGAATTTCAGGAGCTCAATTTTTTCACCTCACATTTTTCTGTTTCGATAGTACAACATCTTTCATGTTGCATAATTTGGAGGTTAGTTATTCAGTTCTCATAATGGCCAAGAAATCATATTTTCAAATATATTCAAATCAAATCAAATCAAAAATATCTTTGTTCATATCGCACATAATAGTAAGAATGGTGACAGTCAACATTACATTGATTTGGTTTCTTGTTTCCATTGGCATTTTTAGTCCATGTTTGCAAAATTAATTCCAAGCAAATAACACCATAACTTTTTACAAAATTCCTAAATTGTGCATTCGTCGGTGCATTTGTATTGGTGCATTTAAAAATCTAGGTGAAATAGACATGCTGATTAATTTTGAACCCTTAAATATCCCTTGCATTCAAAGTAAATCGTCATAATTAAAGTTTTACATTTATAATGTGTTTGAAACCTTTAATTTTTATCTATACATCTTCAACTAATATTCATATTTTTTTGTTTCCAACGTTGAAATTTTCAAATTTTAAAAATTTCAATGCAAATTGAAAAGTCTCACCGCTAAAGAACCTCCTGAGCTACAAATGATCCTTTTTTGAATTTTTCTTTTTTAGAGAAGAATTACTGGAAATTAAAAATTATATTAGACTGGTCTTGGTTTCAATAGAGTAGATACTCTTCCTTATGGTGACAACAGATTACCTTTCTGTTGTCTTATGAAAACGTATACATTTTATGAAATCAAAATCATTTTGTGATTGACTGACTTTTGCTTGCCTGGCTTCCTGCGGTATAACTATGTAGCTATTTAAAATCTTGACCATCTGTTTTGTTATAATCATAGGTCATTTGGAAAAAGTTCACATGCTGTACAACAGATAGTGTAATGTATTTTCTTATACCTTGCTTATGAAATACTGTCACTATTTTATGTTCTACAGTGGTAACACTGCTCAAGATGATTTATACCCATTGTTAGAATATTGTTAGAATTAATAAATTATTCTATTCTTGTAACAGCAATGATGGCGCTTCATTTAAGAGTCGTCTCTTACATTTTAAGTGATTAAATGTCAAGTACACCATAGATAGTAACACTTTCGCTGGAATTTCAAAAGCCTCCTATGCGAAGGCCTTTCATGGAGTATTTTCTTTTCCAAAACCGCCAAAGGCACATCTAGAGAGTAATAGCTTTATCAAATTAAAGATAATTATTAAATTATCATTAAATATATATAGAAAATTAAATTTATAGAAGTCTATATGCAATTCCCAGAAATTATTTTAATAATATAGATTTCTGAGCGTATGAAACATCTTATACTTTTCAAGATGGTTTCATGGACAGGTGAATCTAGTTTCTACTGCATTATAAAAGTGATTTGAAACACATATTTATAAATTTTGTTCGTAAATACTCACAATCAAGAGAAATGAGATCAGGATTGTTTTCATCAGAGGAAGGAATTCCATGGCGAGAGCGAAGCAGAGGGTGGATCACGGAGGGTTGAATCTAAAAATTAACAAAAGGCGATGGTTGAAGTACGTGTAACACTTGAAACTAAAGCGCCTTTATAGAATGTCGGAATCCTATTTACTAACACCTGTGTATACCAATTGTGTAATCTTATTAACAGCAAATATTCGCAGCAAATACAGCAAATTTTTTGTGATATTGAAGTTACGTAAATATGTTTGATTAAAAAACAGAATTGAGCTAGTAGTTTCCAGAAAACGAAGTTAATGATTTCAACTATGAGAGAAAATGTTGACAACTTTTAGCAAGTATGTTACATGGCTTTCAAACTTTTTACCTTTAATCTAATAGTTTATGTAATCAAATGAATAAATTAAACGTTTACTTATCCATCAAATTACATTACGGTATTGTAAAATTTGTACAGTATAAAATATACTTTATAACTGGATACTACATTATAGTGTACTGTATTTTAAATAAAATATAAAATTTTATTTTATATTTTAGGTATTTTATAACAATTGACGTTTGCTGCAAAATTTGAACAATTGTATTGCTGCTATAAATCATAAAAAATGCTGAATAAAGATATGGAAAGTGTAAAACAAAAAAAATAACATGCGGACATATTATAAATCCTTTGATCGTTCAATAACTTATTCAAGTTGAAATGACAATTTAAATAAGTAACAGCTTAACAATTTATGTAACAGCTTATTCAAAGTTATGTTGAAAATTGATTCCTCCTTTTCTACAAAACAATCCAGCAAAAATCAGAAATCCGCCCATGACCCCAAAGTTTTACACAATGATCAAACAGTACATCGAATGTTCGATGTTTTACAATACATCGAAAAGAATTCATACAATCATTATTCGTAGTCAATTTGTATATGTCGCAATCGTTTCATTTACATAATGATGCTGTGTGAAGGAGGCCTCGAAACTGGCATTGCATATCTAAAGGAGGTCCCCAGATTTGTCCGTTACTTTGATATTGTCATTATTAGGTATGCAATGCCAGTTTCGAGGCCTCCTTCACACAGCATCATTATGTAAATGTAACAATTGAAGGATCCTTCCAGTAACATTTTAAACGACAACTTTTTCAAAATTGAGATTTCTATGCAGTAAGGTTGTAAACGACATCCTGCATCAGTGCAGGGTATTTTTTCGTTGATATCTCTTGTGTTGGCAGCACTACCACAGGTTGAAAACCAAGTGATGTTGGTCCCACAGTTGCAGCAACGTTGTAACCGCCAAAAATTGCAATATCTCCACGCACCGTTCTGTCGCCGTCCCGATGTTAATCGGCTAAATCGTAGTAAAAAACACCCTGATAAGTTCGAAAGTTGGACCAGAAACGTACGTAAGCAGAGAAGAAATGCTGGGGAACCATACATAAATGAAAAGAAGAAACCAAAAGAAACATTGTTGCAGGCGCCAAGCCGGCAACAACGTTGCAAACGACTGTCATTTACGTTATTGCAATTTTAAAATCACTTTTTTTGTAATAACTTTTTTATTACGTGCGATAATATTGTAATACTTCATAGTTTGGCTAGCTTTATGATTATACATAACAAATAAAACATATTTAAACCATTACATTCCCAATTATATGTTTTTTCCATTTCCTGAAAAATTTACTTTACGTCGCTTGCAACATTACTGGAGGGACCCCTTCAATTGCGACATATACAAATTGACTACGAATAATGATTGCATGAATTCTTTTCGATGTATTAACGTTCATTAAGTAAAACTTTGGGGTCATGGACAGATTTCTGCAGGTGTCAGGGGCCGGCACCCTCTGATTTTTGCTGGATTGTTTTGTAGAAAAGGGGGAATCAATTTTCAACATAACTTTGAATATGCTGTTACATAAATTACAACAGGATTTTTGTTAATTAAAATAAACAGATATTTATTCGAGTATGCCAGCAAACAGATTATTTGAATAGGAGTTAGATGAAGCATACAATACTTCATAAGTGAGGAGACCTAACACCCTCAAAAAACAAGACCTAAATCCGCCCTTGTTTGGAGTTGGAAAGAACTTTAGAAAGGACTAATAACAACTAAAGTCTGGGCTGCATAAAACTCGCATGGCAAGTGAAAGGTAATCTAAGGATCTGTGGCGTATCCAAGGGTAATCCAGCTATTTGGAGGTAACGAATTTTGGACTGATATGAGCGATAGCTTGTGGACGCGGTGTTCCCTAGTGGGGATTAACGTCCGCACTATTGAATACTACGTTCATAGGACCATCATTCATAATCAGACCAGTTTGTAAATTGTTAACCGGGGAAATTGTGGTTCAGATCCCACAATAAAATGTAGGTCCCTTAGTTGCCATTGGCTATTGGGCTATCAATTAACAGTCGTGTCTAAGGAATATGTCGGCATTAGTCAGTCCATAATCATCTTTAACTTATCTGTCATTCATACTTGGCTTAAAATACCTACCTGGGTAGGTTGCCATTTCAATCAATGTAATGTAATCGAGCAACAAATACCTTTGAAATGTTGAATACACAAGGTCCACTAATATTTATTAAATTCTCTTAATATCTATTATAATGAGTTATATTGTTCTTGGTTATTAAATAAATTGCCTTTGGCTGATTCACCTCAGTAAAAGCATTACACAAAATAGATATACACCCTGTAAATCATTATATATTGCAATGATCATATACGTTACAAACACATTAACATTATTTATATATAAAAGTGTGCACCCTTTTATTAAATAAAAACCAAGCATACCCCTTTTATATTTCCGTAATTGTATTTACGACAAATCTACTATAATATCCTCTTCAATTATGTACAAATAGTTCCAAACTATTATTATGTTTACAGCCGTCCTTTGAGGACACATCTTTCCCGAGTATAAAACGGGTCTATTTCTTAAAGAGTCATTTTATCAATAGAAATAATGTTGTTTCGGTTTTTTTTTATCCACGCTGGAAGGGAGGTTAAAAATAGCCCTTACCCGCACCGAAATGCGGGCCCTCTACGCCGCTCGCCCAAGGGAGCAAAGCGACGAGCAGTGGTCTCCAACCTCTGACAGACAGCATCAGTGTCAGAGGCCCCGCCTCGAGGCTCGAGGCGGCTAGGAGTGCACAGTTGTCTGTACATCTCCTTGGGCATACCTGCTAAAAAAAAACCCCTCGCGTGCTGTCACCACATCATTGCGATCGACCCGAGCATCTGCTAATTGCGACATCGCAATGCGTGGCCTCTGGTCCCTTTCAGGACTCCGTGCTCCTGTCCCTTTCGGGACTCCTCAGTTGGTGTTCAACCGATCTTCTGCTGTCCTCGGTTCTGGGGTCACTCAAGACACCCGTCTGTCCTCTTCTGGCGCAGGACGGACATGACAAAGTCAGCCACTGCATTCCAGCTGACACTGCCCTGCAGCATCTTCCCCACGATGTTGTACGGGGTCAGATGACCGCCGACCGAGTCGGCGAGGGCAGTCCGTTCTTCGTCAAAGCGACGGCACACAAAGAAAGTGTGATGCACGTCGTCTCCGTTGTGTCCGCAGTACTTGCACCTGCCGCTTGCACAGCCTCTCCGATTCTCGGTTTCAACAACCTCTCCATCAGTTTTCCCGCCGTGTCCAGCATACACAGAGGGCGGTACAACGATGGAGCGTCCGGTGGGCCCCGTTTTTTGCTCAGAAGGACGAGCTTGGCCAGTTTCCAGCGGGATGCAAACACTCCCGCTATCAAGCAGACGCTTTCAAGCAAATGTCCAGAAGGAGCTGAGGGCGGCATTTCGCCACCAGTTTCAGCACCTCTGACGGTACGTTGTCCGGGCCCGGGGCCTTCTTGTTCTTCATGGAGCTGACCGCTCTCTCCAACTCTTGGCGCGTGAACAAAGGGACCTCTTTGGCGATCACCGCCAAAGCGACCTATTTGGCGACCTCTCCGCAAAGGGGTGTCGTCTCTGACCCGGTGATCTGGGAACAGTCCGTCCACGATGGTCCGCATCTTCTCAGCCTCCATCGGCACGTACCCGGGTCCCTGCGCGAGTTTCCTCTTGACCAGCTTGTACCCCTTCCCCAGGGGTCGCTGTTCACGTCCTCTCGCAGTGCGCTCCAGCAGCGTGCCTTGCTTTCTCTGATCGCTTTGACCAGTTCTCTTTTTACCGCTCTGTACTGGCTCGACCTCTCCGCCGCTTCGGGTCTGTCCCGGGAACGCTGGGCTCGCCGCCTGAGTCTCAGGCAGTTTCGCCGCAGCTCGGCGATGCGGTCGGTCCACCAGTACACCGGGCGCTTTCCGGTACGTGCCGACTTGCAGGGCATCGACACGTCGCACAGTGGTCCAAAATACCCGAAAGTATGCGCAAAATCCAAAAAATGAAATTGATAATATGTCAATGTAATCGACTTGACATATTTCAACGATAAATAAAGAATTAATTTCATGCTATAAAACTCCTTTTGTCCCTTATCTGCGTCCGAGTATTAATTTGAAAATTTCATGTCAGTTGACGTGTGTTTCTTCGCTGTGTTAAGTTGAATTGGTTGTCTCCTTGGAACATAGCAATATACACGGTGTATGGGGGTCTACGAAATATTATACATTGTTTTTAAGTTATTTAGAAGGTAAACAACGTGATGGATACCCCAAATGTTGATAAGTAAGAAGTCTTCCATTTTTTAAGCAACGTATATTTAGTTATTAATGCAAAAGGCCAAAAAACCAATCACGTAATTTATGCAGTCTTTTAAAACGACTTCCACACACTTCCGCCATAAAACTAGTATATTTTTGTATCTTAAGATATCCTTAATAAACAGTAAAAAATTCAGCTGCGACCACCTGCGACCGCAGCGATGGCATCAGTTTTAATATTACAATGGCCATTAATAAATTAACTGATAAAAGCCTACTAGCCCTGTAAAATTAGACCAATTGAAGGAAAAAATTCAGGATGGCTGAAAATTGGCACAGATGTTCGATAGACCCGTCTGAACGTCGTACGTAAAGTCCCCAAGGTTGGGGTGGCCGCTTGAGGAGGAATACAGGGTGCTCTAGAAATAGAGCTCTCGGGTTTAAATCTTGACATCTTTAACATGTAAATTTTTCTAAGTTTATTTGAAAATTCATTTTAAGAAAATAATATCGTTTTAAGTATCGTTCTTTGCAATATTGTTTTAAAGCTACGGTCACAAGTATTAAAAATTTCGAATAATAAAAAATAACTGGTTTTTAAAAGATACAGAGTATTCCGTGAACACGAAAAAACACGGAAATTACAGTCATTCTTAAACGAGTTAAGATAATTGAGATTTCTTTACTCAGAAATGTTCCTCTTAACGAGACCTAGGAAATGATATAACATTTGTTAAGGTTTTTACTGAGAACTTGTCAAGATTTAAACCCAAGAGCTCTATTTCTGGAGCATCCTCCTCAAGCGGCCACCCCAACCTTGGGAACTTTACGTATGACGTTCAGACCGGCCTATCGAACATCTGTGCCGATTTTCAGCCATCCTGCATTTTTTTCCTTCGATTGGTCTAATTTTACAGGGCTAGTAGGCTTTTATCAGTTAATTTAATAATGGACATTGTAATATTAAAACTGATGCCATCGCTGCGGTCGCAGGTGGTCGCAGCTGAATTTTTCACTGTTTATTAAGGATATCTTCAGGAACAAAAATATACTAGTTTTATGGCGGAAGTGTGTGGAAGTCGTTTTAAAAGACTGCATAAATTACGTGATTGACTTTTTGGCCTTTAGCATTAATAACTAAATATTCGTTGCTTAAAAAAAATGGAAGACTTCTTACTTATTGAAATTTGGGGTACCCATCACGTTGTTTACCTTCTAAATAACTTAAAAACAATGTATAATATTTCGTAGACCCCCATACACCGTGTATATAGCTATGTTCCAAGGAGACAACCAATTCAACTTAACACAGCAAAGAAACACACGTCAACTGACATGAAACTTTCAAATTAATACTCGGACGCAGAAAAGGGACAAAAGAGGTTTTATGCCATGAAATTAATTCTTCATTTATCGGTGAAATATATCAAGTAAATTACACTGATATATTATCAATTTCATTTTTTGGATTTTGCGCATACTTTCGTGTATATTGGACCACTGTGCGTCGCAAGCGCGATGAATGAGGCGCAATGTGGCTTCCACCACTGCCTCCGCATCCGCCCTGCTTGGCTGGTCGTCCGGCATCTGGGAGATGTCCCCCATGCCGTTCTGCAGAGCCTCCGTCAGCCTCCGTTCATCCAATCTCGCCAGGTTCCAGCCGAGCGGGCGCCGGCTGTTGCTGCGATTTCCTTGTCTTCTTTCGGCCAACTCAAAGGTGATGTATTAGTGATCACTCCCCGAGTAATCACCCATCACCCTCCAGCCAACGTTTCGGGAAGCCAGCCCTTCCGATGCCAGGGTCACGTTGGGGATCGATTCCCCGAATCCTGGCCTCCGGTAGGTTGGTGTGTCCCCCTCGTTCATTGTCAGCAGCCCCAGCCTGGATGCCATCTCCAACAGCAACCTTCCTCGGGTGTCTGTATGTGGCATCCCCCACTCTCTCGCTCTGGCGTTGAAGTCACCGGCCAGGAGTCACGGACCGGCGATCGCTCGGATCGCGTCCTCCATGGCCTCCGCTCAAGTCAAAAGCTTTGCGCGAATTAATTATTGTTGAACATTTTTTAAGTTTTGAGTTTCTTTCGAGTAGTATGTCAGGTATCTTCAACCCGATTTCTTTCGGGTAGTAGGTACCCGCCCGACCCGACGTGTAATAAAAACCCGCCCGACCCGACGTGTAATAAAAACCCGCCCGAATAAAACCCGAGACGTGTCGAACCCGCCCAACCACTCGGGTTGACGTAATTACCCGAAGCTACCCGATTTTTCGGGTACCCGCAAACCTCTAGTTATTGTAAACTCTACATCAGTAGCCAGTTACAGTGCAGCATTAAGGTTATTCATGTAACATTAAATTTAGTTTTTGTGTTTGTAATTCCATAAAAAGAAATATACACATTTTATTGATATGTTTGTCTAATAAATAAGTTACAGTGCACTCCCATTAATTCGAGATTTTCTGGACCGAGACTGCCTCGGATATCGAAAATCTCAGATAACACGGAGGTTGCTTATTTTGAGGTTAGAGTGTTACAAGACCACAATAGTTAGTGTAATGCAGGTGGTCTAAACGGCCGCAGGCAGTTCTTGCGACGAATGGCGATGCCGATCACATCAGCAGCTGGCAGTTCTTGCGATGTAATACAAAGCCGATGTAGTCGGCTCTTGGTAGTCAAAGGGTTAATGTAACAGAAATAAAGTTTCATTGTGCAAATAAAAAGACTAGAAAGTTAACTGAATAAATTAAATTTAAAAACTCACAATTTACTGATGATTTTATAATTATTTTAAACAACATAGAGAGTATACATTACATTCTTGAATGTATCATGCATTGTAAAAATAATATGGACAATTTTAAGAGCAATCATGATTTTCATTCATGCAATACAAAACATAAATATGAGAAGGTTTTACTGAAACATAAATTGGAATATTTTACAAAACAAACGTCCTACACAGGTTTAAAATCTATATTATTAATTCTGTAAGCGATTTTTTTCAATCAAAATTGTGAGAGTTTGACAGCTCGCAGGATGATGGGAGAGGGCTCAAATTAAAGGTCTTGGTCCCAGGGGGTCGGGAAAAATAGCTGATTATGTCCAAATATACCAGAAGATGAGAAATAACGAAAAATATCTTCCATTTAAAATGCATTAGGATTGAAAAACGTCTGCTTTGTTTACGTTAAACATGTGGTGCTAATGCTTGATTCAAAGATATATGGTAGATGATGACATGTGGGATTTTTTTCAAAGTGCAGCTAACTATGCACGTTCAATGTACTATAACAAAAAATATTTCAAATTTAAGATTTTCTGATATTATAATAAGTAAGGGTTTGAGTTTTTTCATAATTTAAAATTATAAAAACTTAAGTACGTTTGTTTAGTTCATGTTATAACGATGAAGATTTAATACCAAATTATATATACATATATTTAATTACGTAAGGGAAATTTTTGTGCCGAAATTGTGGGTGTTTGGAAGGTCACAGGATGATGGGAGGGGGCTGAAATTGAAGGACTCCATCCCAGGGACTCGGGGAAAATAGTGAAACTGCTTTAAGCTAACTATAAAATGAGAAATAACGTAAAAAAGCTGTAATTTAAAAACCATTGGGATGTAAAAAGGTCTGCTTTGATTAATTAAAACCAAATGCTAGATATAATCATAATTTTGTGGATCCAAAAGCCTATTTCCTAAGAAGGTATTTTGTACATAGTAAAGAAGGATTTGCTTAGGGGCTATAAGCCCCTTCAAGCCTCTAGTTTTTAAAGTATGTCTCTATAAAAAAAGATTGAAAATTCTGCTAAATTTAAGAGGATTTTGAAAGAGTACCTGATTCAAAAAGCTCTGTACTCTTTGGATGAATTTTTCGTGACATGAATTTTTAGTAGAGATAAGATTGATCTTTTTTTTTATTGTACTGTATTTGTGCTGGAGAAAATAAAGATATTTTGATTCTATTTGAAACAAATTACATGTTAATCACGTTATTATTATGTTCCGACCAAAAATTTAAAAAATATTTTAGCCGAGAACGACCTCAGATAACCCACTTCTGAGTCTCGGGTAACAAGGCTCAGATAATAGGGAGTGTACTGCATCAGTATTTATGTATAATTTTATGTTGAATTTGTTAATTTCCATATTCTATACAGACAAATATGATTATTAGTTTTTATATGTTTTATCCGTGGGATGACGTCAGGAACGAATCCTGAGCTTCAACATGATAAACTAGGTCATGATAACTTTTGTGATGGCAACTTGAGTGCTCTAGCTTCACCCTCAGCTGATATATAGCACGGGAAATGTTGGCTTTGCCAAAAGTAACCGGTTACTCGTGACGCACACAGGTTACAACTAAGCACAAAGAGCCTGTTACTCGTGACGCAATGGAATAAAGATCAACATCTGACATCGATTTTTCTGACAGTTCTGATTGCTCTTTCTATTGTGGTATGTCATGTTGCCCTTCATGCGGAGGTAAAGATTACAAACTTGACAATGTTATGGACTCACCTCAGCGCCGCCACTTCCTTTCCGCAACTCGGATGACATCCATTTATTTCTGATATGAATGGGGGTTCTCAGCCTCCATGGGCTCGGAAATTGCGCCCTTCTTCCGAGTTTTTCGTCATGCCAGGGGTCCTGAACAAAAAAACATATTTTGTTGAATAATAATAAAAATAATATTTTTATTCTCAATTTTAGTCATACTTGCAGTCTCATATCTCATTACATAGTTTTTTTCTGTGTTATCGTTTCAATGAATATGGAATACTTTGATTTGTTAAGTAGTTTAATCTTTTGTTTACAGAATTATTTCTAATAATAACTCTTATTTTTATGTTACATTGTGCAAGAAAAGTAACTGTTAATAATACTTTAAGTTTTGAGAACAGAACGGAATGAATTATTGCTAGGCCTAACATAGTCAGGTAAAACATTATATCTGGTAATATGGAATTAACTTTCAATAATGCTGTTAGCGATTCTATCGTTTGATCGTTTGTAAAATACCAAATGGAAAATATGGACTCACGTTAGCTCTACACTCGTGGCTCCTTGACCTTCGGCTCCATGCGGTCGGAAAATATCAGCTGTCATGCTTGGAGCAGTGGCGGCTGGCCCATAAGGACTCTCGGACGCCGCCCCCCCAGAAGATTTTCAAACATACTGAATTAAAATTGGTTTACATATGTATCCGATAAATGTGTAAAAAACTACTAATTTTCATTATACTGACCATTAATGATAAATTAATTTCAACTATATGCATCGAAATATGTTGCGAAAGTATTTAGGCATCAACTGCTATTGCGCGTATATCCCGTGGACGCTGGCCGGAGTGTCCCAATCCTAACGCATGCTATCTTATGGAAAATCCTGCAGACAATCGTGGGGGTGCTCTGACGTCACTGCCATGTTGTGATATAGGGCGTCTCGGGCAGCGTCCGAAGATGCGCACGCACATCAGTAGTCAGTGCAGCCACCACAATCTCTTTAGGGCAATAAGAAACTGAACCTTTGCTGCCGTTATGATTGCACGATTCATGTTGGCGAACCTGTTGTTTATTCGCTTTAGTAACCATAGCAAGCCACCAATCTCTGTAACCACCAAACCTTAACCTAAACGGTGAGGCATGGGAGCTGAATTGAGGTTATTTGTTTACATGCTGTGTTTCATGTATCTATTTATCTATGACTGGGACTGTGGCGTGTCCTGTAATCCAGCTACTTGGAGGTCACGAATTGTGGATAGTTATGAGCGATAGCTTGTGGACGCGGTGTTCCTTAGTGGGGATTAACGTCCGCACTATTGAATACTACGTTCATAGGACCGTCCTCATAATTAGACCAGTTCGTAAAACTGTTAACCGAGGAAATTGTGGTTCGGATTCCAGGTTAAAATGTAGGTCCCTTAGTTGCCATTGGCTGTTGGGCTATTAATTAACAGTCCTGTCTAAGGAATATGTCGACCTTAGTCAGTAACAAGACTACAAGATAGCGCCACAATCATTCTTCACTCATCTGTCATTCATACTTGGCTTAAAATACCTACCTGGGTAGGTCGCCATTTCAAGAAAAAGTATAAAAGTATAAAAAGTATTTTACTCCAATGAGTTGGTAATCAGTAATGGTGATAAGTGATTGTGGTGAATTCAGTGATTAATAGTGAATTCAGCGGATGTTTGTAATATTACAGACCATGAAATGTGAATAGCAATCGAAGGTAGGCCTAGGTGTAAACTACATAAAATCCGTAATATACTCTTTTAGTAGTTAGTAGTAAGTGAGTTCTCCTGTTCATTTAACCCACCAGCCGCCACTGGCTTGGAGGCAAACTCGCCCTCATCCTTGGGGTCCTGAATGAACACATTTTGATGAATAATAATAAAAATAATATGTTAACAAACTCATTTTTAGTCATACTTGCTGTCTTGTATCTCATTACACAGTTTTTTTTTGTGTTATCGTTTCAATGACAAAGGAACACAATGTGCAAGAAAATTAATTGTTCACAATACTTCTAATTTTGAGAACAGAACAGAATGAATGATTGCTAAGCCTAACACAGTCAGATTATACATTATTTATGGTATTATTGAATTAACTTTCATGAATGCTTTTGGCATTAAAGAAAAATGAAATGATAATGTGTTTACTAGGGATCTTGAATGGCGTCTTGTACAGAGTAATGTCCAGATAGTGTGCCACCACCTTAAGAAAATCATAAAAATTCAAAAAAAATTACATAGTATTATTAACGCACAGATTGCAAAAATGAAATGGAATTTATAAAAAATATGATTCAAATTAACATTGTTTTGATTATGAATTTATTCCTCCTTATTTTAGACTTACGTTAATGATTGTAATAAAAAAATAACATTAATGTTACGTTGGTTATACTCATTATGGATAGAAAATCTTGTTACAGTAGAACCCCTCATATCCGGCCTCAGTTTAACCACTCCTCGGTTTATCCGGCCGCTTCTCAGAAGCCTACATCAAAACTTATTCCTCCCACTTACAGACGCATATTTCCTCTGATTTTCTCTTGGATATCTGTCTGTTTGTTTACGTTTCATTGTCTCTTTATTTAATTATCCCTGCAGTTTACTACCAACAATTAGAATGCTACCAAGTACCGGTATGTATGTTCTGCAAGTCCGGTCTACATAACTGGCACAAGACCACACCCGGCGAATTGCTTGCCGAATGTTTTGACAGGTAGGATCCACCCTAATTCGGCAATAGTGACCTTGAGACCATAATTTGTATTGCTGTGTGTACACTGCTCAGTTGAGCTAGTAACTTAAAAATTGTTGTTTAATATGTACCCAGTACGGTTTTTAATTGTTTTGTTTAGTCAATTTTCTTTGTAAGCCTATGTCAGGCATATAGAAGAAAGCTAAGGCGGAAATACTACCGAATAGGAAAATTATTTCATTAATTCAAAACTATGGGTGAAATGAGATCAACTAGTGCTCCAAGTGATGTGTAGTGGTTTTACTAACATATTTATTTTTGAAATCATCCAAAATAGGCTACTTAAAAGCTCTACTTTGGAAGTAATTCACTTGCTACTTAGGTATCCGGCTTGGGCTCGGTCCCGTGGAGGCCAGATATATGGGGTTCTACTGTACTGGTTGGTAATCGATTGTTTGCCAAAATTGATCAGTCACTACTCGAGCCTCAGACGCTTTGTGGAGGGGGAGGCGCTGGGGCAGCAGTCAACGTCATGTCGGCTTTACTTTGCAAAAACGACATAAAATCAAATTAAAATTTAAAACTAACTAAACCATAACATGGAAACAATTATTTAATGTATTTTAATGTTACTTACGGTTTCCTGTCAGTTGACCGAATTGATAGTTGCTCGCCGCAACACTTGCCCAGTTTTTAATAATAAAATTAAATAAATAAAAGCCTGAATCCACTTGGTCGAATTAGTTGGTCGTTGTGAAAGTTCCCCAAATTTTTAAATATTAATATTAATAATTAAATAAAATACTGAAACCACTTGTTCTAATTGATAGTTGGTCGCTGTGACAGTTGTCCGATTTTATAAAAAATATTATGTATTAAATAACTGAAACATGACCGAATTGATAGTTGCTCACCGTGATACTTGCCCACTTTCAAAAATTAAATTCAAATAAATGAATAAAAGCCTGAATCCACTTGGTCGAATTGATAGTTTGTCGATGTGACAGTTGCCCGAATTTTTGAAATGAATAATAATAATTTAGAATTTATGTCAGTTGACCAAATTCACACTTGCTCACGGTGACAGTTGATAGAAGAGACAAGGGAGCAGCGTGGAGAGGGCGAGGGCAGGGCGTAACGCCCCTATTCTCTGCTAAGACGGCCCATGTGGGCATGTTACCACTGGGCGAATAGGAGCTGGGCGCCCCGCCCACTCCCTCTCCTTGCTGCCCCCTCCACTCTTCTGCCAACTGTCACTGCAAGCAAGTTTCAATTCGGTCAACTGTAACAAATTCTAAATTATTATTATTTAATTTAATAAAGTCGAACAACTGTCACATCGACCAACTATCAATTCAACCAAGTGGATTCAGGCTTTTATTTATTTATTTGAATCTAATTGTTAAAAGTGGACAAGAGACACGACGAGCAACTATCAATTTGGTCAACTGTCAATTATTTAATACTTAATATTTTTATTAAGTTGGGCAACTGTCACAGCGACCAACTATCAATTCGGACAAGTGATTACAGTATTTTAATTAATTAATAATATTAATATTTAAAAAGTTGGGCAACTGTCACAACGACCAACTATCAATTCGACTGAGTGGGTTCAGGCTTTTATTTATTTATTTAATTTAATTTTTTTAAAGTGGGCAAATGTCACGGTGAGCAGATATCAATTCGGTCAATTGGTGGGCTCCCGTTACTTACCTGTTAAAATTTTGTTTTCGTTCGCTGTAGTAACTGTAGCTTTCACCTTTTTCTTCAGATTTTCCCAAAGGTTTTTCAGGGAATCTACATCTCTCTCAAAAGTGGACGAAGAAGCATTAAATTCTTCTTTTATCATCAACCAGGTCAACGCTTTTCGTTGCTCACCGCATCTGTTCTCTTACTTTCGATAATATCCAAGTGCTTTTGAATTAAATCAAGCAGTAGCAACTTTTCCACAGGAAAAAAGTAGGATCTCTTTTTAGGTTTTTAAGATTAGGTTCAGACACCTTCATTTTAGAGTCGTGGTGATGAACAAATTTTAAGTGTCACCTTGGACGAACAAAGAAGTCAAGAAAATGTACAGGAACAATTTTTTGGCAAACAACTTTGACACAAACACAAAATCATATGTTTCTTTTAACCATGTTATAAGCACGTTCTTATTAACAGAAAGAACTTGCAACACCTGACCTGTGTTAACACATTCGCTACCGAGCTTCAAATATAGTTGACGCCAGATGATTTGCTAGTGATTGATCTCCAGAAACTGACTTTCAGCACAGACCAAACACAGTCATGTGGACATCCCCACAGACCTAAAGTAACTCACTACTTTTTCCACAGATGTCAAAATAAACATGATCAACGCTAACTGCCCAAAAAAAGTCATTTTATTCTGTGGACTCTCCTGTGGACCGACACACAAAAACTAAGAATAAAAGCAGACCGATACGAAGTAAAACACAATAATAATAGTGTGTCCACGTCAACAATAGTTGACATCGGTCCACTAAGATCGACCCTTGTGTCTACCATAGTTGACATCGGGCTTTGGGGAAGTTTTGCACGTCAACTATACTTGACGTTGGGCTGTGGAAATGGCATTTTTTTAACATGTCGGTAGCGAACGTGTTGATTAATAGTTACAAGAACTACTGTTAATAAAACTTTGGTGAAATGTGACCTTATCTGTATTTCCAACAGTAGAAAAGTTTCCAAAACTCAATTAGAAATTTACCATATAGGAAATAAAAATTAGACATTTATTACTTCCAAAAATAGAACATTAAGTGCACTCTCCTCATGTTTTCTCAACAAAGAATATGACAAGCTAGGCCTATATGTAATAAAATAACTCCGAATTGCTTAAAAAGATTTATTAAAACTATTTAGTATTATAAAAATGCCTTTATATAATTATTTTGGATTGTTAAATTGATTATAAATGTAATAAAACATAACTAAGCATAGATACCTAAATCAGCTAAGCGTAATTACTATTTACTTAACATTACATTTTCCTCTTTGTTATTTTAGTTTGCTGTTTTTCTTTCAATACACAGATAGAATCCATGGAAAATGAGTTTATTTAATCTCAATCAACATAAATATTTTCAATACACTTGTATTTTCTAAGTCCAAACCTCTGGCTCCAGTTATTTTAGGTTATTTCTTGAAGTCTATGTCACAATCTGAAACAGAATTTTAAAACGGTTACACAAATAATTTTCAGAGAAAGGCTTCAGTTACTTAAGTGTTCTTTTCCCATGCTCCTAACCATTTCATAAGTTTATTTTCCCTCCAAAACCTTTTAAACACAAAATTCCTAGCTATACTCGGCTCACAAAACCTTTGACGGTACTTAACGGACCCCTACCCTCAAGACAGCAGGCTGCGGCAGTTATGTTAACATAAATATTTATTAATAGGACTTTCATCGTTTTGTTGTAAATCCAGCGATACCAGATGAGTCATAATTTCGCCTTGAAATCCCGTTGACAGGTGATGCGGTCAACGAACAGACATGTCTAATTGTAGGCGATCTAGTAGGTGAAAGTATGACTCGTCTGGTATTGTTCAATTCATGACGAAACAAGGAAAGCCTAAAATATTTAATGATAACATAACCGCCACAGCGCACCGTAAAATGGTAACAATCAGGTGTGGCCGCTAGCGGCGGCGACAATGCGTTCAACACTGTCCTCGTCGACATCGCTGTTTTCTGGGAGAACACAAAGACCATTCAACAAAATTATGTCAAATTTGGACGGTTAGTGGACTAAAGCATGTTCTTTCCAACTATAGGCCTATAATTATTTATGGTGTCCAGTCATAAAAATCTCTCTGAAACTAGCGACCTCTGCATAATACCAAAGTATTTCTTCGACATCTTTTAACGTATCCATTGCAAGAACCGCTTGTAATTCAAATGGCAATTTTAAGTGTGATTATATTACTCAGTATATATAGTAATGTCAGCTTGGATTAATCCCAACTTTAATTCTGATCAGAAGTAGTGACATCATTAGGGCCTACTGAGTCTACTGGTTAAGGTGACCAGGTTTTCAAACTAACAAAAAATGATGACACTCTAATTACAATCTGTCATACACCTCTTTCAATACACACAGTACATAATAAACACCAACCATGTACATACATAATTTCTTATTGACTTGGCAGGTGGCAGGGTTAGGCTCTGTAGTTTCTTAGAAGGATACAGTTCCGCAGACGGAAGTAATAATGCATTATCGACTGGATAGGCTAATATTTTACTTATATATTAGCCTATAGGGTTGTTAAATGGGTACAAATTTCATATCTGATCATTTAGTCGTTCTTATAGCAGACAATTGAATTGTATTTCAATATCTGATCTTAAAGAAAACAATGCCGTACTTCCGTTGTTCCAACTTCAATTCATAGTGTGTTAAAAGACAGGACTCGACTCTACTGTACTTATCGTCACCACCACCATTTCCTCTCCTCCCACCAGTCTCAGCTCAGCTCTGATTGGGTGTGGACATGCTCTCTCCTGACTGGTGATTTTTTATAGGCCCCTAGGCCTACTTGGGATTTCTGTGTTATATTGTGTTTTTCTTTTTCTTTTCATCATAGTATTTTTGTGACCGCTTTTACAATTCTCTGTTTTAGCTGTGTTTTTTGTCCAGGTTATCCTGGTTATGTGTTACTAATCTTGTTATGTTCTAGGTTTTGTTCCACCTGAAGACGGGATCAGATTCCAGATCCTGAAACGTTGTGGAACTTGTTTTCTACTAATCAGTGATGGCAAATGTCCGCAAAAATCCAAATCAAAATATAAAATCACCATCACCAACAATGAATTTAAAGAACTTATCAATTGTTTTGTTGCTCTACGAAAGTATAATGATAACAGTTTATCGTTAGTATCTCAATCGAAGATGATGGATGGTGGGAAATAAGGTACCATTAACAGGTATCTTACTTCCACCAAAAAGTACCGTCGACCAACGACGGTACCGTAAAAAGTCATACTTCCAATGGGTACCGTTGAAAGGTAGCCTACTTGTGTGGGACTGTTCAGGCACTGTCACAGTCACAGTCACAGCTTGCCAGTGGCATCGTCCATCACAGTTTAGTAGTTTTAAGTATCCCCGCAGGAGCGCCACCATCTCATATCACTGTGACCAGTCACCGATATTTTCCACCAATATTTCCTTGTCACAGCCACAGTTGGTCTGATATTTTTAAGTCACTGATATTCTCATCTCTAAAAACTACTAAACTGTGATAGACAATGCCACTGGCACGCTGCGACTGCAACTATGACTGTTAGACTCTTGATGTATGTAGCTGTTACTTTAGATAATGTTTCACTGACTATGACTGCAAAATACCTGCGACTGGGAACTGCTTAAACTGTGGCTTATAGCTGCTAGTCACTGACTGTTACTGTGTCTTACAAAAGTTAACAGTGACAAAATCAAAGTCTGTGATTTATCGCTGATCCCTAGCAAAAGATCAGATATGAATGTGCAATGTGCGATGTGCAATATCAAAGGAACACAACACATAGCTTTTGACTGCAAAGGATTAACCCTTTTAAGGCCAGCTCCCAAATTGTGGTACTTGTGAAAAAGGCCAGCTCCCAAACTGTGGTACTTGCGAAAAAGGCCAAGCCATTTCTTATGTGCTGTGCATAGTTTTAATTAAAGGGCTATAACTTCCACAATTTTTATCAGATACTCATAATTCTTTTTTTTAATTGCTCCTAATTAAATGGGCTTTAAAATGCATTAGAATATATTATGAAATTATCAGGAAGAAATTTTGTTTACAGATATATGTAAGAAAATTTTAATGGGTTATTTTATATTTTTCCACTTTGACGCCATATAAAAAATATATAACTTTGTTTTTCATCCAAAAACCATCTATAACTACAAAGTACAACTTATTTACAGGAAGTATGCCAATTTTGAAGTACCTACCTTAATTAATAACAGAACTATAAGGGATAATGTAAAAATTGACACTTCACTATTTTAGGCCTAAATGGCTGTCGCCATGTTATTTGCATACAGGAGGGTGATTTCGCTTACAGGTCATTTATCTCGACTTCTTTTGCTCATTCGTCATTGAAAACACAAGTTAAGCACACACAGCTCATTTAATAAATGATATTTGGTCGATTAAAACAATAACCTCATCACATAACCAACAAAACACGAAAATTATACAGCAACAAAATCATCACATGGCCAGCAGACGATCATGACATGAAAATCTATACAGACAACTAGGAAATTTAGGCCAAAATGGCAGTATTTGCCATTATTCATGAAGCCCAGATGTCCCTCTACAAGGGAATATCAAGTTTAGTGGCCTTTGGAAAACACAGCCAGCCAGTAAACGGGAAAAAGTGGACGGGTGCCTATTACGGCCGTCGGCCGCGAACGTAGTTTTTGCCACGGGGGCCTATTACGGCCGCCGGCCTTGAACGTACTTTTTACCACGGGGGCCTATTACGGCCGTCGGCCTTAAAAGGGTTAAGCATTAGTCATCATAAATTATATCAATAAGGGTGCATAGCGTGTTTTGGCAAAACTGTACAACTGCGAAATTACATTGACTGTTACCATAGTGAAGCTTGGCCTTAAAGGTAAGTTAACTTTGAATTAAAAATAGAGTAACTTGACCTATTTGGCCCAAATGTGCTAAAGTTGAACCAGGTTAGTGCAGTCTAAGGTACGAGTTTCATATCTGATCTTTTCTCGTTTGTTTCTAAAGTAGACGATTCGACATCTGATTTATTTCTAAGGAACTGAATCGAACGATCCACCGATAATACAGTAGACTCCCACAAACCCGGACTAATGTGGACCGAAGGGAGTCCGGGTTTGTGAAAATTCCGAGTTATCGGGAAATGAGTAAAAATAACAATATTTTCTTTTATTTCTATAAGAAATCATTTATTTATTGCATAGTAAGAAATACAAATACCCCCGTTGCAGCAGACCAGCATACTCAGCGGAATTCAAATGCAAAACAATATATTTTAATCTAACATAGCGAGATCTGACATGTTTTTGTAAGCTCCATAAGATTAACATGGGGAATGAGTATGCAGGTTTGCTGCTACAGGTATGTTTAAACTGGTTGGTTTTAATTCAATATTTAGTAGATCTGAACTTGAAGAAGCCATTTACCAAGTTTTATCAAGATATGTTGAGAAATAAACGAGATATACAATTTTACTTATTTCCCATAAGGTTAACATTGGGACAACGTACTGTGTTTACCACTTTCAATATCTCGGTAACGAATGGACATAGAGCAGTGGTTCAAAATACTAAATTGTTTGTTTTTTTGAGCTGAATTCAATGGTGCCAACAAAAATTTGATACATTTTATTTTTCTATGTAAAAAGCTCAAAAAACCCATTTTTGAGGGGGTTTATCCCCCTTTACCCCCCCTTCCGGAGGTCCGATCGGGCTGGTTCACGAACTCGTCCAATCGATTACCACTTTACATGTCTGTACCAAATTTCATCAAGATCGGACCATTTTTACGGCCGCTATCGTGCTAACAGACACATATATATATATAGATATATATATATATATATATATATCTAAAAATTCGAACGAATGGTGTTTTTTGCTTCTGGGGGTTGCAAAATGAAAAGTTATCATGGTCTGGGGCTTAGGTCTTATCATGAGACCTACGGTAATAGCTTCTTCCCTATAGGGGAAATTCGCTAAAACTACATTATCACACAAACTACATTATCAGTTACAAAAAAAACTTAAAGAAAAACCATAGCCTAACTGTTTTATATGTGTCATACCGTGCTCTGGCCTTGAATCTCAATGCACTTTATTGCTCTGGCAGGCTTTCCGAGTTATCCAGAATTCCGGGTTATCGAAGTCCGGGTTTACGGGACTCTACTGTAGTCAAACTTCGATATAAAGTTTGTTGGTAGAACTTGATGTCCGATTCCATTGTGTTTATTATCGAATGCTTTTGTTACCCAATGAAAGTATATTTAGCATTTTAGATAGTAGGAACCTTTTAGTATATTGGTATGATGGCTGATGATGAGAAATAAGGTGAGTTTTTTGGTTAGTTGATGTTGGTAAAGTTTTCGTCTAGTTTTTGGCTGGCTTTATTACTTTTAATTTAGTTTTATAAATTTTTATTAGGCCCTATATTTAGGCCTAGGTAAGGTATGTTTCTGTGGTCGTGAGAGAATCGAATAATATATTAGACAATGGTTTCGGTTATCGGTTATTATAGATATTTTTTCATTACTCACGGTTGTCGGGAACAGTACGTCGATTAGTTTAATAGTTGGTATCGAATTACCGAATCCTAAGCAGAGTATACACTTCTGCGGAAACGAAAGTGATCTTCTCCCATGTTAAATCATATTGAGAAGTTCAGTTATCAAACCTAAGCATTAGAGATAAACAATCAATAGTAGACATAACCTAGAAGATCAGATATGAAACTCACCCAGTCTAAAGCTACATATAGCCTATCTTATTGATTCAGTGCTTTTAAAGGCTTACCATGTTGGTGTGTTAGGTGTATTTATCAACATAACTTTTTAGGCTAGACCTAGTTGATATCATCCTTCTGGCCGTTTATTTGGTTGATTTCCTGTTTAAGTTCTCTGATTACTTTGGCCAGGGCCTCTGGGTGAACTCCATTTTCACACAATCTTACGCAAAGTCCTAAACTTTTCACATCCAGTCCAGTGTTAAGAATTTTCGATATTTCATAGAGAGTTCTAAATGTCTCCTCAACTTCGTTATTTGTTCTTTCTTCAGTAATGGATTTGTCAGGCATTTTAAACTAAAAGCTTGACCAAAGAAACAAACACTATACTTATAGGTAATCTTAATTCACTTAAGAGATTTGCTTGATACAACAATATTTGAAAATTCAAAAATAATGGATATGACAGTCAGAGTAAAACTTATTATGTCTTTGGACTTTGGGTATTAAGGCCGTTTGCCATTAGTGCAACCAGGTGCAACTTTGTTTCGCGAAACATTCACGAAACCATGTTAAGTATATCTATATAAAAAATGTCGCGAAATGTTTCGGCAGTAAGGCGAAATTTTAGCCCCATTACAATACATTGTTTCACGCGAAATGTTTCAGACGATTTTGTGTTTCGCGTGAAATGTTTCACGTGAAAACTTGCAATAGTGGCATACGCCCTATACGCCCTCTAACCACCGGTCTGACACTTAAATGGAGCCAAGTGGTAAGCTTGATTGGAGCGGGTTAGTTCGATGCAATTTATTCAGATGGCGTTGTAAAAACATGACTTTCTTCTTCTTCACTGATTCAGCCAATCAGAACGACGATAACGATCTGCTTCCCGTTCCGTTTCCCCTGATTTTCTGTCACGACGCGACGTGTACACAACCATAACGAGTTGGAATTAATTTGATTGTGGGAAAATACCTAAAGTACGTTTGCAGAAAGCTGTTCTAGTGTAAGTCGTTTCGTGAAATACTGTACTGCGTGATTCATGTTGTGCTTGAAGCTATTGATGGAAAATAAATACGTAGATGTTTACATAAAAGCACTTAATAAAAATTAACTAAGTTAATTTTTATTAAGTGCTTTTATTTAAAGATCTACGTATTTATTTTCTATCAATCGCTTTAAGCACAATAAGAATCACTCAGTACAGTATTTTGCGAAACAACTTGCACTAGCGGCAAACGCACTTAATCTAAACAAATCGGTAAAGTCATTAAAATTGAAAGTCTAGCAAACAAAACAAGAAAACGAAAATATAAGCAAAGCAGACGACGACGATCGATATGTCGCATCGATGACGATCGATATGTCGCATCGATGACCATCGATATATCGCATCGATCTTTTTAGTTCGTTGCACATTATTCAGATAGCGCTGCTGTCTCCATACCACCGAGTTAACATGGGAGTGCCATCTCTTTACGAAGTTCATTATTACTCTATGCTCTAGCTTTTTTATCTTTTGGGGCGTATGCCACTAGTGCAAGTTGTTTCGCGAAACATTTCACGCGAAACACAAAATCGTCTGAAACAGTCGTGCAAGTTACCGCGAAACAAAGTTTCGCGAAACAAGCGGAATGTTTTATTTCTGGTGAAATAAGTCTATTTTATTTTGACATTTTGTATAGTTAACCTTTATGATGGAGCCACATAGCAATGAATACAGAACCCTCTAAGTAGGGACATCAAATGTTAATTTGTTTAGTTCCGCCGCCGAAAAGTAGAGCAGAAAAATTAGCGCTGATGCATGGAATAGTTAGTTCAAGCTGGCCCCATATAGTCAGCGCTTCTATTCACTATCCAAAATGTCAAAATGAGAATGTTTGTAAACAAAAACAGATAAACATTATGGCAAAAGATACAAAAACAAAACAATAAAATTCAACTGTCAAAATATGATAACCAGCTGCTTGACTTTGGAAAGTCAGCTTGCTTGGTCCGTAAACTCCTAAAACAATTTATTCCAATCGGACTAAGAGGCGCCATGTCTTTTTCGGCGGCGGGAAAAACATTTTTCCATAAGGTGTCCCTACTTAGAGGGTTCTGTATACATTGCACATATGCAGAAAGTCGCGGCAGGTTTAATAGCAATTCATAATTTTTTTAGATTTAAAGAAAGAGAGGAAAAAAAGAAGTAAGGGTTTGAAGAATAAATCTAGAATAAAGAAATAAAAAAGAAAAGGATAATAAAATAAAAAAGAAATAAATAAAGAAATAAAAAATAAAAAAGAATAAAAAAGAAGTGAAATCTAACTTTTCGTACTTGTACTTGTTTTTGATTTTATATTTTTATTTTCCTTCTAGTTATCCCGCTAAACATTAATCAATGGGGTATTTATCCCCAAATCTTAACTAATGGCTATGATGTTTTAATCTAACGAACTTGTGTGAGATATCACAGAAATAAATCTTCCTATCGAATTTAACCTTAAAAACGGAAAGTTACATGTTACCACTGAGCTAGAGTATAACTGGAGGTAGCACTGTGTGTTAGAAAAGCGTGCCGTCAGGCTGCCAGGCCGCCATATTGCCGTGAGGATAGGTTAACGCGCTCATTCAAACTGTCTTCAAAATCAAACACGAAATGCAATACTTTAAACCGTCTCTTCCAAAGTAAGTTCAATCAGATTAATATATTTTACTTTTATTTCAACTGTAATATTTAAACCTGTTCAAACTTTCCTTATAACGTGCTTTTTGGGTTTTGTTCTAAATGTATGAACAAATAAAATAAAATTTGAGAAGGACTTTTAAATCTCATCATTGACTTTATAAGGTACAAAGTCAATGATCTCATCAACCAAACAAATATTCACTTGATTATTATTTAATATTGTTATGTAGAACACTCTACTAAAAATAAAAGTAGCATTGAATTTTGTTTTGGATTGGTTTTAATTAGAACTTGGCCAAGCTAAAGCCATCCTTGCTTAATTAATCTTGTTTCCATGTTAAATCTTATGGATGAATAGGGCACTTGAAAGGTATAGCTATTAATTTAAGGCTAACCTTCATAAAATTTGTTTCCTACAAATCTTCGTGGCGAGGTTTTTCCTTTAGTACAACTAACCTTCATAAAATTTGTTTCCTACAAATCTTCGTGGCGAGGTTTTTCCTTTAGTACAACTAACCTAACTAACCTAACCTTTAGTACCAACCTAACAAAATCACAGCGACACGCTTTTCGACGTTTCTTGCAATGCCAGTGCTATCTCCAGTTATACTCTAGCTCAGTGCATGTTACATAGTTCCAACCCTAGTCTAAGGTTTCATGGCCCGGAGCCATTGTGTAGGTGATGCAAATAATATTTTATATATTCTTCCTGTATGCCACTCAGTTTATATGGTTTGGTTTTATATGGCTCAGATATCTGGATCCTTAACAAAAAAGAAGAAAGGAAAATAATAGTGTTTGAAAACAAGGTATTGAGGAAAATCTTTGGCCCAACCAAAGACAATGGAGAATGGAGGAGAAGACATAACCAGGAAATAAGAGAGTTGTATAACAAGGCCACACTACACTAGTGTGGCCTTGTGTATAAAGATGCGGACATTGTAGGAGAGATAAGAAGTAGGAGACTCAGGTGGACAGGACCAAGGCCACACTAGTGGGGCCTTGACAGGACACATATTAAGAAGAGAAGAAGAGTCAAGTTTGAAAAACATTCTGAAGGGAACACTTGAGGGAAGAAGACCAAGAGGAAGACCAAAAATTAGTTGGTGGGACCATGTCCAACAAGATATGAGACGAATGGGGCTTGCAGAAGAAGATGCAGAAGATAGAGACGGATGGAGGCGCTGTGTTGCTGAGGCCAAGTACCGACTGAGGTCAGTGACGGATCTAAGGGGGGTAGCGGGGGCACCTGCCCCAGGCGCCGGCCAGTAGGGGGCGCCAGCGGCGCCCCGACTAGCTGGCTCCGGTTAAGTAAACATTGAAAGAAATGAATTTAAAGTCAAATTTTTCGTTTCGTGTTCGTCAAATCTCTCTGTAGCATCACTGCCGAAAAATCTCTGTCGATCGCGGCCATCAAGCCTGTCTCTGTGTTAATAGTGACCGTCACATTTTTCGTCGTTTTTTGGCAAGAAAACCGCCCATTCATCCCGCGGCCGAAAAACCGCTCGCTTATTTCGTGGTCGGAAAATCTCCTGCTTGTTTTGCGGCCGGCAGATCTCTTGGTCACATTATGGACGAAAAGTCTCTCGCTCTTATCGCGGCCGTCACATCTATTGGCCATAACTTGAACAGATATAACCAGTCGTTGCTGGCAGGCATATTTCATTGTTGTTTCACTGCCGAAAGTATTTCGCTATTTTCTTGGTTCTCATATTGATTGCACGACCACGTTTCGACCGAAAAATCTGTTGTTTAGACCACACCTGGCAAATATCTGTCGTATTGCAACTACCGCTTGCCCTTTTTCATGGCCAGTTACACACCTTTCGCGGTCACATGGCGGCTGTCAAATCGCGGTCGCATTTACCACGGTCCGTGAATCTCTCGGTCGTATTACGGCCGGTAAAAGTCGCTCAGTTTTTCTGTGACCAGCAAATCTCTTGGTCTCATTGTGGCTTTTAAATATGTTGGGACAGATCGCGGCTGCAAAATCTCTCGGCCTCATTGCGACCGTCAAATAAGGTTGCATTTTACTTTACTTAGATTGGGCTCAAGTATTCTTTTTAAGAAACATGGCCGTTTTCAGTGGTCGGGAATTGTTTGAAATAGTTGGGAAAGGTCAGAAGAAAAGTCGGAAGCTTCATATGTGAAATCTTGTAGACACCTTCCTTTGGTTTTACAGCAGATGGCAGATTTCTCGGTCATATTATGGCGATAACAGCTCTTGGTTAGGCTGAACCGTAGCCTGCGAACATCGGTCGTAAGAAATCACAAGAACCATGCATTAGATAAAATAATAATTATTATTATTATTATGTATGAAATGATTGCTTACCCATCACATCCAAGACACATTAAAAATACAATATGTTTCTTGTGTTTTGTGCCAGGGCGGCGGGGCGCCAAACTTCACGATTTTGCCCCGGGCGACAGTAAGTGTAGATCCGTCACTGACTGGGGTACGAATGGCCATGGCAGTAAGTAAGTAAGTAAGTAAGTATGCCACTCAGTTTATGCTTAATTATTACTCTTTGGTGCAAGTGAAATATTGTTGCACGAAACACTTCTCAACGTTTCACTCGAAACTTTAGGAATTTCGCCTTTCTTGCCGAAACATTTCGTGACATTTTCTATATAGGTAAATCATAGATAAAGTATACCCAGCAGGGTATATTCATAGATAAAAAATACCCAGGAATAGATATTTCATTCAGTGATTCCTGAGGGTTCCGGGGTGTTGGTGGTAGCAGTGGCGCGACCTCGCGGGATTACTTCCAAACTGTAGCACAATAGCAGCGGTGCGGTGGCGCTCCGCGTGGACCGGTGGGGAAGCAATGGAGGGGAAGGGAGGGAAAGAACTCCTGACACCAGACACCGCGCCGCCTCGCTGCTACAGAGCTACACGGCCCCGTCCAAGCTCCCTCACTCCCTTGGTCCTCGGTCCCCGGCTTCCCGGGCCGCGAGCCTGAGAGTAAACTCACGCTCGTAAACACAATTTTCTCATTCTATTACATTATTTTATGTTTGATATATTGAAATGAAATATAAATCGAAGTAATATATTAATTATTGTAATTTAATTATAATAATTTAAACTAAATTAATGCTTACGATTATTCCTGAGATAACACTCGGATTAGCAAGGGGTTTTACACTTTATTGGTGAGTTTAGGGTTTTTATAATGTCAAATAACTTATTATTATAATAACACCATTTAAATGTGCACTTTAAAAAAACTATGTTCTCTAGCCTGTAATCTGGAATAAATTAAATTTCAACAATGAATTTAATACTTTACTGTTTTGTTAGTTTAACAAATTATACATGTACACTTGAAAAGATAATACTTGTACATGACGTGTATCTTTTGCCGTGAAGTAATTTTACTACCGAGAGAGTGTTAATTTATTATATCAAACTTCACGTTGCCCAGGAGACATGGCGGGGACATAGATAACTCCGTTTTCGTCTCCCAAACATTTTTGATTGGTTGCCACAGTTAACTTGGTAATAAAAAAATACCATTAAAGGCAACAGAATCGATTTTGAATTTTGAATTATTTACTCATTTACTTATTTATTTATTTATATTTCACACGGTATTCAGGTAAATTATTTGTTTTTGATTTTCATCATTTTTTCCCAGTAACCACCATACTTCCCACCGGGTTGCCGCAGATTCTTTGACATAGCCTGCAAACATCTTTTTATTTTGGCAATTAGGATTTTGTTTATGATGAATTCCCGGTGCTTGAAGCATTCCGTGTTGCATTTCAGACAATTGGGATGCATCTTAAGAATTCGTCTTTTGGTTTTTAACATGACTGCCTTTTTGAAGTTGGGAAGATGCATGTTCTTTTTACTTTCTCACCCCTATACATAGTACAGTATATGGAGAAAGTATAGTTTTCGTCAAAATTTTAGAATTTGAGTTGTTAGTGGATATATTTGTTTTACAGCTCCCTGAATCCAAAAAAGTGGTTTTTGGCGTGGTGTCTGTCTGTCTGTGTGTCTTTGTGTGTGGATGTGTGTGTGTGTGTGTGTGTGTGTGTGTGTGTGTGTGTGTGTGTGTGTGTGTGTGTGTGTGTGGATGTAAACAAAGCTTGAGACGACACCAGTGGTCCGATTTTCATGAAATTTGGCATGTAGGTATAAAGCCGTGGTATATCTCCAGGCGTATTTTTCATTTTTCTTTAATTTTTGATTTTTAAGGGTATTTATCCCATAAAAACTCATAAAAAATGACAAAAATACAAATTTCTCAAAAACTGCTCTAACGATTTTGATAAAAATGTCATGGTTTTTAGTGCTTAAGATGTCAAACAAAATGACACCACCCGCATGTCTGTAAAAATTCAGGTTCAGAAGTTATAGGGGTTTAAGTGTTAAAAAATTCATATTTTTCAAATTTCACAAAATCTGTGACCAAATTTGTGACAAAACTAACACGAAAAACTGTAAAACTAAGTACAGCAGAGATACTTGTTCATCAAGAATCGCTAAGCAACTAATGTACTGAGAAACAACAAGGAAGGAAAAATGGGAAAAAGGAGGGAATAAGGTGTCTGGAAAGTGAGGCTATTTTTACACTTCAGCAGTCAGATGTTTCCCGCGAATATTTTGTGACTATTCGCCGTCACTTCTATTTTAAAGGCATGGAAGGAGCTAATAGATTTAATTCTTAATATTTATTTATGAACTGAGCATTTATTGTACTAAAAAAATTGACAGTTGCGTCCATTACTAGCGCGGGTAGGGCGGGTGCGCCAACGTCAAAACCTCGAGTTGGCGCGCTCTTAGCGGTGTCTTCCGCACGCGTGGAGCCGAGGCCAGGGCAAGCCTGTGTGGAAGGAAACGGGTGCAACGATGAGAGATGAGAGCGAGAGAGCGGAGTAGCGTGGTGAGGGATGGTGAGGGATGGGGGGGGGGTTTGGGGGAGGGAGCGCGGCAGCGCAGTCTGGTGCGCCCGAACAGAACTACGTCGGCCCGCCACTGCCCGAACAGTCTGCGTTGCCGGTAAGAATGAACTATCTACTCCTGGGTATTTTTTTATCTATGGTATATTTTATCCATGGATATATTTAACAATGCTTCGTGAATGTTTCGCGAAACAACTTGCACTGGTGGCATACACCCTTTTGCGAAATGTGGCTGGCTTAAGTTTCAACCATGCAAATATAAAGTTCAATGAATTCTACCATAGATAAAAAATACTCCTGGGTATTTTTTATGGGTGCATACTCTAGCGTCTATTCCTCTAAGGGCTAAGACTCGAACGCCAAAAGAACCGACTCTTTAAACAGTTCTGCTGAGAGTCGTTCTCAAACTTGTTCCCAATCGACTCACTTTTCCCATAGAGGAACTAACTTTGGTTGCAGTATCTAAATAATTATTTATTGATTTGTTATGTATTATATTGCTATAAAATGTTACGTATTCGTGAAAAGTACATGTTTAAAGATTATTTTTCAGTTTAGTTAAATAAAAAAATTAAGCAATCATAAAGTTTTACTTACATGGAGTATATAATATTTTTCAAACGACAATATTATGATTACTCAGTTAGAATTGTAAACTCCGATGCGAACTTTTCATTTTGACGTGCGTGGACACATTTTTAACTTTAGGGTTGTTTCAAAATTTCCATATTAGTTATTTCATATCTATAAAATTCAGAATCATTTACTGTAGGTCAAAACGTCTAACATCCTGATTGGTCATTTAAACATCAATAAATTAAAAGTATCCGTTAAAAATAAATATACGTTACAAAAGATTATGTACATTAAAGGAACTTCTAGCTTATGAATTATTATATAATGGAAAATAGGGAGTTAAAACTTCAACATTTATTAATGACGTACAGGTCAGAACGTTAAATATTAGGGTAGCGTATACTAGATATATTTTGAACAAGCTATCTTAGGAGGACATTGGAGTCGGCTGCTGCTATATTGGATTTATAATTTATAAGAATTAGTTTTATTAGTATTTTATTACAAATATCTCACTAATTTTTATTCGGAAATTGTGTAGGTCAAATTAAAGCTCTTTTCAAACAAATAAGTACTTTTTTACGTTCGTTTTTTTGCGTACGACAAAGTACATTCAAATAAGTTTGTATTCAGCCGTGTTTTAACACTTGCTTCCTATTATCTTGTGTACAAAAGGTACCTTATTCGTGTTACCATACTGATTACAATCAGGCTAAAAGCCGACAAAAGTATATGTTTTCGTAAAAATTATCTAATATGAGTTATTACAGTCAAAATCAAAAGTTTTTCAAGCCGTGACTTGAGATTGATTTAATTTTTCATACTCCTCAGTCCTCAAGGTTGTCATGACAACCTATAAGCATCCCTATATAGTTTAACATTAAAACTTTGATGTACCGTAGAGAATAACCATAAAGGAATTTTGTAAAATCGTTTCTTAGTACGCATCTATGGCCCAAGAGGAGTACAAATACAAAATTTCAGCTCTGTAGGTCTTAGGTCTAGTTTTGGACATTTGCTGTCCGTTAGCAAACCCCTTCTCTATATAGAAAGAAGATTAGGTGCAGCCGTTTCAATACGTCTTGGCTAAAATTATAAATATATTTATCACACTATGATTTAGGGAGATTAGGCCTATGTACATTTTTACGACCATAATTAGACTTTCCAACCCTTTAATGAAAGAATAATAAAACTGAAACCAAGTACTAAATTTATTTTTCTACCTTTTGCAATGTTTTAGGGGCGACATTCCGCCCCTGCATTTCATAGTATTCCCCGACAGTGGTAAGACTGATAATGAATTGCAGTGATGCAGCGACAGAAAAAAAACACCAAATTTCCCTTTCGTCGTAATAATCGTGATGTGGAACTTCTTAAGTTCACTTGCTGAGTCTGAACTATAATTATAGGTCTCTGGAATCGAGCGCAAAAAATGTAAAATATAATGTTTAAGATTTCATTCGTGTTGGTAACAAGGCTTAATTACAATATATTTTGTTTTGACAAATGATAACGATAAGCCAACATTGAGATTAAGATTGACATAATTTTCATGCACATCACCCTTTTTGCCAGCTTTTCCGGTTTGCTGATTTTTCTGTACTTAAAGTTCTAAGAAATTTGCAAACTTGACAGTCAAACTATTCAAGAAGAACGTTTGATCTTTGACAATGAGAAGTCATAAAATATTTTTTAAACATAAAGAACATTTCGCTAGGAATGTTCCAGTTCAATGAAAACACCGTTATATATAAATACTGGTTGGAGAAAAGATATTTTTACGGATTTTAAAAGGACCTCCATGATAAGGGTTTAAGTGAAAGAGTCAATAATTAACAACATGGGTCTTGAGGTCTGGAGAATTGCTCTTAACAATTTTACCTGATATTCAGGAAAAATAATGTCATAATGTATGTTAATAAGGTGATACACGCGCGTGGCACAAAGGCATATTTAGTTCTAAGGACATCGCTTCAAGAATAATAATCTAGACGTAGAAAATGTAAACTTTAACAAGTTTAAACATGGAAAATTGCAAAAATTTGCCCAAGTTTGCTGCTGCTGTTGTATTTTTATAATAACATTTAAGTTTTGAAATAAACCTGCAATAAAACTATACATTCAAAAAAAGTATATTAAATTTTATCTTTTGAGTTTGTTTAGAATGTTTGTTAGTTCGAGTTTTTGAGATATTCAGCTTAGAAAAATAAAAATGGCTGCCATTTTTTAATGGAATGCAGTGTGAAATTGATACTCCGCACAGAAACAGGTCATGGTACACCACTGAAAGAAGTTGGTGGCTGATCTAGACAAAAATTGTGTAAATCTAGCAAAACTGAACCCCTATATTTATGACAGCAATACAATTCGCTTGTACCCAAAAGCTTTTGGCTGAGTTTATTTAGGCATTTCAGTCAAAGAAGTTTGAAAAGACCAGCCATACTAATTCTGGAAAAATACCAGATCAATAGAACTAGGCAAATAAAGTATGTGCTTTACTAGCAGTGCCTACGTTGTAATACAATACGTTTGGCAGTTTTAGCCAAACAGTTCGTCAATTTCATCACACGTCTTAGGGAGGCGTCCAGCTCAATCCCCCAGCTCGTTTGGCAGAGCTAAACAGTTTCTCTACTTCATCACGCGTCCTTGGAAAGTGTTCTGCTCAATCATCCAGCACGTTTGGCAGTTTTAGACGAACAGTTTTTCTACTTCATCAAGCGACCTTACAAAGCGGTCGAACAGATCAAACTTTTTTCAGTACTTTCATAAACGCTCTCCCATAACATTGATCAACAATTCATTGTTTTAGCCAAACATTTGGGTAATGTTGTGAATCTTTAAAAGTACTTTTCCAGAGTATATTGCTATTTAAGATAAACAATTTCACTAGCTTTGAGATTCTTTATTAGCCCCTAAAAACATATCTGTTTTATCAGAATAATTTCTCATTCATTTATTATTTTTGACAAATATTGAGGCTGTTGCAGGTAAAACTGAGCAATTTCAAACAAACTGTTGGTACACTTTAACACTTCCATAAATGTAGACTACACTACTTTGTTTGTATTTACCATTATTGTCTGATTTAGATTTCCAGTTTACAAAATAATACTTTTCATCACTCTGTACACGAAAATTGCCCGTTACCGTACAGCTGAGATCTACAAAAACTCTCAATTTCCTTACATCAAAACAAATAATGATCAGCTGCTTTTTCGGTACACAAACATTTCATTTCCGTACCCAAACAAACCATTTCCGTACCAAAACAATATTTTGCCGTACCCAAACAAACGGGTTTTCCTATCTTGACAGTCCAACCAGCTGACTCTAAACTAAAATAGACAGTTCAGCCGTATTGTGTTTGATTATAGAAAAATGACTGATTACGAAATGTTGGATGATTTTTTTACAAGTTTGGTCACTTATTAGCATCGTGATGAAAAGTATTGTTCACAACTCGTCACTAAAGTCCCATTTCGGGGCTCGATAATGTTTTACATGCTCAGCTTACGCCTTGCAAGCAAAACACTATCTTGCCCCGAAATAGGCTACTTTCGTGACTAGTAGTTAAATATACTATTGTTACTGTTTGTTCTAGTATTTTACCATGCAATACACAAAAAGATTCATGATTTTGCAAAACAATAACTATACATAAAAGTTGCTAAATTGAATTATTAATCAAGTAAAAATTATTTAATTTTTACTGTCACAAAATCATGATTCTTTATGTTTATTGCATGGTTAAGTTCAAGAATGAACAGGGACAAATAATTATTTTACAAACTGTAAAGATAAATTAAATCAAGCAATAGTGTTAAATAAAAACCAAGTAGTGAGTTTTACATGTACAGACGTTTTAAAGAGAACCAACAGTTTTGTTGACATAGTTAGCTTCAATAATTCACAAAAGTAATAAATTACAGAAAAATTATTCTGATAAAACAGAGAAATAAGTTTGGGGGCTAGTAAAGAATTTCAAGAGCTAATGAAATGCATTATCTTACATAGCAATATACTCTGGAAAAGTACATTTAATCATGAAAGCTATTTAAAGTTACTTACAAAATTAACACAAATGCAGATTTTTCATAGGCAGTAATGAATATGTTCAGACACCATAATTGTCAAATGTCCACCTGCTTAGATTAGAGAATACTCAGAAATCGCATACTCAAAGTTGATTTGTAAACGCAATACTTTTTGTTTAATGACAGTACAATTACCTAATCAAAATTCTTTCTCAAATAAAAATATTTTACATTTTTTTTACATAGTTGTTTGAATAACAATCTGTCTCAGTTTAGGACAATGAATCAATTAGATTAACCAACAAAATAAAAGATAAATATTATAAATATTTCAAGATTACCATTTTATTATTTTTACATCAAAGCCTAATACAGTGTCAGTTGATGTTCTCGAGTCCAAACATTTGCTTCACTAGGTCAAGTAATTAATAGAAGGTAAAATGAATTCGAAAACAGGTAATGAGCAACAAACTCTTTATTGTTGTAAAAAATTTAAAATTACTGATCATTTAAACATTTTTACTATACTAGATTATTTTAAAATCCTCCTCGAGCAGTAACATATTTTTTTCAGCCATAAAAAGAATATTTTCTGTTTTAAAAAGAAGAGCCTTTCCTTCACTACTGGATGACAGAATTTCCATAACCTCTGGACTCTGAAAATAAATCATATATGGATTATTACTTTAATACATTTGAATATCTTCTTGAATATTAAAACATAAATTTCTTGTTGTTTATATATTGAACATATATACACATTATAAATTACATTGTACATTACAGTTTTATAACTTGAAAATGTGATCATCGTAAAATTTTAAGGAAGAAATAAAATAAATGAAGAATTATCCATGATTGCGTAAATGTAGTTAACGTTCATTACATACGAATTCACTATGCATCTCGAGTTACTAATACAGCTAATACATATATTGAGGCTGGTGGTCATTGTGATGATTTTTATAATTGATAGGAAATGTACTTTTATAATGTATAAAAGTTTGTGATAAAAACTAGGCATTTTTATTTATAAAAAGGTTTACGGTTATCAAAGCTTATTGTAGTACAGTAGTGTGTGAGGCTGGTTGTACCTATACCTGCAATTTCGGGCTTGTAGTATTTTTCCTACTGCTATCTAAATCTTCAGAGTTTGTAACCGGAATCTCTGTGAGAACTTCTTCATTGCGGCCAGTAGTAAGGACTCCGAGTTAAATGAGACGTCAGTCTGCAACTATATAAAACTGCATTATAATCTAAAAGGAATCAGCAGAAGAAGTTATTAAGATAACTGACACGGTAAGACTTCAGCCTGGGAACCATTCTCCAAAACATCGTGTATCGTGTGCAGCAGCATTACCCATAACCCGACAGGTTATGACCAGGGCCCATCAATCCGGATACCAGTGAGCTTAAACATATATTATTATAGGGTGCTTTGAATTATTTTGTGAACGACAACCTTTTATTATTTATCTATGAAAATAACAAACTTAATCACACCACAATATATCTGGACAAACTGTAAAAGAGCGAATGAAATATGTCTAATTATATCGTCTAATACTATATAATGTGTCTAAAAATCCTGAAACGGTTTAATAGCTTCTAAACTAAAAAAATTTAGGTTAAAGACGCTTTGCACAAGTTTTGACCAAAAACGAAATGGGTCTCTCGATGGGTTTGACATTTAAAATTCGAAGCTATTACCGCAAAAGCATATTTTGGGGCAAGTGGGAAAAATTACATTAGATACATGAGATACATTAGCTGTTTACTAACTACTTTGTTAATGCTGTTGATAATTTAGTATTACCTAACCTGTCACCAAACTGTGAAACTTTAAGAACTGAGGATAATAGCCATAGCAAAAAATTTTACACTAAACCAGTAACTGAAGATGACCTGATAAAAATTATTTCTTCACTACATAATAAATACTCAGTCGGTTTTGATGGAATACCAATGCCAGTTTTGAAACAAGCCCAAATTATTTTGTTGAAGCCTTTAGTTCATGTCATTTATTCTTCTCTTATTTCCGGAATATTCCCCGATAAACTAAAAATATCAAAAATTGTAACAGTTCATAAAAAAGGAATTAAAACAGATCCCGCAAATTATCGCCCTTTGTCTGTTCTGCCGGCCATATCTAAAATTTTTGAACGTATTATGTACTTACAGTTAGCTAATTTCCTTGAAAGGAATAACTTTTTTGACAATGAACAACACGGGTTTAGGGTAGGTAGGTCTGTAATAACTGCAGGTATTGACTTTGTTGAAACCATAGTTGATGCTATTGATAGGGGAGATAGTGCTACTGGTATTTTCATGGATCTTACTAGAGCATTTGATAGCGTATCACATAAAATCTTACTAAAATCCTTAAAAAACCTTGGAATTGTGGGTGTTACATTAAATTGGTTTGAATCTTATGTTTCTAAAAGACAGCAGTAAGTAGAATTAAGGTATGTAACAAAACAAAATAAAATTGCTCACACAAAATCTTCGCTAGTGACATTGAGGCATGGAGTGCCACAGGGATCAATTTTAGGACCTATTCTTTTCCTCTGTTACATGAAAGGTTTACCTTCCATTCTAACTACGAATCAGAGTCAAATGTGTCTCTATGCAGATGATTCCAACTTAATAGTTACAGGTAAAACAGTAGACGAGGTGGAAATATTAGCTAATAATGACCTCTGTTTAATTAATAATTATTTCACAAGTAAAAATTTGTTACTAAATTCTGATAAGACAAACACCATATCATTTCACACAATACAGAATAGAAAAAAAGCAAGTCCAAATATCATTATGAATAATCATAAAATATCTCAGTCCAAAGAAATTAAATTTTTGGGATTGGTATTGGATGAAAACCTAAATTGGAACAAACATGTAGCAATGCTGCATAAAAAAATTTCTTCTGGGTTATATGCTCTCACAGCTATGTCCAGATATTGCACAATAGAAACTATGAAAATGATTTATTACGCACATGTACACTCACACATTTCTTTTGGCATTGTTTTGTATGGAGCAACCAGTAACAAAAATTTATCAAGTATTTTAAAATTACAAAAAAAAGCATTGAGAATAATTTTGAATTTGAAAAATAGGGATTCGGTAAAAGAATTTTTTTCAAGTTTGGGAATACTAACAATTTACAGTTTGTACATACTTGAGACAATCATGTTTGTAAGATGCAATGGTGACAGGTTACCTGGTTTAGGAACAAATCATAGTTACAATACACGAAATAAAAATCAGTTAGTCATCCAAAAACATTCTACAGAATTATATTTAAAAAAACCAAGCTCAGCAGGAATAAAATTTATCAAATATGTCCCCAAAGACCTTCTTTTAATTAAAGACAATGCTAAGTTTAGGAGCCACTTAAAAATTTATTTAACTGAAAAAGCACTATATTCGTTTAATGAGTTTACTGAGGTTAATTTTTAGTTATTTTATTGTTTATTGTAGTAGATTAAGATCTTCTACTGTATTATGACGCCATTCTACATTTGTATAACTTGTAAATGACAATTTGTACAAATTTTATGAATAAAGTGAATTTGAATTGAATTGAATTGAATAGCTGAAATGGCGACCTACACAGGTAGGTATTTTAAGCCAAGTATGAATGACAGATGAGTGAAGGATGATTGTGGCGCGATCTTGTAGTCTTGTTACTGACTAAGGCCGACATATTCCTTGGACAGGACTGTTAATTAATGGCCCAACAGCCAATGGCAACTAAGGGACCTACATTTTAACGTGGGATCCGAACCACGATTTCGCCTCGGTTGCATGTTCGCTTTACATTGCACAGCAAACAGTAGTGGTTATTTAAGTAGTGGACAAAGTTACTTGAAACTGTAGTGGAAGGGGTCCGATCCTAAGCCGGCTACAGCAAAAGGCCCGCTGGCTTACAATTTCCGACATTTTGAGAACCCACATACCGTAATTATTCTGGACGAAGAATTTCTTAGGCTTTTTCGACGCTTTTCCGGGCGTAGCTTTGTTCATACCCATCGAATCTTGAAAATAACTGCATATTCTTGTTCAGTTTGCTCTCCCAGTTAATGTGAGTACCCACATGACCCATTAAAAAAAAGGTTTTTTCTCGTATTTCTGCTTTTTTTGGGGGGGGTTTAATAATTTTGTGCGAAAAAAACAATCATTTTCAGAATTAGAGTATTAAATCCTAAATTTTTTAAATAAAAGAATTTCCATTTTTTGAGATGGAAAAATATTAATTATCCCATTAAAAAAAAGGTTTTTTCTCGTATTTCTGCTTTTTTTTGGGGGGGGGGGGGTTAATAATTTTGGGCGAAAAAAACAATCATTTTCAGAATTAGAGTATTAAATCCTAAATTTTTTAAATAAAAGAATTTCCATTTTTTGAGATGGAAAAATATAAATTATCGCAAATCGATCTATTGGTATCTCAGCGACCTTCGTTTTTATCGAAGAACTGAGAAATGTGTTATTTGAACTTATCACAATTAATTTTAGAGATTAAAGTAAACGTGAGGCTAAAACAATAAATAAATGTGTTATTTGTTTATTTCAATCACAAACTATTGTTTATTTCTGGTAATTTGATACTAAATACAGTAGGGCCTTCTGTTTATTTTATAACACAAGATCAAGCTTAGCCAAATACCTTTCAAGTAGGCTAAGGTCAGGTCGTTGACCGGAGCGCACGTATCACCTGTCAACGGGATTTGGCAGGCAAAAGTATGAATCAAAGAAATGTTGTAAATTTTCTTGATAAGTTTGATGTCTGTTTTGGTTCAGTTAGGTTAGGTTGATTTAGTTTAATTTGGTCTTGGGAATAAGAGTAGGGTAGTTAGCTGGTCTTCACAGAAATGTTAAATCAATTGTTTAATTTTGATATTTTAAATGAATTATTTTCATTTGATTGTTTCATCGGGCGTCTGTGTAAGTGCAACCATTTTAAAAAGCCAAAAACCTTATCGGTGCTTTGGTATTATACGGAGGCTACCCTCATACAGCGCGCTGCGGTGGTTATGTTAGGTTATCATTTCGTTACAAATCGAACGATAACCAAAAGAGTCATACTTTCGTCCGCCAATACCCGCTGACAGGTGATGTGCGCGCTACGGTCAACAACCAGATCTGGGCCTACTTGGATGGCATTTGGCGGGCAAAAATATGACTCATCATCGGTACCGTTTGATTCGTAACATAACGAGGAAAGTCCTACTAACATATTTATGATAACCTAATCCAGGGTGTATACTATTTTTCAAGAATCAAATTCCAGGTTTTTTCCAGGTTTTTACAAGGATTTTCAGAAATTTTCCAGGTTTTTGTGTATGCGTATTATTATTCACCATATCAACTGCTAGGCACTTCTGCAGTTTTCATCGAATCATTTACATAATTAATTTTACATTTGTCAAGTTTAATATGCAAAAAACCAATGACATGGGTTGTGGAAGCAGTCTGTATTTGCATTTACAATTTAAATTTGAGGTGTGCGGATAGTAAATTTTTGGATCGGATCGGAGAGCTTATGTTTGGACCGGATAATACCGGATTCAGATATTTACGGCGCTTCAAGTTTTCTCAAAAGCCTCAGGTAATTGTAAGGAACTAAAATATTAATCCTAATGTGTAAGGTAAGGTTTTTTCTTGATAGGCTTGAGTAGTTGTCGGTTGTTGTGATATAATGATTCTACTATGGGTCAAATGTCAATTATTAAAGTATACAAAGGTACAACTAATTAACTGTTAAGAATTTAGAAATTTATTGATTCCCTCAATTAGGTAGGCCTAATATTTAATTGAATAATCTTATTAGGCCTATTGCAATTTCAAGATCAGGCTGCTTGAAAATCCCTTTTTCACTGCAACCTAAATTTGTTCACTTTTAGGCCTCTGTATCCCTCTGTTATTTTCCTTTTCATGAATAAATAAAGTATTTGATCAGTAACTAGGCTCAGGTGATTAGGCAAAAGAATTAAATATAAAACTTGATTCGCCAATTACTTCATAAATTTGAGGGAAGCCTTACATATTTATTTAAGCATTAATGCCTGACAGATTCACCTAAAATAATACTATAAAATAATAATAATGTCAGAGCAGTAAACTTAACCTAAATTTCAAGATAAGTTTCAAATGTAGGTTTCAGTATCAAAGCTTTGCCATTTAATGACAGCAAAGGTCTACAAACTCACTAATTATTATCTTCGGCGTAAGTTGTCAATACAGCTTTGTACTGTTATCTAAGAAGGTCCATTTAAATCGCGTATTTAAAATTAATACTCGGCTTAATTCGTCAAAGATTGAGATTTAAACTAAATAATAACCTAGTTGTAATCGTTCAATGTTTCTATTTTTAGGTAATTGCTTGGTTGAAAAATAAAGAAATCTGAAAGAAAGACGAAAGACGTCAATGAGTTATCAATTAAGTTTTGAAAGCAGACAATGACATTTGAAAACAAAATGAGACTCAAGACAAACACAGGCTCGCCAACTCTTTGCCAGCTCAAAATTATTGTAGGCTTTTTATTTCATCGTATCTACATTGGAAGCGATGGTGATCCCGGAGTCCTCATATGATATTTACGGGCTGAAATAGTCCAACGAAATAACAACACGACTATTTATGACGTATTTACGGGATATTTTGTTTTGGCAGTTGAAGACGACTCTGGACACTGTGGGTCATTTGGTGAACTCTGATTGGTCTCGATTGCAATACTCTCTTTTACCAATCGATGTTTTGTCGGTAACGGATACTGATTAAGACAGATCTAATGAGGGATGTACTATTGTTTGTTAATTATTTAATGCTACGATACAAGAATTTATCCTTAGAAAGGTGCGTTATCGCGTCGGGTATTGCGCAGTACTCTGATCGTATACAACGATCTCGATCTAATCGTGATTCAAAACCAGCAAGTACAAGCACATTACTCATTCATTCATTCATACTAACACTTTAATCATTAAACTAGACAAATAACGATTTAACTGTGGACAAACATTGTTTCTTTCTACAATAATTTCTTCCCACGGCAAAATTATTTTTTCTATAATTTAAGAAAAGTCAGTTTAAGTTAAACACGATATTATTGTTTTCAAACACGATAATTTGATGGCCATATCATGATGACAACAGGTAGATCTGGCAAAGCTTTTATTTTGTAATTATTCTCTTTCATTTTCTTTGTTCTTCATATCAGAAAAATGTTTATGTTAACAAAAACATTAAGAGTGCTAACTTAATTATAGCTTTAAATCATTGAGCTTTAAACGAATAGGAGGCAAAAGGTATACATAAAACACAACAATAAACTTTCAAGTGATAAAATATTTTCTTCTTCCTTACTACGTAGTTGACTTCAGACTGCAGACGACACTCAATAGTCATTCTGCTCCTTTAGACGCACAAACTCTGATGAAAAACGTTATCATTTATGGCAATCAAAATCACTGTAAGAGTTTAACAAATTTATAGCCTTACATATTCTAAAGATATGTATGATAATACTTTGATTCATTACGAAAAATAAACATTAACTATATTTTAAATAATTACTAAATTACGTAAGAAAATTCTCGGAATGAACACGAAAATCCTGGTTTTTTCCCGGTTTTTTCCTGGTCTGTTCCGATTCCTGGTTTTTTCCAGGTTTTCCTGGTTTTCCCGGTTGGTATACACCCTGTAATCTAACATAACCGCCGCAGCGCGTTGTATAAGGGTGGCGATCGGGTGTGGACGATAGCGGCGGTGACGATGTGAACACTCAATCCTCGCTGACATCGCTGCCTTCTGGGAGGGAGAACACAAATACCGTTCATCATAATTAAGTCAAATTGGGAAAGTAACTCAATTAAAGTACGTTCTTCCCAATGATGTAGTTATTTTTGGTGTCCAGCAAAACAATCTCTAAAAAACAGTGGCTTCTGTATAATACCAAAGTACGAACTTATCTTACCGGTATCCTCATTTGAGATCTAAAGTTTTACGACATTACTATCTTATCTTTTTCCATGTAAACTTATGTCAATAAGGTTAAAGATTTGAGAACTTCGAATACTAACTTTAACATTTTATTATTTTAAACACACAGAAAAAGACAAGGAAAGAGAGTCCCTTAAATGAAATTCCTGTCTTTTTCTTGTTTTGCTACATTTTCAAAAGTATTTTATAATCTCCTCATAGGCTTCTGTTACACTATCTTTACAGTGGGCCTACAATGTTTTGGTGAAAATAATACAGCCTACTGGCCTACAGCATTACCATCTGTTTTACTGGGTCTTTACAGTGCAATGTTTTGGTGAGAACACTAACTTATAGTGATGGGAACTAACTTATCCGATAGAAACAAACGATGTATCTGGTTTTTGCACGCCAAACGATTCATCCGATGGTTACTTTAATTTTCATCCCGATGAACTATCCATTCATTCGCAAGCGAATCATCTGAATGGCATTATTGTCCATCTATCTAAAAACCATCTGTCTATGTTTTCATTCAATTGTAAAACAATTCGTACCGTATTTTCATTCATTTGAAAACTACGAGTCAGTTATTCAATTACTGAAACTGTTTTTTAAGGAACAGTAAAAAAATCCGGGTATTTGCGCCAAGGATAAAAACATCCTATGTTTCCACCAATAGGTTAATCTTTTAGTTTATTTAATTACCTCATCCTAAATACAAAATGTTTTAAGGTAGGCCTATAAACAATTATTTATTCATCCATTTGCGGGTGAATCATCTGCTCAGCGGCTCGAAAGTATCAATTTTTATCCGAATAGATACGCTACAAAACCAATGAAAACTATTCGTATGAATCAGGCTCGCGAACACATGGTTTTTTCATCCATCCACTTTTTGGATAGTTCCTCCCATCTCCGCACACAGCGCGGGCCATTCCGCTCCCCACCCAACTACACAAGAAAAACATCGGATGAATCATCCATCTGAAAACTATCGGATGAAAGAAAAACCATCGGATGAACCATCAAATGGTTGAAATCAGTCGATTGTCCCATCACTACTAACTTACAAGCCAACGGTTTCACCACCTAATTAGTGATGGAAACCTTGATTAATTTTGTCTAACAACTACTCTGTACGAGTTTCATATCTGATCTTCCAGGTTATGTTTACCGTTGGTTATTTACCTTTAATGCTTAAGTTTGAAAACTGAACTTCTCAATATGATTTAACATGAGAGAAGATCACTTTCGTTTTCGCGTAAATGTACCCTACTTAGGATTCGGTAATTCGATATCAACTATCAACCTACCGGTAGGCCTATCGTGTTTAACTTAATCGATGTATTGTTCCGACAACCGTCAGTAATGAAGAAACGTTGATAACAACCAATAACTGAAACCATTAGGCCTAATAAGTTGTTCGATTCTGTCACGAACACCGAAACATACCTAACCAAAATATAATAAAAATGTATAAAACTAAATTAAACATAATACCTAAAGCTAGCCAATAACTAAATGAAAACGGTACCAACATCAACTAGCCAAACAACTAGGCTACCTTATTTCTCATCATCTGCCACCTTATTCGAATATATACCGTACTAAAAAATATAACTATCGATAACTTACTTATACTTTCAAAGGGTAACAAAACAATCTATAAAAAACGCAATGGAATCGGACGTCAAGTTAATTCTGCCCAACAAACTTTATATTGAAGTTTGACCATCGGTAGATCGTTCGATACTATTTTCTTAGAAATCAGTTGTTGAATCGTCTGCTATAGGAACGAACGTTAGAAGATCAGATATGAAACTCGTACCCAACAACTCTATGCCTAGTCGTTCACACTAGTCAACCAATCTACCATTACAGTCGTTTAAACTTGTTGAAAGAGCAAACCCCAGCAAAAAAACGCCTGATCCAATCAGAATTATAGACTAGGTAATCAAATGGATGGCAAACTAGTTGTCATACCACACTATACCAAATAATGGAATCATCTTGATATAGCTATTAAATAATAGCTTAAGTGCCTGTACATTTTCATTGAAATAGGCCTAGGCTACTAAGATCCCTCAGGACTGTCTCAGTTAAGGTATTGAAATGTTCCAATTAAGATCATAGGCCTTAGGCCTAGTAGAGGTTATGATTACTGTCTATTAAATTGCTCAAGCTTTTACTAAAATTGTTAACATGACGATTAATGGCTCAAAACTAACTTACTTTACATAAAAGCTAAACTTAATCGGGTGTGTTTTAGAAAGGTTAGATTTATATTGATCAATGCTTAACCTATTTCTAGGGCTAAATATGATACCTAACTCTGGAAGTCTTATCTTCGTCGACTTTACTCACCGACCTTAAATCGAGCATCAAATTTATGTTCAATAAATAAAGTGTAAAAGCTTCGGTAAATAAATAATTAATTCTGTTAAATTGAGTAAATAAATATGTCGGGTCAAAAGTACACAATCAATGAATCAATAACAAAATCAAATAAGAACCAAGAACGACAACTAAACGAATCTTTCAAACTCAAAGATCTACTCAAACCGTTCAGTCTTTGACGATTTTGACTTTTAGACCCTAGAGGATTAGACGCTAGAGGAACCCACGATTTTTTATCTATGATTCTACGTATTAATTATTTACTTTTTTAGTCTAAGCTATGGGGAAAGTTTAGCCACACTTACTTACTTTTTTTCACTTATTATTCTTCTCCGCCGCATTCCTCGAGAACGGGGGATTGTCAAGGTTGGTTAGGTTAGGTTTGGTTTTTGGTGGTGTTAGGTTAGGCTAGTTTGAGAGTGTAGGTTATTGGTTTGGATCAATGCCTCTGTCTAGTATGGTCATCAAAGAATTCTTGGAGCGGAGGCCCGCATTGTTCCGAAAGTCATACCTCCGAAAGAGCACTGTTCCGAAGTTTTTTCGGAACAGTGCTCTTTCGGAGATATGCTTTCGTAGCAGTGCTATTTCGGAAATACGCGATTTTAACCGTTCTCTTGGCGACTGACTTGAGTCAATCTTTTAGTCTGAAAGATTCGTTCGATTTTGTATGGTTCTTCGTTCTTATTTGATGCAATTGATCCGATTTGGATTTGGGGTTAGTTCTCTGGCATGATACAGGTTAACCTTCTGAATATTTTATACGTAATTTATTGAACATAAAATTGGAGATGTGAATGATGTGATGCTCTACTTAAGGTAGGTGAGTAAAAATGAACTAAGTTAAGGCTTTTAATATAAGTTATTTATGTCTAGGACAAGAAATAGGTTGAAATTAATCTATTTTAATTATCCCCTTAGTCCTATTCAATATTTTATAAATTAATTTAACTAGGCTAGGATTAATAGACATATTACAAAATGTTGGTGATTTCTGAGCAATATTTAACAGATAATAATCTTAACTTTTACCAGTCAAATTAGCGTAATGGAAAAATACAAAATTCTATGGGTTTTATGGGATTTAATTGTGGAGAACTTGTCACACAATATCAAATTAGGCCTAGGCCTGGTTTCTAGTTGGTTGTTCTTTTGGGTTTTGCTCGCTTAACCAGAATAGGCTCAGTCGATATATTCACTAATTATTATGAATGAATAAAGTAGGCTAACCTAGTTGATTGTCGAAATTGATTTAGCCTATGTTCCCCAGTTTTATCCTGGTTAGGCTACGTTTTAAAAACATTTAATTAATCAGAAACAGGACTAGGCCTAGTATAACCTAAGTTAACATCCTCACCTGAACATCAGGTAAATGTTTACTCATCATAAAAAAGTTGGCCTAGGCGTGGTAGAAAATTGAAGAGGAGGACAGTGTGCTTTAGTTTTAGGGCAACCTACTAATCAGGGGCCAAAATCAGTTTTCACAACTACATAAGGCCTAAGCGCTTAGGTTTAAACTGTAATTTGCAGTCAAATGTCCCTTAAAACAATTTTGATTGGAAAGATAATCAGCTTAAGTTTAACTTATCTTGATGCTTAGTCCTATTTTTTCAAAATGTAGGAAATATAGGGTGGAGGCCTATTATGTAAACTGTAGTTTTTTTTATCAGCCAGGCTTTCTTTTAATAGCCAGTTAACACCAGAAAATTTAACTTAAAAAGATCTTTTGTAGTATATTTGTGGGTGCCCAAATTAATCATAAGAACTGAACACAAATATTCAAGAGCCAATGAATAGAGAATTACCTAGGCCTGTTACAGATTGATTCTCAGTGCCTGGCGTGTAGGGAGGGAAGTGTGCGAGAGAGATGGAGAATCCCCCACCACTTTTCCCCTACAACGAATGCGTACAGTCAACACTAAAATAATCAGCTGTCTTTTGAAGAAAATTTGAATTATTTCAAATTTCACAGACCAACGAAAACATATCCATAAATAACAAAATTTATAAAGAATGTGTTATATGTTTAAGGATTGTTTTTATTCGATGTAAGTTTTTTTAAATATAGAATTATAATTAAAAATACATATGTTATTTACTGTTACAAAAAATGCAATCTATAAATATTAGAATAGTAAATAAACCACCAGCAACGTTTTAAAAATCATAAACCTATCCAGAAGCCAAAAAGGCCATGTCACACTGCGTCCATCTCGTCCGTGGACGTCGACCGAGAGTCGCGGCTGGAGCGACTCTTGAGAAACGTCGCCGGTCGGACGGTGGATCGCGCATGCGCATATACCACCTCCCCAGGTACCGAACTCCCTCCGTTTCCTAGAGATATGCGTCGAGGCCTACTGACGCGCATCTGGCAGTGTGATGGGGTCTGAGACTGAGACAGTCGCGGTGGACGTGGATGGAAGGACGGACGCGACACAACGGTTGTTTGGCGTGACCATTCGCGTACGTGCCTTGCACGCCGTGCATTGCACGTCGTGTCGTTTACAGTGACGGATCTACACTTATTGTCGCCTGGGGCAAAATCGGAGTTTGGCGCCGCCTCCCCCGAAAGCTGTACTGATAGAAAGAATGAAAGATGCTACTGATAGGTTTGCCGGCCGCGAGACGAAAAATTTGACTTTAAATAAATGTTTTCGACTTTTAATTTCGAAATTAATTAAAAATTAATTCGAACCTGGCCCCTGGCGCCCTCTACTGGCCGGCGTCCGGGGCAGGTGCCCCCGCTGCCCCCCCCCCCCCTAGATCCGTCACTGGTCGTCTACAGCATTGGCCTTATAAGCCTGCCGTTATGTGTGTAGGCTTCATCGTGCTGGTGTCGCTTTATGGCGATGCCGCTCTGTGGCGTCGTCCGTGTCGTGTGATCTTTACTCACATTTACCATCGATAAAATCATGCCTTTACTCGCTGGTGAGATTGAAAATTCAATAGCTCAAAGTATTTTTACGAGGTGGCGATTAGTCTGGGTGGCACCTACAACGACTTTAGGCACCTACAGTCTATGTTAGGCTGAAAGCGCCGCCGAGCCCAACGTGGGCGCCGCGCGCCGCCACCGTACTGCATAGTATTCAATTTAAAAAAATCTAATACAAGCAGATATACTATGTATTACAATGTCAACCTAACAAATTTATACTAAGAAAAACAAGAGTTTTTGTAAAAAACGCTATTAATTAACACAGTATAAAAACAGACATTGTTTGGAACATTGTTTATGGTTGCTGCATCACATTAAAACTCCTCATTTGTCTCAAGATTATTAAAAATATTTGTTCAGGTAATTGTAATAACACATACGATGAAACAGTTCAGACTGCAAAGCAATACTTCAATCGTTACCGTTATCTCCATTCTATCTTCCTAATTTCACTATGGTAAAGAAGAAATCTTGATATAGGCTAGCCTCACCCTCTTTATTCGCGCCAATATAGGCCTAAATTGTGTACGATTGCAAGGCTTCTCAAGCAAATTTTTATGTTTCTACGTATTTTCTGTTTTTTAACAACATCGCACGGCACCAATATTGCGTAATCAAACCATATTTGCACACTACCTCCTAAAATACAGGAACAAAACGTTTATTCTTTTTTACTGTCTATACTTCATAATATTTTCGTTAGTGTCTTCCAATTAATATTCCTTTCCTTGAACTTAAACATGATAGGTATCACTTCGGGTGGGCGTCTCTTCGGGTGTTCGCTTTTTCGTTTAGGTTAGGGAACTAAAACAAAAAAAATAAACTAATGAAGGATGCAAAGTAATTAAATTGACAAGCATTTTGCACCAAAAGAAATTATTAAAATGTTGGAAACATTTTCGTTAAAAAATCTCGTTGCTATATTTACACATCAACAAAATTACATAACCTAAACAGTCACAATAATAAAAACATTATGTTTTGACAGATCATGTTTTGACAGATGACAGACAAATGACAGTTTCTTGAGCTGACTGTATTAGGTCCCGTGGTGGGGGAAAGTCATCACTGCGCATGCGCAGACGAGGCGCCCAGCACCTTGAATCAATCTGTATACTATTTTGTATAACTGACAGTGTCATCTGTTTATGAATTCTTAGCTTTGCTATAGCCTACATTGTGACAACAATGGATTAACCTATGGTACTTATTTAAGTTATTTATTGGCAAACTTTGTCCAAAATATATATATTTTAGGTCAAATTGTAATGGAAATCGCAAGCTGAATCAGAATGTTAAGAAAGTAGGGCCTACATTTTTATGATCTAAAAAAACAGCAGGCCCCAGCTGAGATGACTTAAATCATGAGCTCATGGTGGCTCAGGAGGCCACTATTGAAAGTCAGTCAATTGTAAAACTACTACTACAAGTAAAAACAGCTACTTTTACTTGGACTAGTTTATGCTACCATATATTTAGATAGAATTGATTAGCTTAGGTGAGATTGAGAATCAGTTAAGTTAAGGTTAGTAATAGTACGTTACGTCAGGATTGGTTCGTAAGCTTTAATGTCGTTGAGGTTCATGGGAACTTGAATCTTAGAACCTAACCAAACATTACCCAACTCATTTCAAACCTGAAATGTGACCCGCCAAGGGAAAAGGGACAGTAACTTCCATTTTTCAAAATTGAGTTACTGTATGGTACCTGAGGTAATAATTTATTAGTAGCCTATTAAAAATTATCTCTAACTTCTATATTATGTAAACTGCTTGTGTTAAGTTATTCCCTATGTTTTACTCATAATTTTGCTGGAAACTTTAAGGTAAATATTAACCTACCATTGAATTTGTGTCAGTTTTTTGCATTTTTTGTCAAACCTTGGTAGATGGGGTGCCATGGGTAGGGTTTAACGGGGGATTTATAGGTGATAAATTTCCTACATTTCAGAAAAATTCAAGAGGATTGCTGGAAAGTGAATAATTACCTTAAGAAATGTTAAAAAAACCTAGGCCTATTCAAAGAAGTTATTCAATTAGGCCTGTTTAATCAACCAACCATTCTATGTGTATGTGTGTATGAACGAGCAACAAGTGTTGGTGTGTCCAAGTGTGAGAGTGATTGCCAAAATATTTCTTGTAACTTTTTGTTATTTACAAATTTGACATATTGTAGCCTATACAATATGAAATTATTGTCAAAACAATAAAGATAATATTATTAGGCTTAACGTATGGTAGAAATTATGTTTTTTTTAATGCTCTCACTATTGTTCAGTACTTCCTGCATCAACGATTAAAAGGGGTCGTTAGGGACTGGTATATAGTGTAAACTTACTGTATGTCTTTCAAGATTTTTTATAGACCTAGCTGTACTTAGTTATTATACAGAGGCCACTATTTTCTGAGAGATTTTGTTTCCTGGATACCAAAAATAACCATATAATTTGGAAGAACATATATACTTTGATTGACATAATCATGATGAGCGGTCTTTATGTTCTGCCTCTCAGAAGACAGCGATGTTGGGGAGGAATGAGCTGAACGCGTCGCCTTTGCTAACGGCTAAAACACGTCGCCACATGTACGGCAAGCCTTATACAGCATGCTACAGCGGTTATGTTAGTTTGGGTTATCGTAAATATGTTTGTAGCACTTTCCTTGTTTCGTTACGAATCAAACCAGATGAGTCATACCTTTAGCGGTGACAGGAGATGCGCACGCTCCACTCAATGACCTGACCTTTGGCCTAGGATTTGCTGGGTAAAAGTATGACTCATCTGGTATCGTTAGATTCGTGACAAAACAAGTAAATTCCTATATTTATGATAACCCAATCTAACATAACCGCTGCAGCACGCTGTATAAGGGTGGCCTCTGTATAATACCAAAGTACCGACCTAACTATTACAATTGCTACACTAACTAAAGCAGGCAGAGACAAACAGGAGACTGACACATTCTTTCTCCCATAAAGCCAGGTAAAGCAAGGAAATCTACAATAAAATAAAACAAATTTACAATTAACATTATTAAGTAACAATATTATTTTTAATAATATTATTACTAAAAATAATATATTTTAAAATAATATAGTAATTAACAATATTATTTTTAAGTTTTATTAAAATTGGTTAGTAAATGAGACAGGTGACAGTTTTTAAATATATTCAACTAGCAGTTGCCCGTGGCTTCGCTCATGACACATAGCATGAAACAGCTGATCTTGCCACTGCTCTTAGAACTGTCAAATTAGTACCCACAGTTGTTTACATTTCTGTGTTTAAATGTTTACACCCTGATAAAATGTAAACATTGAAACTTAGAACGATCATGGGGCATAGCCCGAGGGGATTTTAAGGAAGTGAATAGGCCTATGTGTTTCCCAGGTTCAAGATCTACCTCTGTGTGAAATTTCAACCCAGTCGGTTCAGTATTTTTTTGCGTTCACTTGTTGCCACATCTAAACATACATACAGAAACCACCTCTTCGTTATAATATTCTAGATAAGAATAACGTATAGCAATGTATGTTACAGTAGAACCCCTCATATCCGGCCTCCACGGGACCGAGCCCAGGCCGGATAACGATTTGGCCGGATAATCCAACCTATTATGAAAACAACGATATACCCAAGTAATAACACGTAGGTAGTAAGTCCAAAGTAGAGCTTTAAGTCGCCTTTTTGGATGATTTTAAAAAATATATTTGTTCTAACGTGTATTTACTATAGTAAAACCAATCCTACACATATTACACTTGGAACACTAAGGGCCGGTTTCGGAGTTCGGGGATATCTTAACCCCGGAGTTAGTTAACCCGTGGACTAAGATAGTCTTAGCATGAAAAATCGGATTTCGGAGCTCGGGGATAAGTTTCTTAACTCTCGGGTTATCTCATTCTGAGGATAATTTTATCTTTGGACTTATGCAAGGAGTTACCAAGGTATTTTGGAGAATTTTCGTATTTGGGTAGTGGTGGGTACTGTGTGCAGACACATTTTACTTGTTCTTTCTTCTCTTCTCGATTTAATTCGGCTCTTGCTGTGTTCGGGTTATGCCACCCGAATTAACTCTCGGGTTAAAGATATTCTTGGAGTTAGTTATCCTTGAGCTCCGAAACCCGATTTCTACAGTTCGAGGATAAAAACCGGTTCAAACTGGTATTTAGTCTGAGGATAAAGATAACCCCGAGCTCCGAAACCGGCCCTAATTGATCTGGTTTCACACATTGTTTTAAACTAATTAAATAATTTCCCTATTCAGTAGTATTTGCTATCCCCATAGCTTTCGTCTGTTTGCCTGCCATAGGTCTTCAATGAGACTTGACAAAACAAAACAATTAATAACTGCACTGGATAGTTTAAAAGTTACTAGCTCAACTGAGTAGTGTACACATAGCAGTAAAAATGATTGGCCAAGTTCACTATTACCGAATTAAGGAGGATCCTACTTGCCAAAAAACTTGGCGAGCGATTCGCCGCTTGTGGTCTTATGAGAGTTGTGTAAAACGAGTCTTGCTGAACGTACCAGTACACGTTCGCTTTAGCCAAGATTATCCTGATTGTTGGTAATAAACTGATGCCGTGAATAGATAGATAAAATGATAAAATGTAAACAAACAGAGCGATATTCAAGAATATAAGAGAGAATATGCGTCTGTAAGCATGAAAAATATGTTTTGATGTAGGCATATGATAAGAAAAGGGGCCGGATAAACCGAGGACCGGTAAAACCGAGGCCGGCGGTTATGATGGGTTCTTCTGTACTGTGTTTACCACAAAACCTAAGTTCAATTTTCTCTGTAACCAGTTAACGTAAACTAATAATTCAAAATACAGGAACATTTGTTTTTTCTAGCCAAATTTAATGGTTCAATTATATTTTCTTAAAAAGTTAATTTTTTATAAAATTTGAAAAAAATAATTTTTTTACTCTTTAAGTTTCAGCTAAATACCGTCGGTCTCATATTAAGACCTAAGCGCGGGACCATCATAACTTTTTGTTTGAGGCCCAAAGACACCAAAAATTTGTTCAAATTTCTAACTATATAGGCCTATATCTACATGTGTCTGTAAGTACAATAGAACTCGTAAAAATGGTCCAATCGGAATGAAATTTGACAAAGACATGTAGGTAAAGGAGCAATGTTTCAGAAAAAAACCTGCCAAAATGGGTTTTTTCCTCTTACAGAGAAAAATTATAGCAATCTAATTTTGGTTTTAACCATTAAATTCAGTTTGAAAAAACAAATAATTTGTTATGTTTAGGTCAGCGGGGATCAGGACAGCTGCAGAAAGACACAAGTAACTTAAGATGCTATCACGGGCTACAGCAGTGCCGGGGGCCAGGTCTTATTCTACCAGGCTTAAGGCGGAAGACGAGATGCAGCATGCTCAAATACCTGGTAAGTTGTGCATACCTATTACTTGAGGAATTTATTTGGTGTAGGCCTATCAACATAGTGTAATCAAACTCGGACCATTGGCGGCTCATGAATTTATATACTGAGTGTTCACAGTTAAAAAATATTTACAATATATAAATGTCTTACGTTATAGAGGGTGTCCACAGAGCGGGAATTTCGCGAGAACCAGGAATTCTACGGGAATTATTTTTCATCGGGAAATATGCGTGAAATATTCATGAATTTTGTCAAGAATACAGGAACTCTGGTTTTGACACAAATGCGTAAAGCAATGGAGGGACGATTTTTATGTTAGAGATTTTTATGTCTCTGGAAGAAAAAAACAGCAAAATTATTTGCTTATAAAATAAAATAAAAGCGAATTTCAAATGCAAAACAACATATTTCAATCAAACATAGCAAGATTTGACATGTTTTGGTAAGCTCCTTAAGAATAACATGGGAAATGAGTATGCAGGTTTGCTGCTACAGGTATATTAATACCCCCGTTGCAGCAGACCTGCATACTCAGCGAATTTCAAATGCAAAACAACATATCTCAATCCAACATAGCGAGATTTGACATGTTTTTGTAAGCTCCATAAGAATAACATGGGGAATGAGTATGCAGGTGTGCTGCTACAGGTATATTAAAACTGGGTGGTTTTAATTCAATATTTAGTAGATCTGAACTAGAAGAAGCTATTTACCAAGTTTTATTGAGATATGTTGAGAAATAAGCGAGATATAGAATTTTACTTATTTCCTATAAGGTTAACATTGGGACAACGTACTGTGTTTACCACTTTCAATATCTCGGTAACCAATGGACATAGAGCAGTGTTTCAAAATACCAAATTGTTTGTTTTTTTTGAGCTGAATTCAATGGTGCCCACAAAAATTCGATAAATTTTATTTTTCTATAAAAAATTCAAAAAACCCATTTTTGGGGGGTTTATCCCCCTTTACCCCCCCCTTCCGGTGGTCCGATCGGGCTGGTTCACGAACTCGTCCAATTGATTACCACTTTACACGTCCGTACCAAATTTCATAAAGATCGGACCATTTTTGCAGCCGCTATCGTGCTAACAGACACATAGATATATTTAAAAAAAAGGGTACTTAAGGAATTTTTTCTCTCTTTAATTACAATAGTAGCCCTAGAAGTGAACATTAAAATAATATATATATATATAGATATATATATATATATAAATTCAAACGAATAGTGTTTTTTGCTTCTGGGGGCCCCAAAACGAAAAATTATAGTGGTCCCGAGCTTAAGTCTTACCATGAGACCTACGGTAATAGCTTCTTCCCTATAGGGGAAATTCGCTAAAAGACTTTTTTCAGTTTCTATTAATTCTACCACCAACCTATTCCACAAAATCATTATTGCGCCAGACAGCTTGGGACAGAAGATTAGAAAGCAACAAAAAGTGGTTACATGTGCATGCGTATTTGGCCAAGCCTATAAAACCGGAAACGATGAGACCGTCGTGTAGTTGTCTTAAGACTTACTCGTCCCTGTTCCTTAAAACAAATATCAATAAAAGCGTGGGACTGAGCTAAACCGAAGAACGTAATTGTGAAATGATTTATTTATTGATAACACAGAATGATTATTGTATAACTGATAACAATAATATTCTACTTTGTACAGACACTTTTTAATTGTGTTTGAAATTAATTGGTGTAATCATATACCGTGCCTTAAAATCCTTACTGTTTGTTTTTCTGTAATAAATGGGTGAGATATATATTTTCCTATTAACCCTCTTTTTGTAGAGATAAACATTTTATACAAGTTTAAAATTTGTAAAAGATTGTAATTTGTTAGAACAATATTTTCTTTATCTTTGATAAAGCAATTAAGTTTTTTAAGCAAATAATCAAAGGTAGATCACAGTATTCACAATCGTTTGAAATAGCAGATAAGGAAAAAATAATTTATAGTGAAGGGCGAGTATTCGACTTTCTAGTAATAACTCGACTTTTTACAATCATGAGACGAGTAGTTAAACTATTTGGAAAAATAAGTCAAGTGAGTATTTTCATGAAACTTCGTCGGTAAGATAAATTGCGTCAAAAGTGGTGTCAAAAGTCGACAAACAATACCCCCCCCCCCCCACCGACTGGTCTGGGGCCTATGCCCCAAAGTAGACTTTAAAATATGCTGATTTTTTGGTTTTTTATAAAATCATATTAAGATTATCCAGAATGAAGTATAAACCGATTCGATAAGAGAAATTGATGCAAGAATATAATTTATTTTATTTCAAAAACAAAAACTACATGGCAATTTTATTGTCACCATGCAAAACTACACTAGAACCTTGATAAGAAGACTCTCAAGGGTATTCTGGAAAGAGTCTCGTTATCAAGGGAGTCGTGTTAACAAGACATCAAGAGTCATTACAGGGATCAAGGAGACTTGAAAAGTGTACTTTTTATTAAGGATTTTGTGTTCGAGTGTCTTCTTATCGAGGTTCTACTGTACCATTGATTATCCACATCAATAATCAGTGCAGTAACCATTAACCATAAATCAATAATCAATAACCATTGCAAATGTGGATAATCAATGCAACTACTCGACTCTACTTGACACACGTGTAGTTGGTCCACCACTTTTAAGAAGTATTAATTTTAAAACTAATTTGAAGGCTTCCAATTTGTACGGTAATTTTTGATTTCTTTCGACCTTTTATAACTTTGATTCGATATTTTAACCGATAAGAGGCCTGTTCTATGATAAATGAGGTATAACAATCGACAGAGACCGGAATTTTGATATTTTTGACCCTTATCGGTTATATCGGCCGCAGTGAAAATTTTTCTTCCCCGACAAGAGGTCCCTTTTCGCTTTCCACAGGGCTTGTAACAGGTTATTTTTTTATTTTTTTCAACCTCAAGAACTGCTACAAGCCCTGTTTACAGTATTCATCTGTCAGACGATCTTGTAGCAGCATCGCGGCAGACGAATCTTATCATCCTAAAATCGTGAAAACTAAGTCTCGTTGTGTGAAAACCAAGTCTCGCCGTCAAATCTAGGCAGATTTGTGATTAGTCTGTCGAGATTTTCTTTTTTACCAAGGTTAAGAATGTATTATCCCCAATATAACGCCGGTTTTCTAATTTTTAGCGGCATTTTTTGTGTACAAAAGGTTTTTTTTGGTTATTTTTTCTTATTTGAGTTATTTTTTATTTTTTCAACCTCAAGAACTGTTACAAGCCCTGTCTCACATATTATCAATGAAAACCAATGTGATCCCCTTGTTGATTTTCCTCATGTTTTAAGCTCATGAATGATTAAATATATATTTAAATGTATTTTTTACAAAACTTATTCATACTATATACTATTCCCTACACATGTTGATTGCTCACATATAGAAAATAAATCCTATGGAAATTCACTGAGTACACATGTCTGCTGCGACGGGGGTATTTTTATAGACAAATGTCAATTGGAAAAAGTTCACAGGTTTCACAACAGATTGTTGCACTTTAGCTGGAATTTCAAAAGCCTCCTGTGCATAGGCTTTTCATGGGGTAATTTCCTAACCCGCAAAAGGCTCATCTAGAGAGTAACAGCCATAATTTGTTACTAAATATGTATATTTTTAAAAAATTCTGGAGTTCTGGATATGCTCTGTACAAAATCACCAAAAAATCCTTTAATAATACAGATCAGTCAAATATGCATAAAAGTTTTTACAAAAAAAATTGTTATACATTGTACTGTACTTTCTTTGGGTTTAATCATATACCTATACTATAGAGAAGTCTTTTTGTTTCAGGAACACGGCTATGTTGTCTCTGCAAATGAAGATGAACTTCAACTATTGTGCAATTTCACCTAATTTGTTCTGAAGATAATTTTATATTGCTAATGTTATCTGCAACAATATGAAAACCATTAATTTATTCAGTTTCTGAAGGAACAGTTATTGTATAAAAAAAGTTATCTTGAATAAACAGTTTATAAATTTCATTTATTATACTTCTTTACCCCCATTTCAAACCATGAGAGTTCCGAGTTTGTGAATCCCTCTGGGTTATCAAACATAAGGACCAAAAGTAAAATGTTCATACTTTTTTGAAAATTTAAATTTATCTATTAATTTAAACTAGATTGCTCAGTTGCAGCTTTGCTTGTAAACACTGCAATCTGTGGTTTACTTTTAGAACTATTTCAAAGCATGACCATACAAAGTTCAGTTGTAAAAACAAAATCAACTGAGCTTCTTCAAATGCCGATGGATTGCGCCACTGTTCTTAAACCACAGTCCTTAACTGTACTTTAGTGATGCTCTTTTAAAAATTCTGAGACTTATTGACAAATTTACATAAAATTTGACACCTCAAATGTCAAAATCTGTTAAGCCATTATTGAGGTTTGACTGTAAAAGAAAATCACTTGTGTATTAACATATAGATTACTTAATGTATTAACATAAAGATTACTTAATGTATTAACATATAGATTACTCAATGGAAATCTGCTGTTAAATCATACCTCATAACTCCAACTTCCACAAATTCATGATGGAAATTTTAAGATATAAAAAATTGATAATAGAGAGCCATAGATGGCACCATGATTACTAATCAGACTAATGCAATAAGTCTATAACATAGTGCATTAACGCTCGTAAAAATATGTTAAGGTATCAAGAACAGTAAAGTATACTGGGCCAAAAATTTTTCTCATATATGTTGTGTCCTTCAGTCTGTTCCATTTAATATGACAGTTCTCATTATAATCAGATGTTATATTTGTTTTCATTGGGTGCGTTCAGCCGCAGTCACCGGTGGGTAATCTACATACCTGTAATAAGTGAACGGTAGTGGTGGATTTACAACCCACTGATCATTGTTGAGCATCCACTGATGTTGTGTTTACAGTGGATTCGGTAAGTAACCGGACATTGTTGATTGTCAAGGTGCGGTGGATTTGCCTATAATGGACTACAGTAACCGGTTAATCACGGGTGACTGCGGCTGAACGCACCCATTGCATGTTTACTTTCAATTCCTTTACAAAATATCAATGTACCAGTAAAATTAATTTAAATCTTCCCATTATTTTTACATTATTCCTTGTTAAATAATATTAGAAATTCAAATTCAAGGACATTTTAATATAGGAAAGCTCTTATCCCCTTAAAAGAAGACAGTATAACAACATAATTGGCAGAACACGAATTATCAGTATCAAGCATGATTTATTTGTTGCAAGTGGGAATAACACTTCATTAGACCAGTTCTCTTAAAAATACAAGTACTAGTACTCCAGTTTTTACAGATACATTAAGAAATTGCAAAATTCAATTGATAATCGAGAGCTCTATGGCACCATGATAACCTAGATGTACGCAGTAAGATAAATGCAAAGATAATTATTTGGAATATTGAAAGTTTTTTTCATTGCCATGTTACTTGCCGACGATCAAAGCTCAAAAATTGAAAAAACACTTTTAAGAAATTGGAGAAGCAATTTATAGTATGCATTAAAATATTTATATATTTATTTGATTACTATTGTAAAACATACACGTATAATATATGTATGTGCACCACAAAATTACAAGTCATCATAGTTTTGATAAAATATTTTAATCTATTTGTAAAAGAAGTTTTTAAAATATACAGCGCAATGAAAGACTTATGTCTTAACCACTTAACACTAATTTTTAATGTTTATCAATGGTTACTTCAGAATATATTTTTAAGTTTTCTAGTTCTGTATGGGACATATAATTAAAGGTTCTGTATGGGACTCGTATGAATGGAGGTTCAAAATCAAGTGATTTTTATATTATGACTTATGGGTGTTGTTATTTCATTACTAAATAGTACCAAATTAAGAACTTATTTGTGAGTACGGTATTTTGTGTTTAAGTTGATACAGTATGCTCACGTTATATACAAAAATGTTATTCTTAAAAATTACGTGATTTAGGCTAAAAAAACTGTGGACTTATCAAAGAAAACAAACAAAATGAATGTCAAATATGTAACATCTTCACTGAAATCTTCTGACTGCACGCACTGACTTAGGACCATGTAGAAATTTGTGCAGGCAGAAGATTTCAGTGAAGATGTCATTTTATCCAGTGCCGCACACCACCAGAGACAATCTCTCCAAGTTTTAATGTTTAATGATTGGTTTTAAGTTGGAGGACTAGAAAATAATTAAAAGTGAAATGTTAACAGTTTTTTAAGTGGGATTGAGATAGGGTTACTATTTTCGAAGGAGATTTCACTAAAAATAAACAGGAAAAAATTATTTTGATCTGCCTGCTCTGGAGGCTCATCTATTCTGGAATGACCGAGCAACGAAAGTATTAGCGACATACTTTTATTTTTACCATAATATTTCAGTTTTTGCACTGAATTCCAGATAACCCGTCATTTTACTTCACACCCCATCAAGTCGGATGTTCCACAACACGATTCGACCATAGGGAATTTTGGTGTTGTTTCTGTTGTTGCATCACTGTATTGCAAGAACAGTCTTACCACCTTCAGGGAAAACACAGAAAAACAGGGGCGAGTGATCGCCCCTACGAAAGTCCAAAATGGATAAAATCACATATAATCCTTTGATTTCAATAATATTAATATTTTTTGTATAGATAACATTCTGGGCAGACTTATTGTGGTCGTAGGTTGAACTTTCTAATGTTATTCTTATGGAGGAAAAGAACAATTTTATATCTCACTTATTTATGAAAGTATACTGATGAAACTTGGTATAAGGCTTCATCTGGTTGTGGTCTATCAACCTTATGAAGCCATAACCGATATTTGCCATAACCCCTATAAATAATCTATTATTTTAAGAATAATTTAATTAGTACATTTTATTTTAGCATGGATATTTTGAAACAGCTATACTTAAATTGTAAGGGAGATAATGGCAGTTTTTTAATAACCTCCATAAATATAGAACTATACAATGGTCACGTTTACGGCCGAACGAAAATTAAATGTTTCCTCCGCCGCGATCAACGTCTAGCTATGACTTGTTTATTATTTTTTGGGGCTAAAAGTAAATTTTCATTTAAATTTGTGATTGTTAGAATACTAGAATTGTTATGTTAAACACCCATCTTCCGCTTAACTACTAATAACAAGAATTACTATAATTTTTAATAAAATTGTTTCTGCAGTTTTTGAGAAATTGGAATTGTTAGTTTTTAGAATTTATTTAGGTAATTACTACCCTTAACACATTGAACCCTAGCCCCGAGTGTAGGCTGGACATGGGGCTGGCTAGTGGTCAGTAGTCATTGTGTTAACACATTGAACCGTAGCCCCGAGTGTAGGCTGGACATGGGGCTGGCTAGTGGTCAGTAGTCATTGTGTTAACACATTGAACCCTAGCCCCGAGTGTAGGCTGGACATGGGGCTGGCTAGTGGTCAGTAGTCATTGTGTTAAAAATTTAAAAAGTCAGTATTTGGTATTATAAATCCTAGGGATAGAGGTTTAGTACCTATATTCCGAATTCAGTCAAAATGAGACAATGTATTTGGCGTCTGTTTGCAGCCACGCACACTGACATAGGCCTACAAGCACACTTTCACATTTTTCGGACGGAAGACAAGTTCCAAAAACAAATTCTCAATTATTCAATTCAGGCAACACACGGAAACCAATATTTTGACTTATTATTACTCAAATTCGACATTTTTGACAAAAACATGCTCTAATTTAAAGGGAGTATGGTGAGTAACATGAATAAGGTACCTTTTTTACACAAGACAATATAAAATATGTGTTTAAAAGAATTATTTTATACTAGTATTCAACCAGTTATTTTTTCTCAGAGGCAAACGTATTTGATCTTTCGTAGTTCGTGTTTTTTTCAAACATAGTTTTCTGATCGGAATCTATGGGAGATTTTGCATAAAATTAGTATTTGTTATTATGGAGTTGGAGTTATGGAGTGAACACGACATAGCAACCGATTCCAACCTCCTCTTAAGGTAGCTTACTGAAATTAATAATGTGTCTTTATTGTTTCGACAATAATTTTATAATGCATGAAAAATATTTTGTGTACATTACCCTAAAATGTAACAAACTAAATACCTGGACGTAACGGATGAATTTTGACGCTATGCACCCCCTATTTATCATTATTTTAATAATTTTCAATAAAGGCTCTTAAACCAACATGGTGTTATGTAGCGGCTTTATTTTTAACAGACATTTTTCTTAATTTTAAAATAACAAATCTGAATGTTATGAAACATATACATAGTGGCGTACGCAGGATTTATTTTCGGGGGGGGATCCCGGTGGCCGGGGGGAGGTATGGAATATCATACAAGGGGGGGTCCGGGGGCCCTCCCCCGGGAAATTTTCATAAATTACATCTGTAAATTCGCGTTTTTAGGCAATCTAGTGGCATAACAACAAACAGAAGAACTCCCGAAATTTGAACGAATTTAAGGCTGCTCACAGATTAAATTCTGAAAATTTTAGATCACATTGGAATTTTAGCAAATTTTTTTACACGATCAAAGAAATAGAAAATTTATATAGTAGGCCTAACATTAAAACGGGGAAAGTAATTCAAGAATTATACGTTCTTAACCTTGGAAAAAATATTTTTTTCTATTTAATCTAAAAGTAAAAACTAGAACTCACATTCTCATTTATTTCACACCTCGGACCCTCTGGACCTGAAGTATCCGGATCCTAAAATTATCTGAGCGAGGTTGATGAATGGAATAAGAAAATGCAGGTTGTCTCACTTTCTGTCGTGCGTTTCTCAAATCCCAGGACCTAACCGTAAAGCTATGATGTACACGCAATCATCGAATGCTATTAACAGTTACATAACAATGGTACGTCGAATAGTGGAGACCACCGGAAAAAGTTTGATAACCGAAATTTGACAGACTTATCACTAAACTGCCTAGAGTTGACGGCGAGTCTTGGTTTTCACGCAACGTAGGCAGACGATTTTCGTCTGCCGCGATGCTGCTACGAGATCGTCCGACAGACGAATTAAGTACACGACAATATTCGAATGCCGCATTTTGACATCGTGATTTTTTACCATGAATATTTAACGTAGTATGTTGAGTCTTTTGCCACATCTGACGACGATGGCGATGGCGGCAATATCGCGGACACTATTGATGGGGCCACTGTTATCACCATGAATTTTTGATTGCCTTATGTAAGGCCTACTCCCGCCAATTACTCACGATAACCGCAATAGGTAAATATAACCTAATCCATTATATAATCCCCAAATCAGTTATATTTTAAATAATATAGTTAAACTTTTTAAAATCCTCATAAAAGTTTAGTGAGTAATTAATTGTGAAGCGTTCTCTGTTTTACGGCAAGTTTAGTAATACCAACACCTTCATTATGAACGAGATATCAATCTTCCCAAAAATTTCCATACATCCCCAGAAATTTCGGGGGGGGATATATCCCGATATCCCCCCCCCTGGGTACGCCCCTGTACATAAACATGTATTACAGCTACAGCGCTATTAATTGATATCAAATAAATATAGACGTTCTTCGTTCTACAAGACATGGAAGTTTGAAAACGTCCCGAATCTTAAAAATAAGCCCCACGTGTCAAAATGAAAAGAATGCATCAGAATTATTTTTAAATAAAACCTAAGTTATCAAAATATTGCCAATTGAAGAGCATGAAAGAGATAATTTTTAATAATTTTATTTCTTATTTAATCAAGCTGAACGATAATATTTTTAAACAGTATTTTCACTAATACTTTACACAACATTTTATTAGAATATTACATGTTACAGATCAATAAACATCTATTGGGTTATATCAACCAATATCAGTTACTCTATGGCAAAACTAAGTCGATTGGGAACAAGTTCGAGTTAGGGATCGACTCTCATGGTTGATCTATTAAAATGAGTCGTTCTTTTCGGAACAGTGCCTTTCGGAGGTATGATCTTCGGAGATATGCCCTTTCGGAATTATGCCTTATAAACACATATTTTGTTTCGGAGATATGCTTTATCGGAGTTATGACTTTCGGAACAATGCATGGCACTCATCAAAGAATTCTTGGAGTGAGTAGTATGGTCGTTTTAGTAGGTAGGTACGGAGTTGTTTGATGAATTTGTTGGCATCCTCCATCTTGATGTTTTCCGGCAGATGATTGAAAATTTTCGCCCCGATGTAGTTAGGATGATTTTGGGTTTTTTTAAGTCTATTATACGGCAGGTCTAAATTTTGTTTATTTCTAGTTTGATATGGGTGGATTTCGGATCTCTTTAGATGTTTTTTTTTTATAGTATGTTGAACAATTTCAAATATGTATAGTGAGATGATGGTCATGATTTGGTTGCTGATAAAATATGGTTTGCAGTGTTCTTGTGGGGGCAGCCTATTTATAACTCTAATTGCTTTTTTCTGTAATATAAGTAGGGGTTCGATATAAGTATATGGTGCTGCTCCCCATGCTATGATGCCAAATCTTAAGTGAGCTGAAAAAAGGGCGTGATAAGATGTTAGTGCTGCTTTGCTGCCGGCCACTGACTGAATTCGTTTAAGACCATAAAGTGCAGAGGCAAGTTTAGTTTGTAGCCGCTCGGTGTGGAAATTCCATGTGAGGTTTTGGTCAATGGTTATACCCACACTCTCCGATGAGTTACATTAGGAGTGATTAGGGTAAGGCCGCACTAGAGACTCTCCATAAATTACGTAATCTGAAAGGGGTCCAGAGTGGAAATGACGGTAGGATGATGTGCGCAGGGTGGGGTCGACGCTGAGATGACGTCATTTTTCAAATACTGTTTTAAAACAGATTGGAAATTGTAAGGGGGTTGGGTTGGCACTTTGGACTCAAGTTCAAGATACAGTATCACGAGTTCAAATTCTGGGTTGTCCTCATAAAACTGTGGGGTCTTGATCATTTTCCCAAAAAAATTTAAATATCTTCTGCTATAGATGCTATGGGTGTTTAGAAGACAAAAAATTGATATTAAGAAAAGAATTATATACCATAGATAAAATATGGTTATACTGATTACAACAAAAATATGAGACATCCAGAAACCAACAATGGAAACTCTAAGCCAAAATAACCCAAAAACTTGATATTCAACCATTCAGATTACAAATTTAATTGAATAATAACTTTATACTATATTATTCAAATTTTAAATCAGCTGTTTTTCATGTAAGATAATTATTTTTCCTTTTTCTCTGTACGTAATGTACCTGTTTTCCGGTAGAACTTATCAGCTGTTTCCAGAAATGTTGGAAAGCTGTATCAAAATCAAACCCGATTTCAAATCGGATGCGCATGTCAGAAAGCTTATTTCCAAATTTATAGCCATTTTGTTAGTGTCCCTGTGCCCCGTCGTCCGCTTCTCTGTGTGTTTCTAATTAATTTTGCTGTTTTGTGCACATTTTTCATTTAATTGTGATATAATTTTTGGCTGTGTCGTGTGATTAACTGGATGTTCTATGTAAATAGTTTTTGCCGGTCTTTGAGAAATCAATCGTTTTAGGCTAGTTTTGATAAGTGTGTTTAAATAATAGTCGGGTTAGATTAATTAGATAGTCTATCAAATTAGATCATCACTACTTAGGCTTAATCTACTTCAATCAATCTTCACTAAGAAACCAGTATCTACTTCTCCCAGTATTGCCACAGATATGGTGCCCTTCGTGGTTTTCTAGCATTTTGGTAAGTTAAAATTCAGTCCAATATTTTTTGTCATTATCTTAAGTTATAGTTTTGCAAAAGGGTCACACTTGCCTCACTATCGAGTGGGGGACTCCGTGGGAACTGGAGTTATTATGAGGTGGGGAACAATCGATTTCATTTGATTGATACATTGATGTTATCATGTGATACCATCCATGTAGAATGAATGGACCACCCATTAAAGTGGACCAGCTAATCAGAAACTGCCGTCAGGCCTATCCCCCTCTCCTTGATTGGCTGTTTCATTGAACCGCCAAAATGTGAATCGCTTAGGCCTAATGTCAATGTTTGTCCTTCTTACTTCTGCATAATCTAAATCAAGCCAATTTCACAGTCAAACCTCAATAATAGTTGGATGGATTTTAACGTTTGAGCTAATCAGAAACGGCCGTCGGTAGGCCTATCCCCCTCTCCTTGATTGGTTATAACGTTGAACCGCCAAAATGTGGATCACTTAGGCCTAATGTCAATGTTTGTCCTTCTTACTTCTGCATAATCTAAATAGGCTATTAAGACTCAAGCCAATTTTACAGTCAAATATCAGTAACAGCTGGACGGATTTTAACATTTGAGCTGTCAAATTAAAGGGATTTTTATGCAGATTTAACAATATGTCTCAGAATTTTATAAGTGGGTGTCACTAAGTACAGTAAGTGGCTGAAGTTTCGGAATAGTGGCCCTATCCATCGACAATTGACCAAGCTAAATTTACTTTGTTTACAATTGAACCATATGGCCATGCTTTGAAATAGGTAGGCCTGTATAGGTAAACCACAGATTGCAGGACGTATAATGTATTTATTTTTCAGAAAGAGCGGTTTTTATGTTTTTACAGCTGCTTTGGCTCGCCTACTGGTATGTGACCACAAATTGTTTTCAACAGTGTTTAATCAGTGAAATTACTAGTGTACGGTTTCATAATGTAGCCTAGTCTACGATATATATCAGTACCTTTCAGCATTGGCCTAGTATTTTTTGTAGTTTGATTAACTTAAGCTGATTAATTTTTTGATTTGATGAAGTTAATGCGACCAATAAGAAGAAGACGCACTTCGACCATTTGGAGGGAACACGAACATATTAACCTGATGTAACATTTGATGGGTAGGCCTACAGAGCGGCATTACTAGATCGTCGAGGTGCTCCTGGTACGAGTTTCATATCTGATCTTCTGCAGTTCATTCCTATAGCAGACGATTCATCATCTGATTTTCTAAGAAAACAATATCGAACGATCTACTGATAGTCGATGTTCGATGTACTGTTTGTTGGACAGAACTTGATATCTGATTCCATTCTATTTCATATAGATTGTTTTGTTACTATATGAAAATACATTTATCGATAGTATTTTAGTACAAGATGGTGGATGATGAGAAATAAGGTAGTAAGTTGTGTTTAGTTAGTTAACTTAATTATAAGCTTAGTAACATTTTAATTTAGTTTTTCATGTTTAATTTAATTTTAGTTTATTATATTTAGAATATGTTAGGTATGGTTTGTTCATGAGAGAAGCGAATGATATAGATATAATTGACAATGGTTTCGGTATTTGTTTGTTATCGAAGTTTCTTCATTACTGACTAGGTTGTTGAAACAGTACATCGGTTGAGTTAAACACGAGAGGTTGATAGTTGATATCGGATAACCGAAACCTGAACTGAGTATCAAAAACGAAACTGATCTTCGCCCATGTTAAATCCTATTGAGAAGTTCACTTATCAAACCTAAGCATTAAAGGTAAACAATCGACAGTAAACATAACCTAGAAGATCAGATATGAAACTCATACCGTGCTCCTTCCATTCTCAGATCGTTGAAAGCTAAATTAAAATTTTTTGTTTTGCTCTGCCTAAAATCCAAGAACGAAAAGACTGGCGATAATGTTTCATTTACGCTATGTTGCCATAAAGGAAATGCGTGCCTAAATGTGCGCTATGTGTGCCTAATTTGCGGATTTCGCAATATTATTTTCACGAGCTTATAGAAAACTCTCAATCTGAGAACAGGGCTGTTAGGCTTAAATAAAAACATTCACTGCTGGTTATTGCTGTAAGTAGAGCACGATCTTTTGCCGGTGTTAAACTATACATTTCAGAAACAAGAGAGCAAAGGAAATATAAGAAAACTTAAAACAGGTGTTCACAAAAAATATAATTTACCGGGAACTTCTTTGGTTATCAAATGAACCTTAACATTTTCATTAATTAAGACATTTTCAAATTTAGCCATTTGATTAAACTTTAAAATCATATCAGTTTCGGCTAATGGTTTATTCTTATTATTTTACTAAGATTAGCTTACGTAGGCCTATGTGATTTTTATTTTGCTCGACTTCGAGCAACAGGTTATCTAGGCCTAGTACTAATGCCATCGTCTTTGGTCAATATTTGTCCTGCAGACCAAAAGACCCCAAAAAAATCCCTGGCTACAGCTTTGTTTGTATTTCACTTTGTTCTTTCTAGTGGCCTCTTTTTAACCTTCTTTAATTAACTTGTCCATTTAGACTATTTGATCAGTGCGCAGAACGTTATCAAACAAAAAGCAATGGAGTTAGTTGATGAGTAAGCCGAGTCATTTCTAGAACGATGAGTACTGCTAGCACAAGGATGTAACAATAGTGAAGACATCTGATAGTGAGTGCTTGAACTTGAACTTTGCTGCAACCATGCGTTTGAACTTGGCTGCACTACCGGTCATGCGACGACAGACTCGTGTAACTTAATTTGTGTCAAAGTGAAATTTGCTTAATTACTCTGCCCATTAAAAGCCCAAATTCAATTTTTTTAAATATAGGCCTAAACAATATTTAAAAAAACGGAAGGCCCATATTGGCCTAATGTGTGGTAGATTTTTTACTTGCGGGCTCCTTTGGAAACCAGAATGCCAAAATAATAAACAATTGAATACATTGTACTGTGTTATAGCTAGGCTTACCAGACATCAGGGATTTCCCTGGACAATCTGGGCTTCAGGCTCGTGTCCGGGGAAACGTCCGGGGTTGAAGTTTGTCTGGGGTTTTAGTCAGCCTGCGTGAAGAGGAGAGGAAAACGCCCGAAATATATAAATTAGTAATTAGTTTTGAGCAGATTAAAGAAAATTTATGCAAAACAAAAGAACTCAAAATGGAGGGATATTTTTTATGGTTTCACCAGGTATCACACGAAAAGGGACTCGGCCGGCAACGGGCTAATTCGTTGCACGATAACTGCTCAACTGCGTCTTCTGCTTAGTCACAAGGCCTTCATCATTGCTTTTTAGCCAGTCAGTATTCAAGAAACGATAATGCCACACAAAAAAAAAAACGGCAGCAAAGTAGTCCGTCTGCCAAGACCCTTAACATTCACCGGACCAAACTTTACCACACCATTTCATTTCCCGTGTCCCCCTCTTCTCACCCCCACCCCTTTATTTTGGTGTTCGGGGTTGGCTCTGAAAATTATGGTTAAAGCCTAGTCATAGCCCTATGGCTATAACTATGGCTTTGGGCCTACTGAAAAACTGATTCACTAGATTGATGTTTTAAACATGTAGAATCACCAAAAATTTTAATTTGCCCTTAGATAAACACTGAATCATTTTTGACCGTTCAGTCTAGGACATACAATTCTCTTCAGATAGAACACCCAAATTATTACAATGATCCCTCAGGCTAAATTACTCTACTAGCAGGTGATCTAGAAACAAAATTACCGTACCTCGATGATTGAATTTTATATTCTGTTGATTAACTTGATTTTATCAGTCAGTGATCTTCATGCACATACCTTGAACATGCACAATGTCTTGAACACATCATAGGCTATATTTAATTTCGTAAGGCGATTCTTTGCTTCAAAATTGTGGGCATCTGGCACGTCGTAGAAAGATGGGAGAGGGCTCAAATTAAAGGTCTGTGTTCCGTGAGGGCGGGAAAAATAATGAAATTGCTTGAAATTCACCAGAAATCGAGAAATAACGTAAAATGTCTGCCATTTAAAAAGCATTGGTATCTAAGAACGTCTGCTTCGTTAAAATAAAACATGTGATGCTACTTAATTGAAAACCATATGGTAGGCTAAATATCAATAAAATTAGGTAGAATCAGTTTGCTATGAAGGTATTTTGTACTATAATAAATAAGGATTGTTTGAATTTTCCCTCATTAGGGGCTTTTAGCCCCTTCAAGCCACTAGTACATCTTGAATTTGATATCAAAAAGTGGTATAAAACGTGAAATAGCCTTATATAAAAACAAACACATAGGCCCAGACAGACAGAAAAACAATTGGTAGGTTTTGTAAATTTTTACTCAAGGGATCAGTTCCCAACTTTACTTTTAGGCTATGAATAGTTCCTGTAATCTTTTATCAGCTAGGCCCCTATGGTGGTGTTCCTTTCACTGTTTAGGGTTATGTGAACGCTGATAAGGGTAAACTATTCTGCGGCTGCAGGGCAGTTGAGCGTTGTTTTTAAATGGAGTACCGTATCTTAGGCTAAACAAGCTAAAATAATGCATTTGATGTAACATTTGCATCATGTAAACAAAATATTAAAAAGAGTATTAAAATACCAATTGTTGTTTGTACATTTAACTGAATACCTTAAGGTTAGGGAATAATAAATCAACCTTAATTCCACTAGATGGCAAGGCAGTCTACTGTAATGTAATGGTACTTTTCCCTCAATTTTCTCAACTTTTTATTACTGCATGAGATTGGAATATTAGGGTCGCCAAACCAAATAATGCTCGTGTTAAGTTCAGTTTGTTCATGCATCACTCCAGAAAAAAGAAAAAAAGTGATAAAAGTTAAAATAGTTTTCACTATTGCATGGTGTTCACTGGTCTTAAAAATTACATAGGCCTAACAGGCCTATTCAAGGATTTGCCAATTTTATTGACAGGCAAAAATAATTATTTCCAACAGCAACAAAATATTTAGACCTATTTATTTGAAATTTCCTTTATGCTAGGTTCAAGACATTCTTTGATCAATAATAATACCCAAATAAAGGCAATGTAGTCTTAACTGTCTAAACACTATCTCTGGAATAATAAATAAATGGGATTTTTTTCCATTCCTTGGAAGTTTGATCCCTGTAACTCATATAGACCTCATCCAAAAAAATTTTCAATTCCTCGGCATAGTCTTAACATATTTACCATAACAAAATAGAGGGATACATTTCAAGAAAATTATTGACTGAACCACCTTGAACCCTTCGGGACTAGCGGATTTGGTCCCCACGTGACCCGGATCGCGTGACACGTTTCCCACCGTCTCGACGAAGCACGCAACGAATACCAAGCGACGGCAGATTGTCACAATCCATCTTTTGTGGAGCAATTGGCGCAGCGGTGCCGGACAATGGCCACAGATTGTGGAATTGTCGTGCCAACGAAGCTGATGATATTGTAGTCTTATCTCTGATTGATCTATCTTTCTGCTCCGGATTCAGTGTGGCGAATCGGAGTGTCCACCGTTTATGGTGGCCTTGAATTATTGCAATGTTATATATTTACATCCAAACTATTTACAATTGAAATACCCTTAAAATTCGTTTTGTCACGTTTTTAGATTTTCTCTGGCCAAGTAATCTGCATAAAAGACATTTTTGGGTCATAAATTACTTATTTCCAGACTTTGAAGGAAATCCTCAGAGCCGTTTTTTGAGATAATTGTGCAAACAACCAACAAAGCAAGCCAAATGCATGCAAGATAACATAGCTTAATATAAGAGTATAGGATGAGGATTGGAAAATGTTAGGCAATACACAATAGAACCGCACTAATTCGTTCATCGATTATTTGAAAGCTTCTATAATTGGCATATTTTGTCTGTTTCCTTTAACAAAACTCTAGTATAAAAAAATAGTAGGTAGTTTATGCTACGTTCGATTGTATTATGAATGTTTTTAAGCCACGAGTGAGATGTAAGTTTTTGCTCTTGTTCTAAATATCTCACGAGTGGCTTAAAGGCATAATGCAATCGTTGCATACACTACTTTATCTACGACCAACAATATACGACAAAATTTTCCCCGAAGTTAAACAAAACTCATGTCTCAACTCAAATTTGAGGTTAGGGGCAGTGTTTCCACTTATCCACTTGGCGGAAAATAAGATCCCACTCAAAGCCAAGAAAAATCACATTTTATCCCACCTTTCCACATGATTTATCCCACAAAATATCCCTCACTTTTCTGTTGATAACAAAAGTCTAAATCGTAAGTCTGACACCCACTAATCCTAAACTTGAATAAAAGGTCTCAATGAGAAAATCCCAGGAGAAATATTAGTTTTTTTTATAAATGTTGTTATGCATTTGTTTATATTTCCAATTTGTTAGTTTACTTTTCCCTGTGAAGCGGGACCCTATCATCCCCATCAGCTAGTAACAAAATCCTAACAACAAAAGTTATTTTTTATGCAAAACAAAATACCTAATTGAAAAAGTAAACTTGAAAATTTATTTTAACCGTCAGTTAAAAATCTGATTAGACACAGTAAAAGGCAGGTTGTCATTTTTTCACTTTGAGAGCGCTCTCTATAACCAAACATAGCCATCAAAATTTTAACTTTCTTCAAATTTTACCTTAGGTAATATTAAATGTTAACCTGAAAATTTTAGTACGAATGGTTTTATTACATATGCAAAAGAACAAAATACCTAAACACACAGAGCACAAATAAGAATTTCTTTTTGCAGTCACATTGAGAAAAATCCCATTTTATCCCACAATCCCATTTTATCCCTCGAGTAGTCGAAATATCCCATAAATGGGATAAAAATCCCTAAAGTGGAAACACTGGTTAGGGGCATAAGCAGACTTTAACCATGAATCGTTGTGGAACAATCACCTGATGGGATGTCAACTCAAACATGAATCTTAATGCAACAGGCAGCTGATGTGTGAATTGCGTAATTGTCATTGGGCGCGTTCAGCCGCATTCCACCGGTGGGTAATATACTAACCTATAATAAGTGAACGGTAGTGGTGGACGTACCATCTACCGATCATTGTTGTGCATCCACCGATGTTGTGTTTACGGTGGATTCGGTAAGTAACCGGACATTGTTGATTGTCAAGATGCGGCGGATTTGCCTATTAGTGACTATGGTAATCGGTTACCCACCGGTGACTGCGGCTGAACGCGCCCATTATGACACTACTTTCGTCAAATGCCTTTGGTTTGTCAAATGCCGCCATCAGTCTAGAACCTGTATCATAAAGAGACACCAGTTGCATAAAGTTCTTCATGCAAAGGGGTTGAATTTGGTTTAATAATAGACCTCATTATGACATCAGTTGTAACATCGTTATTGGTGATTATTGCAGTGGTCGTAGATAAATACACTGATGGTTTGGGATGTTTTAATGCATAATGTAGCCTGTAAAATTTGAATACCATTAGTCTTCCTGAGCCCCTGAAATATAATTTTGTTGTTGTAATTTGAAAAGTTATCTCCTAAATTCAAAGTCATTCTTTATACTTTAGTTCAAACTGAGATTACCGTAAGGTCCGTAAACAGACCTGCATATTCAGTGAATTTCAAATGCTTAGTTAAATAATTTAGACGCCAGACGAAGCCTCAAATCAAGTTAAATCAAACTAGGCATAACTTCCAATTTTTCCAGTTAAAAAAATTTTATTTTTAAAATATTTTTGTTAGACTTTGGGTTGTTACAGATTTACCGCTGTCAGTCAAGAATTTTGGGGCCATTACATCGTTAACTTAACTGGTATACAATAAATCTTTAGAGATATTAATTATTTTAGCTGGATCAGATTATGACTAAATGCTTTAGGCCTAGATTGTATTTTTTAAATTCATAATAGTGAAGGATTTGTAATTATTATTTAATTTGTTGGACTTTTCCTATCGCTTCTAGTGTTTAAACTACACTACGTTTCAAGAGGTATTGAAACTTCTCTCGTTTTCAAGTGACCCTACTTAAAGTTACATTAACCTACCTACTTATTTTTATTTAACCTACTTTTTTTGGTTTTTTGTTTTTTTTACTTAAAATTTACATTCATCCAACATTCAATAGCACAGAAATCTAACTCACACCAAAAATCATACAAAACATATTAAACGTGTAATGTATGTTTACGGTGTTTTGTATGATTTTTTGTGTGAGTGAGATTTCTGTGCTGTTGAATGTTGGATGAATGTAAATTATATGTAAAAAAACAACAAAAAAGTAGGTTAAATAAAAATAAGTAGGTTAATGCAACTTTAAGTAGGGTCACTTGAAAACGAGAGGAGTTTCAATACCTCTCGGAATGTAGTGTAGTTTAAACACTGGAAATGATAGGAAAAGTCCAACAAATTAAATAATAATTGCTTTAGATTATTGTTTTTTTAATAATTTATAATGATACTAGATAACCTTTTGGTCAAAATATAGCAAAACAAAACAATAAAGAATTGAAAAATTAATTGGTATATGATTTTAAAGTTTGAGCAAAGGGCTAAATTTAGTATAAAAAATGGCTAAACTACTGAAAAAGTGTAATGTTCGAATCACTGCGGGAGTTCCTGATAAACGATATATTTTTTGGGACTCCTATTTGGTTGTTTCCATTTTCCTTTGTTCTGTTATTATTTCTGTAATGTATATTTTAGCGACGGGAAAAGATCATGCTCCGTAGAACAACCGTAGAATGTTATCTAAACAATTTTTGGATTGAAGTTTAATAGCCCTGTTCTCAGCTTGAGAGTTTTCTGTAATATCTTGAAAATAAGGCAAAATTCACAAGTAAGGGAGATTTTCCTTTGAAGCAACAAAGGGTAGGCTGAATGGTGCATTATCTCTACTACTCCTTTAATTCTTGAAATGCAAGCCGCCGCAATGTAAAAATTTAAAAGTTCATTGGTCCGAGGTTGGAAGGAGCACTTCGACGATCTAGTAATGCCACCCTGTACCCATCAAATGTTAAGTCGGGAGGGTGTTCCCTCCGACCGGTCAGTGTGCCGCATTATGTTCTTGTTGGTGGCATTATAACTGTACCAAATCCAAAAAAATGGCTCAAGTTAATAAAACTACAAATACCCCCGTTGCAGCAGACCTGCATACTCAGAGAATTTCAAATGCAAAACAACATATTTTAATCCAATATAGCGAGATTCGACATGATTTTGTAAGCTCCATAAGAATAACATGGGGAAGGAGTATGCAGGTTTGCTGCTACAGGTATATTAAAACTGGCTGGTTTCAATTCAATATTTAGTAGATCTGAACTAGAAGAAGCTATTTACCAAGTTTTATCAAGATATGTTGACAAATAAGCGAGATATAGAATTTTACTTTTTCCCCATAAGGTAATAATTAATAATAATAAGGTAATAATAATTGGGACAACGTACTGTGTTTACCATCTTCAATATCTCGACAACCAATGGACATAGAGCAATGATTCAAATTACTAAATTGTTTGTTTTTTCAAGCTGAATTCAATGGTGCCAACAAAAATTTGATAAAATTTATTTTTCTATGTAAAAAACACAAATAACACATTTTTGGGGGGGTTTATCCCCCTTTACCCCCCCTTCCAATGGTCCGATCGGGCTGGTTTACGAACTCGTCCGAATAATGACTACTTTACACGTCTGTGCCAAATTTCATTCCAATCGGACCATTTTTGCGAGCGCTATCGTGCTCACAGACACATATATATATATATATATATATATATATAGATTTTATTGTTTAATTCACAACTTAGGGCTGCTATTTTTTTATTTTTACAAATATATATAGATATATATATGGGTCAAAGTCAAATTGAGGGCCAATATCGATTCCCTCCCCCCTAAAATTAATAATAATGAATATTTTAGTATAGAAATTTTACTAAGTTAAGATAAATGTATAAGTAAGATAATTCAATAATAAATTTGTGAGAATATAATAAATAAATGATTGAAAAACTATATCTTATGCTTATTTCATCACCTCGCTAACTGTCCCCACTGACCAACTTCCAAAAACAAATTCCTTAAAAACCTTCATAATCTTAGAAAAAAATATTAATTCAAAGTCAAATATTTCGATTAACTAATGTAATATAAAAGATTGTCTCAATTATATACTTCGTAATTTCATTTAATGCATTTTTATATATATTTATGTTTGTCCCTCATGGTCTGGCTGAACTGAAAGCGTTTCCTTAATTTCCCGCTAAAATCGTCTGCAATGTTCCATCGTTCCTGGCATTCTATAAGACGATCTGAAATGTTGCGTTAAATGTGCAGGGATAATTGTTCAATACTTTAAATTAATTATTAAATTAAGAAATAAAACTAAAAAGGTAAGTATTATGCCGTATGTTTAATGTTCATCACTTCGATAACGCAAGTAAATCCATTAATTTTCGTTACAGTTCTTGCAATCAACTTCAAGGTCAGTCTAACCTATAACCGAAACGGAGTTAGATGTTTGTAAGCTATCTTCTTGCCTTAGTTGACGTTCTAAAAATCATAGACCTTCTAACGTCACTTAGGTAACGGATCACCTTAGTAACGTTAGCTAGGTGACGATTTTGTGAATAACGTTACCGAAGTGACGAAATATTGCAACGTCACCTTTATAACGTTAGAGAAGTGTTGATTTTCGTTATTGAAGTGATGAATAATCTATTTATCTAGGAAAATAAATAACTTTAACTGTATTATGTGTTCTTAAAATGAATTTTTATGAAAGGAATACTATGCTTAAAATGTTATCCACATGAAAAATTGAGTAAAACAAATTACATCAGTTCTAAAAATTTACATTTAGGCCTTCATTAGTTACTTTTTTTATGCCGGTAAATTTCCTTACTAAAAAATAATTATACCAATTTTAACTTTAATAAATTTTTTTAATTAAACTTTTTTAAAGAAATTTTAGCCGAGATATTTGTGTGCAATATAACTACAACCGTTTTCTTTTCTTTACAGGTAGATTGTAACTAGGCCAAAAATGGCAAAATCGAAAAATAAAACTATAAGTGATCAGAAAAAAGACTCCGAAAAATATGAAAGACAAAAAAGGTTGAATCGAGAACGTCAAAGGCGATTTAAAGCCAAGTTAACAACAGAACAACTAGAAGAAAAACGTAAAAAAGATAGAGACAGATACCACAAGCTGAAGCAGGCAAAAAAAATAAAACTCATATCGGAACTAAAACCAAAGGAACAAAAAGAACAGAGAAAAAAATGGAAGGAAAGATCTAAAAATTATCGGAATAGAGTCAAAGCAACTAAAGAAGCGATTCAAAACACACCACCTGAATCTGAAGACGAAGGAGTTAGGCCTATTGAGGAAAGTAGGCAGAGAGCTCAAGGAAGAAAAGCCATTCGCCGGGATCGATCCTCGGCATACAGAAAGATAAAAAAACAAGAGGAGAAAATTAAGTTGCTCGAACAAAAAGTAGACAGGTACAAGAAAAGATTACGAAGAGAAAAAAGAAAAAAAATCCAAGGAATCAACACAACTGTTTCACCTTCTCCGTCCAAAAAAGTCAGTGAGTTGATTGGAAAAGAAAAAGTTTCACCTAATATAAAGAGAAGATTGTTCCTGGGATTTGCACTTGAAAAACAGGTCAAAAAGCAAATTCAATGTGTCAGTCCAAAATCGAAGGAGCGCCAAGTGATTCATAAAGTAATTGGAACTAAAATAATAAAAAAATATAGACTTCAAAATCAGCTAAAAGAAATCGTCTCCTACAAAATCAGTAAAAAGCTGCACCAGCAGGAAAAAGGCGACGAGGTTGACTTGACATTCAAAAGAAAAAAATACTGTTCTATTTCAGTCAGAGAGTCGGTTGCTTTAAAAAACTTTTTTACAAGTGACACAGTTTCCAGGATGTGCCCCGGAAAAAAAGACTTTGTAAAAAGGGGTAAACTAAAAATGCAACGGCGAATTCTTTTAGATACCATGAAGAATCTGTACATAAGGTTTACAACAGAAAATGAAAACAGTCAGATATCTTACAAAACGTTTTTGAGGGCAAGACCATTCTGGGTCACACGCCCTAAAGCCCGTGATCGGGAAACATGTGCATGTGAAACACATGAAAATTTCAAGTTTGTTGTAACTGCATTAAGAAACTGCAACTTGTTAGATACATCGCATACTTCTGACATATTAAAGAGGTTTGTTTGTTCGACTAAGAAACAAAAGTGCATGACTAATGTCTGCAAAAAATGTCCCAAAATTGATTTAACTTTTAAAAGCAAAGATCAAGAAGATGAACGTGTTAAATTCAACAAATGGAAACGTGTTAAAGAAGAAAGGAACATTAAGGGAGTTACCAAACAGATACAGAAGGTGGTGAAATCTACAGAAGAAACCTCACTTGGTGAGCTAGTAAAAATGTTCAAAAGATCTTTTGTTGTGTTCAAGAAGCACGTTTTCAATATGTTCCACCAAATGAATATATTAGAGAAAAAGAAGGAGACCCTGACAGATGGAGAGTTGATTTTCCATATAGACTTCTCTCAAAACTACGTGGCGAAGTGCAGTACGGAGGTGCAGGCTATGCACTTCGGTGCTAGTAAAAGACAGATATCCTTGCACACTGGGGTGCGTTATTCGGTCAATGATACAAAATCTTTTGTGACCAGTAGTGACAATCTAGACCACCATGCCCATGGGGTATGGGCTCACCTTAAGCCCATTTTAACAGAGTCCGCTGAGGAGTACCCCAACACACATGCAGTGCATTTTTTCAGCGATGGGCCCTCTTCCCAATATAAGAATAGGAAAAACATCTATTTAATGCACAAGCTCCTAACGCTTTTCCCAAACCTTAAAAATTTTACGTGGAATTTTTCGGAGCATGGCCACGGAAAGGGGGCGATGGATGGGGTTGGGGGAGCCATTAAGAGGAGTGCTGACTCACACGTCCTCCACGGACATGACATTCGATCGGCAGCAGACCTGGTTGAGGCATTCCCTAATAGCAATATGATAATCAGGGAAGTCCAGTCAGTGCAGATGGAGGAAATTCAAAATATGTTGCCGAAAACCCTCCCCCCTCTTAAAGGAATTATGCAGATTCGACAACTTGCTTATGGAGCTGGGCTAATGACTGCACGTACATTGTCTTGCTTTACATGTCAACCTTCCAGTGAGTGTGAGCATTTCCATTTTCAAACCTTGGAAGATTACTCCGCCAAGCAATCCACATCAAGAGACTTAAAACTACCTGGACAGACATCTCGGAAAAAAATCCAATCAAAACGAAAATCCTCAACTTGTGAAGAAAAAATCAAACAAAAGCGACCTAAAAAGAAAGTTGTGCTCAAAGTTAGTCAGATCTACTCTTCCTCCTCTGAAGAAGAAAAAGAAGAAGCTGGACAATCTAGTGCACATTCGAGAGACATCGAGTGCAAGCCGTACAAAGATAATGAAGTGGTCCAAGGAAAGTTCGTTGTGGTAGCCGTAAAGGACTCTAAGTCTAAAAAAAGTCAAAATTTTGTTGCTATTGTTCAAAGCGTTGAAAAAGACAGGGAAATCAAAGTTATGTTTATGAATCAGTGTTCAAAAGATTTATCTATGTTTTTTCCAAATGAAAATGACATTTCCTACATTTCTATTAAAGAAATAAAAGGTGTTCTGCCAACACCTAAGTTTGCACCTAAAGGCGATAGAATATTTTACAAGTTTAATGGTATTGTTAATCTAAATTAAGAGCATTTTTTTTCACATATATAATGTCGGAATTACTTTTAAGATTAATTTGAAGAATATTTTTAAGTTTTGGAGTACTACATTAATAAATAATGATGTTTCAGCATATTGATCAGTTGCCAAGGTTATTTAAAAATCATCAAGTGTTTGATTTTGGCAATTTCTTATGATACAGATCTAAGTGCGTACTTTTAATCGCTAGAAGAAGTTTGTTACAAGTAGATTAGGTAATGCCCTTTTTAAAACACTACAATATCAATTTTTGTTATTGAAACATGATAATTTTAGGCATTTATAACAAGTTTTTAGTATAGTACATCTTATCTAAGCAGTTTTTCTTGTCATTTTCTTTGTTGTTTGTTGTTTCTTTATGTATTTGACAACCAAGCAGTGCCACTTTTGAAGCTTCCGCGTCATTTCGCCAGCGGCCCGCGTCACCTCACTAACATTAGTGTCACTTCGCTAACGTTATTGTCACCTCACTAACGCCACGTCACTTCGGTAACGCCTTAAAAATGTGTTTAAAAATTAATTATTATAAAAAAATTTGAATTCTTCAAGTAGGTTCTTTTTAGACTGATTAGTTTACACCTTTTGCAATCTGTTTTAGGAATCTATAATCATCATTTACTATGTTTTTATTCAAGTTTACTGCCTCCCCGGCCGTGAATTTTGATGATTTCATTTTTGAAAACAAATAAAAATTAAATTAACTTTTTAAAAATCATTTAAATGCTAGGTTCATGAAAGCCTTGATAATATGCAACTAAAAACATAGTTTACTTTTAAAATTTTAAGAAAAAAACATATTTTTTTAAATTTATAACTAGCGTTAGTGAAGTGATGCTTCAGGCGTAGCCATGCTGAAAAATAACATAAAAAAAGGGGAAAATAATAAAAACAAGCACTGCTGGGTATAAAACTTTATTATTTGTATTATTATGTAACAGTTAAAGCAATAAATATACATTTTTACAAATATCATAACATGGAAAATTTTTTTCCCCATATTGGCCCTCAATTTGACTTTGACCCATATATAAAATTTTGAACGAATAGTGTTTTTGGCTTCTGAGGGCCCCAAAACGAAAAGTTACAGTGGTCCCGGGCTTAGATCTTACCATGAGACCTACGGTAATAGCTTCTTCCCTATAGGGGAAATTCGCTAAAACAGTATACTGAAATGTATTGATACATCGTGAACTACGTTGTAAAACGGTAGACTAATAACTGCACTAAGCACTGAAACGCTTCATTTTGTGGTAACCAAGGCACATATAACCTAAATTAAGTTACTTAATAAATCTGAAAAATACAATATAAGAAGTAAAACTTTTGAAAACAGTTACAGTAGAGCGCCGATTATCCGAACTAATTGGGGACAAGGGGTGTCGTATAACTGAATATTCGGACAATCGAACATGAAAAGACAACATTTTAAAATTATATATGTAACGTAATTCTTAATAGTAAAAAGGCTAAAAAATGATCAAACAAAAATTATTCACTTTTTTATTATGAAATCTATCAGAATACATTGATATCCCGGCGCAACGGGAGTTTCGGTTGGCGCGCGAATTTGAATTGCTTGAGAATCATGTTCAAAATATGAATTAATACGGCGTTCGGCTAACCGACGGTTCGGATGATCGACGTTCGGATAATCGGCGCTCTACTGTAGCAATGTTATTTGCTGTCACACTCCAGCAGCAAAATCAGATGTAAAAAATAAAGACTGTTCTTTCCACAAAATAAATTATAAGTGCTGCAACCTGTGGTTTACCTGTAGAACTATTTTGTAACAAGCATGACCATATGTTCAGTTGTAAAAAAGGCTTGGTCATTTGTCGATGGATAGCGCCACTGTTCTGAAACTTCAGCACTTTGCTGTGCATTAATGATGCCGTTTTTAAAATTCTGATACGTATTGACAAATCTACATAAAAATCTCTTTAATTTGTCACCTCAAACGTTAAAATCAATCCAGCCGTTATCGAGGTTTGACTGCAAAAAGAAAACCGCTTGCGCATTAATATATAGAAATTCTATAATAGAATTAATTTGTGACAGGTAAACAAAAACAATCCCTTAGGACCAGCTGATTGCATGTGACTTAAATTGTGCATATAGTCAGTATTTAAACAAATGCTATCTGGCATAAGAATAATATCGTAACTTTGAGGGCCACTAGGACGAAGCCCTTAACATACATTGTGCTTAACATGCATTTTAAGGGATGCACAACTTCAGAGTGAGCTCTTTAAAATAACACCAAAAACTTCAAAATCGGTTGAAAACTGTAGAATGAGTTCTACTACTCACAAAATAACCCCTAGAAAATTAATTATTTAAAATATATTTTTCATGCATAATACCATGCCAAGTAATTTCGCCAGAGTTGCCAGGTGCTCCAAAAATTCTGTAGAGCCTTCTAAAGTTACTCTTTTTTACTGCAATTGATGTGGTAGACACCGTGAAAAATAAGGTTTTGTTTTCCTTGTTATCTGGTTATATTAGAATATTAAATCTTTAAAATGTGTTACTCAAAGTAATATGTCGAAGAGGAGGAAAATAAATTGACCAACAAGGTTAAGGTTGACGCTCACTGTTAAGGCTTCTGATCTCTTGAGCTTTTGGCGAATACAACACGAGCAATGAGGTAGTCTGTTTAACTTTGCTCTTGCTTAAAATGCTTTTAATTATTTAATCAACGTTTTGTCATTTCAGTTTTTTTGGGCTCAGCCTTGTTTTACCGCATTATTATTAAAAATAATTGTGGTTTAAAGCTGTTCAGTAGCTTTCCCTAAGCTTTTTTATTATTTTTAAAATGTTCGAGTGATAAAAAAAACGTAATGATAGTGCGTCTCGGGCTCTTTTTCTTAAGTCTGAAATTCATGAAGTTTGTTTACTGCATGAATTTACACCGAGCTCTTCCCAAATACATCCAAATTATTAAAACTGGTGGAGAAGTTTTAATCCGAAAAACCCTGAGCGTATGAAATAAATTAGATGTCTTCAATTTGAAATGCATGTCATTCATCCCATGCGTATATTTTTAATATTACTGACTGACCCCTCGGAGGCTGGGTGATGAAACAATGTTTACAGGGTTCCCACTCAACCGTGAAACCTTAAAAACCGTGAATAAGCCGTGAATTTGGCAAACCATGAAAAAACCTGGAAAGAGCCGTGAATTTCGTCATCAGACCTTTGAAATTAGCCAATATATTATATTAAATTATAGAGAAATATTTGTATCAATTTATTAGAGACATGAAAAATGATTTACAGTCCCAAGACGAAGACAGCAATTGTGTACATTAAGACGTAGATTGTACGTACAGGGCTAGACGGTAGGACCTGCTAAACTGAGATTGAGATTCCACTCCACTGTGGCTGTGGAAGGAGGGGTGGAGACTGGGGAGGTAATGGCGGAACGCGCATTGTGTGGGCGGATAGAAAGCAGAAAGACAGGAAGAAAGGAAGGAAGGAAGAGAGGATGGCGTTAAAAATTAAAAATATTTAAGTTGCGTGCGTGTTCTGCAATCGCCAGTACAATGTTTTCTTAAGTAATCAATAATGTTAAAATCACATCGTATTTTGTGAAATAGTTTTAATTTATTTAATTGCATTGTATTTAAAATTATTTTTCCGCCATGTATAGTTTGTTTTACCTAAAATATTACACAGTTTAATTCTATTGGTACAAAAATTACTTCTCCGTTGTGCTGGCGTCGCCGCCGCCGGCGCTATGCGTCTGCCGAGTTTTCCCTCGCTACCCCCCCCCCCCCCCGCAACCTGTTATTCTCTGTGAAACTGTGCGGGCGGCAAAATGTTTTCCTATATTTAGACCGTAAATTTCGTAATTTTCGGACCTTAAAAACCGTGAAAGAGCCGTGAATTTTAAAATTCAGTTTGAGTGGGAACCCTGGTTTAATATAATCAGATGCTCCTTGATATTTCTATTCCAATGTTAAATCTTGAGGACAGATTCGAAACTTAAGGGGGATCTAGCTCTAGGGCGCTAGTCTTAACTTCATAAATTTAATTTCCTGTAAAACTTCTTACCAAGCTCTTTCTAACAACAGCGACCTAAATTATTAAAACCATGTCAGAACTTTAGTAGAAGTCTTGATTACAAAAAAAACCCCAGCATGTTAAATATATAAGATTTGGGTGAGTACACTTAGTGAATTTTTCGATGAAAATGTCAATGTTTTCATTTTTGAGATTGTCGATGTTATCTGCGTAGTATAAACATAATCTCCTTACAGGCAGGTTAAAAAATAAACGGTATCAGGAAACTGACACATACTTTTTCCCTTCAAGTCATTTAAAACCAGAAAACATATTTTGTGAAATAAAACAAATTAACAATTAATTATCACACAGATATTTACCAAATGTTATCAAAATCGGTTAGTAAATAACGGAGATATAGATTTTTAAATATTTGCCATAAGAATAACATTGGGCAATGTACTGCGTTTAGCGCCGAACTAAAATATAAATTTTCTCCGCAACCAGTTGACATAAACTAATGATTCAAAATACTAGATTATTTAGTTTTTCAGGTTAAATTTAATGGTTGCAAGTATATTTTCTTTAGAGGTCACAGATTTTGTGAAATTTGAAAATATGAATTTTTTAACACTTAAACCCCCATAACTTCTGAACCTAAATTTTTACAGACATGCGGGTGAAGTCATTTTGTTTGTCATCTTAAGCACTAAAAACCATGAAATTTTGATCAAAATCGCTGGAGCCGTTTTTGAGAAATTTGGAATTTTGTGATTTTTTTTTTGTAAAAACTTAAAAGTTAATTGAATATACATCTCCCAAGGGGCTTCAAAGTTAAACTTAAGAGCATATATTAACTATTATTATTGAATTAATTTTGAATTTATGTTTTATAAAAATTTTACACTGCTATTGCATACTTAATCAATTTACCATTTAAAATTTGTTTAATTGAATTAAGTGCTTGTAGCCCTCTTCAAAATTAATTCTAAAAAATTCTGAAACAATAGGCTACTAAATAACATTTTGACAAAAAACACCATATGGCAAACAGGTGAAGAAAAATGAGACATCGGACTCAAATAAAAAAGATCTTTTGGGAAAAATTGCATAATTGAAAGATTCCTTAGGTAACTTGAGTTGTTGAACGCTATTAATCATCCAGATACATTTTCTCACTGTGTTTTAATGCTCTAGAGATAAACTTGAGCCGTAAAACGAGTTCTTGTTAGGAAACTTTTTATGACCCGCTGTTTCAGTCATTTATCTTGACTAATTCAATTATCTTTGTTTCACCAGCCTTCAGTAGTTTCCTCTCTTTTTTTCTCAAAAAGGGTATTTATATCTATATTTTGTATTTTTGTCAAATTTTGTTTACATCTTTGGCATGTTGTTAGTTTGAGAACAACCTTTCCTTATAGTAATTATTTGATAATTTTTAACTAAAGATAGGTCTACTAGTCGGAATTCAACTAGAAAGTCTACAATAAAAATCCGTTAACCTTAAAGAAATTTAAACACGGAGCGTTTTGAATGAGATCTATGAAAAAAAGCTTTCAAACATATCAAAAATCAGTCTATGGGAAAAGTATGTCTCTAAATGGCAGTTTTTCTTTTCAAAAAATTGGAACATTTTCGAAAAAAGAAACTACTGCATTTCTTATTAACATTTTTTAGGTATTCACTCGGGATCAACACCCATCTTTGTTGAATGGTGAGTTTTTCTTTTGACTCGGTTTAGTAGTTATTTTTAGCGAATTTCCCCTATAAGGAAGAAGCTATTACCGTAGGTCTCATGGTAAGACCTAAGCCCAAGACCATGATAACCTTTCGTTTTAGGGCCACCAGAAGCAAAAAACACCATTCGTTCGAATTTTTATATAACTATCTATCTATCTATCTATCTATATATAATGTGTCTGTCAGCACGATAGCGGCCGTAAATATGGTCCGATCTTAATGAAATTTGGAACAGACATGTAAAGTGGTAATCGATTGGACGAGTTCGTGAACCAGCCAGATCGGACGACCGCAAGGGGGGGTAAAGGGGGATAAACCCCCCCAAAAATGGCGTTTTTGAGTTTTTTACATAGGAAAATAAAATTTATTGAATTTTTGTCGGCACCATTGAATTCAGCTCAAAAAAAACAAACAATGTAGTGTTTTGAATCATTGCTCTATGTCCATTGGTTACCGAGATATTGAAAGTGGTAAACACAGTACGTTGTCCCAATGTTAACCTGATGTGGAATAAGTAAAATTCTATATCTCGCTTATTTCTCAACATATCTGGATAAAACTTGGTTTGCGACTTCATCTAGATGAGATCTAATGTATATGACTGTAAAATCCCTGATATTTCCTTTTTTCATGCAGCAAACCTGCATACTCATTCCCCATGTTATCCTTATTGGAAATTTAAAAAATCGATATCTTCCTTATTTCTAAACATATCTTGTTAAACCTTGGTATATGGGTTCTTCTAGTTCAGATTTACCAAATATTTAATTAATTTCATTCAGTTTTACCGTACCTGTTGCAGCAAACCTGCAAACTCATTCCCCATGTCATTATTATGGAGCTTACATAAACAGTTTAGCAAGACATGTCAAATCTTGCTATGTTGGTTTGAAATATGTTCTTTTGCACGGAGATGTAAAATATTAAAATATCCTATACTCTTATATGAGCAAAGTTATCTTGCTTGCTTGCTAGCTTTCTTGCTTGCACAATTATCTCAAAAACGGCTCCGAGGATTTCTTTCAAAGTCTGGAAATAAGTAATCTATGACTCATAAACGTCTTTTATGCAGATTACTTGGCCGGAGAAAATCTAGCAATGTAGCCTAATAAATCTAATTTAAAAGTTGTAAAATTTTAACATTAGCCTTATGGGTTGCCGTGATGGCAACGAAAATAAACAAGAAAAGTGAAAACAAATGAACTAATCATAACAGCTGTTTGGAATCTACAGTCATCAAGGGAAAATACAGCTAGTGGGATATAAAAAATACAGTCCATAGGTCCATAAAAAAGGTTTTATTTATCAATTTTACGACATAGAAATATTTTATAGTAACTGGATGAACTCGTAAATATGAAATAACACAGAGCAAGGCTCGGTCCACCAGGTACAATACATGAAATATCAAAATTTATGAGTATTATATTACAAGTTACATTATCCTTATGGGAAATATCAATAAGGGTATGTGGTTTCTTATCTTAATTTTCATTGGGAAGCCAAAAGTTAATTTTGTCAGATTTTTGTTGATATAAAGAAGGGTATTTTCCAACAACAGTCGAGTTTTTGAAATCGTAATTCGATGATCGATTGCAAAATCCTCAAATGTTTCAACAATTGTTTCAAATGAAAACACTCAATTGGCTTATGTAACTTTATTTTTTGGTATCAGTATCCTCCCCCCCATCATAAGAGTAGGTCACACTGAAGTTGCTCGGGATACTATTGCTTAAAGGAGGGTAAAAAGAGCTTTAAGAGCGCTTGGGGTGTTGCAGAATCAGCTGTTTTACACATGATATTGTTCAGGGGAGGTGGAGGGGCGATGGATGGGGGGGGGGGGAGTCGTCCTTCACCTTGTTTCACAGGGGCGTCAGTTTCCTGCGTTAATGCACCGCCCTTCACGATAATGATTTTTAAATCGATTTGTTACGGATCCAACTTTTGATGGATGGAGCTTTATTTCATTTCTTCAACCAGATGCGATATATCTCGATATATGGAACATCGATATATCGTGAGTTCGAATATTTCAGTTCGAACATCGAATAATCGATATTTCAGTTCGAATGTATCATAAAAAGCATATCGGTATTTTAATTCCGATACTACCGGTGTTCAGTTACATCTTTTTCGATACATGTCGACTAAAGCAAAAAGGTTTTTGAAGATAAATTTAAAGAGTGTAATTATTGAAGTTGTTTTCAGCCGGAAAAATGGGTTCGGCATAATATTTTGCATTTTGAAATTAAAGAAATCTTCCCTGGTAAAATTTTTTAAAATCTTGAGATCCGTGGTGGCAAAACCTAGTTGGACATAGTCTAATCCCTTTTTGAACTTGTAAAATTATGTTCTCTTTCTCCAGAAATAATTTATATAGTCTATGAGGCACGGTGAATAATGAAATTGAATTAAAAATAAAAACTCGGATCAGATGCGTTGGAATATTGGTGACGAAATATATGAAAATAGCAACGAAATAGGTACTACCTTTTTTCAAATACATGTTCAGCGCTTGTAACGGGTTATTTTTTTTTATTTTTTTGCTCTTAATTATTTGTTGTAATTCTTTTGGTTATTTTTATTTTTTTTGGAATTTTGGTTATTTTAACGAATTTCCCCTATAGGGAAGAAGCTATTGCCGTAGGTCTCATGGTAAGACCTAAGCCCGAGACCATGATAACTTTTTGTTTTGAGGCCACCTGAAGCAAAAAACACCATTCGTTAGAATTTTTATATATCTATCTAACTATTTATATATATATATATATGTGTGTGTGTGTGTGTGTGTCTGTCAGCACGATAGCGGCCGTAAATATGGACCGATCTTGATGAAATTTGGTACAGACATGTAAAGTGGTAATCAATTGGATGAGTTCGTAAACCAGCCCGATCGGACCTCCGGGAGGGGGGGGTAAAGGGGGATAAACCCCTCCAAAAATGGGTTTTTTGAGTTTTTTACATGCAAAAATATAAATTATCTAATTTTTGTTGGCTAGTATATTGAATCATTGCTATATGTCTAATGGTTACCGAGATATTGAAAGTGGTAAACACAGTACGTTGTCCCAATGTTAACCTTATGGGGAATAAGTAAAATTCTATATCTCGCTTATTTCTCAACATATACGGATAAAACTCGGTTTGTGGCTTCATCTAGATGAGATCTAATGTATTTTAGTCTAAAATCCCGGAAATTAGAGTAGTCCGGTTAAACCGAGTCCGGTCAAAAGTGTCAGGGTAAGAGGGAGGCTTCTGTATTTCTCAATTTTGAGCTGAAGTAGGCAAGGGGAGTAGGGGAGTGCCCGGTGGAAGGTGTACCTTCCATTGTTTCATCGCTTATTATGTATTCATTTCCCCAGAGTCTTGACGCTAGACTCTGCATCTCCCCGTGTTTAGCCGTTCATTACCTCCGCTCTTTGTTGTTGTTGTCTCTTATTGTCTTAAAAAAACATTATTTATTGTGTTGTATTCTCTGATTTGAAAAAGATCGTTTCAATTCATTTTGTTATTTAAACATGTTTTTGGTAATATTTTCGTTATAACTTGAAAATGTTAGGGATGGTTTCTAACTAGCGTAAAAAAATAAAGTGACATAAATGTTTCAATGTTTTGTTTAAGAGCCTTTATTGGATGTTGTGTGTTGTAGCAATATAGTGATATTCTATGAAAATGGCTCCTTTACCTGGTAATAGCATACATAAAACGTACATTCTTAAGAGAAAAAAAGGGAAAATAAGAACGATTTTAATCGGACGCAGAAACTTGGCTCCATTACAGAGACCAAGAGGAAAGTAAAATTTTTCCCCACCTGCTATGCTTAGACACTGTTTACTCCTTGTAATGGGCGAGTAATATAATAATTGGTTTTCCAGCGGGAGTTAAGTGATTGTCTCCCGGCCGGAGACAAAGTAAACCCATAAGAATAACATTGAAATCACCAATTCAAAAATTAGAGCCTCTTGAAATTTCCACGCACACAGCTAACTGTTAATTTAGTGGCAGGAATAATCATAAGATTAACATTAACATCAGTCAGCAATGAGAACGTCTAAGAATTAAGCATGTAAGAATGTCGCAACAATCAGCTGATCGCTGGTGCTTGCATGGTTGTAGCTACTCGGATGCAGGCGGTATTAGCAGAACGAAACAAAATGGATACTTTTATTACTTACTTAATATTTAATAAGTTAATAAAATAACTTTTAAGGCCAGGATATTTATTATTGCAGGTGATGAGGGAGAAATGTGGTGTGTATTCCGAGAGCAAAGCGCATTGTCTCCCTCGTGAGACAGTGTTGTACGTTACTCACTCAACAAACAAATAACTATATATCAGCAAACCTATATTAACACGGTGATAGTCAGAATCAGTCAACAAGCAACAGCTGTCCACCTCACAATACACCCTGTACAAGTTTTTAAAGAATTTGTTTGTGTTACGGCAACAGTGTTTTGACAGAAGAGGTACGAACGCTTTTAAGAGAAGCGGTCCAAACCCCTCTAAATTTGTTTGCTAATAAAATTAGTCTACCTAATATTATTCCAAAAAATAAAACATGTCCTTCTGTTCATGCTCGTTGGAAAAATGGGATACACCTGGGAATTTTCTGGCACACGTCAAGAGGGGGCGAAATTGGGAATTGCAGAATAGGGTAGGTATTTTATTCTTGTTTTTAACAGCTTCCAATAATTAAATGGTGCACACTAAACATGATGTATTATGGTATGACTCATTCCCATTTAGCGAATAATATTTTTAATTATGGAGGGACAACTGCAATCAACTTAGACAACATTTTAAAAATACAAAAATAATCAGTTAGAGTAATGCATAATCCAAAAAATATTATGGACATGCAAAAAACAAATAAAAAAATAGAGATTATGTTAGTAATTAGTGTTTACATTTATGGAACAATCTTATATCTAAAACAAAATGGGAACATCCTTGAAACGGTAAATACATCCATCACCATAACACCAGAAGTAGTGGAAAAATTAGACTCGGCAAGCACAGATTGGCATTGTTTGAAAAAACCTAGTTATTTTGAATTAAAGTTTTTAAACAAAATCTCTCCTATATCTTAATTTAAACCTACAAAAAAACAATTAAAAAAGTTACCGAAGAAAGCGTACTATTCATTAAGGGAATTTTTAAATGAATAGCGGAAACCCGACGGGTATGTTGCATTATTACAAGCGATGGTTAGAACTGTTATGTTGGAGTTATAATTATGTTAATTGCATTGATGCCATTTCATCAATGATTAATTCATTGATGAATTCCAGTTTATGCTATACTTTTTTTCGCGATGGAATTATTGGACCCTACCTTAATTTAAAAGGTCCTTTATTTATAGGTGTTCAGAGAGACATCCCAGCTCGCTGTAACTGCGCTACTTTAAGAATTTCTTGTCATCAAAATGTGTACTTCTATCGGTTGACGGAACCTTTGTGGTTTTAGCCGCCACATTTTTGTTTGGACTACCTACTGACCCTCCCCAGGTAGCAGACCCAGGATATTTGTTGTTTTGACCGCATTATTTAGATTTGTGGTTTTGGTCGTTTGTCGTTTTAGCCGGCATTCTCCTGATCCATGGATAAGGAGACCAGACGTCCCGTTGTCCCGACGAACACTCTCGGGACGCCTATTTGTCCCGTTTTGGCATTATCGGTAAGAAAAATACTTAAAAAAATACGTTTCAATGTAAAAAACTCTTGAATATTTTTTCAGAATAAGGTTACGTACCTTTAAACTGTCTTCTTTAGATGTTTCTTAGGAACTTAAAATTAATGATTAAGTTGAACTAGAGTCTAGCACATATTTTCAATTGTCTAAAAACCACCAAAATGCTCCTAATTTTTAAAAATTGTCCGGGGTAGGACCCCCGGACCCCCTCTTAGTGGGGAAATACGTTTTAGTAAAAAAAAACTCTTAAATAAATTTTTTCGGTTCTTTTGTAGTTTCCTAGTAACTTAAAATTAATGGTAAGGATGAACTAAAGTCTAGAACATTTTCAATTTGAAAGAGTCTAAAAAGGCACCAAAATGCCCCTAATTTATCATTATTGTTCGGGGGAGAGCCCCTCGGACCCCCCGGAGGTCGGCGTCCCGTTTTGGCTACTCCAGAATCTGGTCACCTGATCCATGGAGCACGATGGCGGCGCAAGCGTGGCCTCCCAGGGTATTATTGATCATTATGCACAATGCCACTATTGTTGGCCCTACACGGTCTGACGCTAACGCAATGCGGGTTTCGGCTCGGTGTGAAGTTAAAGCTTTGATCATCTGTATTCTCCGAAATGTGGCTTAAACCATAACTAGATAACACGCAGCTCGAAATCGAGCAAAAATTATATCGTAAAAGAATGAAGAATAATCAGCCTACTTATATACTTTTAAAATTTAATCAAAGGGCTAAATTAATTAACAAAATTATAGCTTAACTACTGAAAATTTATCGTTAATTACCAACCGCCGGAGTTTCCGGTAAACGTTAACGATTGGGAACACCTTCATTTCCCCGTGTCCTCTTTTTTCTGAAATGTTTATTTTCACACGGGCAAAAGATCAAACTCTGTTTACAGCAACATGTAGCTGACCGAGAGCACACACTGGCACGTAATGACTTCCTTTGTTAAGTGATTGCCGCTGCACCTTATTATTGATAATTATCGCCAAAACAGAGATTGCAGGGAACGGCTGTCTTCACAGGCATAACCTTTCACTGTGGCAAAAACGCGTAAGTGAAGCATAATCTCTACCAGTCTTTTCATTCTTCAAATGCAACCCACCGCAATGAAAACATTTTTATTTCATTGGTCTGAGGTTGGAAGGAGCATCAAATGGTACATTGGGAGGTGATGCCAGCGGTTGCGATCGTGTTCTTTCCGACTTCTCCGACCGGTCAGTGTTCGTCTTCTTCTTATCGGTGGCATTATAAATGGACCAAATCCAAAAATAGATTTGCTCAGATTAATATAACTTCAAAAAACACTATGAGATATTCTAAACTACATTGTAAAACTGTAATGTTTAAAGAGCTTTAAAAACTTCATAACATAACCTAAATTACATAATAAATCTTTTGAAAAGAAAACAACTGTTGAAAACAAAGCCAAACCAGCTGTAAAAATAAGTTTACCTGCAGAACTATTTCAGAGCTTGGCCATATGTTCAGTTTGTAAACAAAACTGAGCTTGCTCAAATGTCGATGAATAGCGCTACTGTTCCGAAACCTCAGCCCTTTACTGTACTTTAGGGACGCCCTTTTTCAAAATTCTGAGACTTGTTGGCAAATCTACATACAATTCCCTTTAATTTGACACCTCATACGTTGAAATCCGCCCAGCCGTTATTGCTGTTGGACTGTGAAAAGAAAACCGCTTGCGTATTAATATATAGACTAGATAACACGTAGCTCGAAATCGAGCAAAAGAAATCATACAGTAGAATCATAAGGAATAAACAGCCTACTTATATACTTTTAAACTTTAATTAAAGGGTTGAATTCAATGATAAAACTATGGTTAAATAACTGAAACTTTTAAAGTTCATTTGATCTATCGCAGGAGTTTCCGGTAAATAATTTTTTTAGATACACCTGCATTTTCCCATGTTCTCTTGTGTTGAAATGTAATTTTAATACTGGCAAAAGATCGAGCTCTGCTTATAGCAACATGTAGCTGACCGAGAGCGAACTCTGGCGCCGTGAGCAATGACCTTTGTTTAGGGACTGCCCCTGCACCTCATTTATTTATTATTATCGTCAAAACAGAAATTATAGGGAACGGCTGCTGTCTTTATATGAAACCTCTCCTTTGTGGCAACACCACGTAAATGACGCAATACCTCTACCACCAGGGCTGCAGTTCTTGAAATGCAACCCACCGCGATGAAAACATTATAAGTTCATTAGTCTGACGTTGAAAGTAGCATCAAATTAAATGTTACATCGGGAGGGTGATGCTAGCAGTTACGATCGTGTTCTCTCCGACTCCTCCGACCGGTCAATGTTCGTCTTCCCATCAATGGCATTATAACTGCACAAAATCCAAAAATAAATCGGCTCAAGTTAATAAAACTTTAAAAAACACTATGCTGGAATGTATTGAGATATCGTAAACTACATTGTAAAACTGGTAACTGCAATGTTTATCCCTTTGAAAACACTTCAAAACAACCTAAATTACGTAATATTTTTTTAAAGAAAACTGTTGAAAACAATTTGTTTTCACGTTCTAGAAGCCAAAGCAGCTGTGAAAATAAAAACTGCTCTTTTCAAAAAGTCAATTATAAGTGCTGCAGTCTTTGGTTTACCTGAAGAACTATTTCAGAGCTTGACCATATGTTCAGATTGTAAACAAAGTGAATTGAACTTGCTCAAATGTCGATGAATAGCGCCACTGTCCCAAAACTTCAGCCCTTTACTGTACTTTAGTGACGCCCTTTTTAAAAATTCTGAGACTTGTTGACAAATCTACATAAAATTCCCTTTAATTTGATACCTCAAACGTTAAAATCGGTTCAGCCGTTGTTGCGGTTGGACTGTGAAAAGAAAACCGCTTGCGTATTAATATATAGATGTCTACAAAATGTAAGACAAGCGCACCAGCAGCCGACACTGCTCCACTGCCTGCCAGTCTTGATCTATCCGTCATAGAACTGCGGTTTCTTCAGAATATTTTACACAACATTGAATTTTTTAGATAAAATATTTTCATTATTAGCAGTTTTTCCATAAAAATCAGTATCGTTAAGCTTATATTAAAAAATGGAAGTCGTTTGAAGTCTTCACTTACCAATAGCATCGCTATTGAAGTTCTCATTATTAGAATCAATACCTGGGGACCGAGCTTCGCTCGGGAAAAGCAGTAATATTTTCAAACATACAAGTTAACGTTGCTCCCCACAAAAACTGTGTAGTTTGATCTACTGAGGTTTCCGTTTTGTTCAATTAGCAATAAAGACGGCCATGTTTGAACCATGCAATCGTTGCGCTATTAATCGAACGGAAACTGTATAGCAAGTTTAAAAAGTTACAAAATGTACTTGTTCTACAAAACTTAAAAATGTGTTTTTGTGTTCAATAGAAAAAAGAAAATTTGCAAATTAAAGCATCCTCTAGTCGGTTGTAATTTGAAATAGGAGAAATTAAACAAATTTTTCATTTATTTTTATTATTATTATTGTTATAAAACATTTCAGTAAAAAAATACTACACAATTAAATAAATTACCATACAAAAGGAAGGTTGTATATTGCGTTTAAATGACAGTTTTCAAGAAAGAACTTGAGGTGAGCGACAGAGAAATTTTGGGAGAGGAAGCGCAGGCAAGGGTCTCGTAGAGCAAAAGCGATGTTTGGGGCGGTTCTCAAATCTACCTGCTGGCCTGTGGAGCAAAATTCTAAAACCTTAACCGTGGGGCGAAAGGGACACACGTCTTACGGTAGGGATAGAACACAATACAGTAGACCCCCTCTTAACCGACCCTTACGGGACCAGACCTAGGTCGGATAAGTTAAAAGGTCGGTTAAAACGGGTAATCCTTTAAGCACATAAAAATAAAAACTCTGTTGATTTAGGATTCTATTAACATCATTATAAAGCAGTTCTTGGATTATTTAGAAAATAAACTATAAATATCAACCTATTTTCCAAAATTTTTCCTGTAGAAATGTCACAACTAACCCCAAAGCACAGTCAAAACAAAACACGTCAATAAACTAAATATTAGACGTAACGTTCCCATCGCCGGGTATGGGAACGGAAATGCCGCAATTCCTAGAAAAGGGCGGTTAAACCGAACTTTTCTCAAAACAGGGCGGGTTAAAACGATCTTTAATATTTGACAAGCAAGGGCGGATAATCCGATCGTCGGTTGAAACGAGGTCGGTTAAGAGGGGAGACCATAAAAATGTCTCAAAATTACACCAAGTTCAAAACAATTCAAAAACTAATATAAACATCCCCCCAACTTTTGTGGAAATATAATCCCGACCCGAAAAACACGGTGCTTTATGGAAATGCGATTGAAGCAGAGCAGATGGTGTATGCCGAATCGAACAGCGCGGCCCGTCCGTTAGTCCAATGCTAAAATACATTAGCAGGGTGTACACATTCTGGAAAGTCAGGGAAATAGATTTTGGTCAGGGAAAGTCATGGAAGTTGATGTTTAGTCAGGGAAATAAGAAATGATGTTGAAAAATTACGATCACATCAATCATGGACATTATCCATCTCTGTGTTACGTACGAATTTAATTGTAATTGGCATTCATTTTATTTCAAATTACTAATAATCAAACGGTTTGAGCAAGTGTTACTATTCAATGAACCATTTTTTATCGCTTCAACAGGAATTCCTTTTTAAGTCACAACATCTTTACGTATTCTAGAGGTAGAAAATTTAATATTGAGAATATTTTTAAACACTCTCAAGAGGAAATTGTAATAAATTGCATTGAAAACATGTTGTTAATGTGTACTTTAAATAAATAAAAATTGAAAATCGAGGAACGAAAAAGAAAGTGAGGATGTAGTAGGCCAGCTATACGAAGGAGGATGGAAGCTAGGTTTTCTTTTTTCCTCCCACGTTTTTGATTATTTAAAAATTTTCGGGCTTGCTGTGTATTCATCCTTCAAACAAGGGATATCCGAGCCTAAATTAAATTTAAATTCTATATAACAGTAACAATTTTTTTGAAATAAGTAAACAAAAACATGAAAGTAATCAACAAAAATGACAATGAAACAGCTGTATATTTACTGTATCGATCAGCGAAGCTATATACTTGCAATATTGAAAATCTAAACAAGAATGGTTCATTAGAAATACATAGGAAAATTAAAACCTCCTTATTCTTGACCCATAGTTAGTTTCAAAAATTGAAGAAGCCTACATTGTTATGAAGCGTGCATTGACAACCGAAAACAGCTTATTCAAAATCAAAGCACCGGAATTTTATGTTTTACAAACAGAAATAGTAATTTTACATCATAAATAGTGTTCATACAATGTAATAGAAAAAAACTCCCAGTGTTGTAGTGTTTTTAGCGAATTTCCCCCTATAGGGAAGTAGCTATTACCGTAGGCGGCACGGTGAGACTTAAGCGCGGGACCACCGTAACTTTTCATTTTGAGGTCCCTAGACCCCAAAAACACCGTTCGTTCATTTTCATATATATGTATATATATATATATATATATATATATACCTGTCCGTAGGCGCGATAACTTTTGTAAAAAAGGTCCGATCTTGATGAAATTTGGAACAAACGTGTAAAGCGTCATTCATGACTTCGAGTTCGAAAACCAGCAAGATTGGTTTACTCTAAGAAGGTTTTTTTCACAAAATAAAATTTATTTTCAAGCTTTAACACCTTTTTATTAATTTTATTTAAATTTAATTGTTAAAATTGAATTCAGCTTAAAAAAACAAACAATTTAGCATTTTGAATTATTATTCTACGTCAATCCGTTGCTTAGAAATTGGATGTGGTAAACACAGTACGTTGTCCAATATTATTTTTAATTTTCCCTCCAAAAGTATAGCTTCCCTGATTTAAGAGATTTTAAAAATACAATTCTGAACATATGATTACATTTTCAGGTGATGAATATTCCATTTGTGTTTATTTTGAATAGTTCATTGATCAAGATTTTGCAGAATGTACATATTATATTAAAAATTTAGTTAATTTAAAAGTAAATGAAAAGAATAGGTGTAAATATAATATTATTATATAGTTTAAAACCAGCTACAAAAAATGATAACAAGATTTTGCTTAGAAATACTTTAAATAAATTTTTAAAAATATTGGCAATTCACATGAACTTGAACTGTATATATGTAACCTGAGCTTTGGATATTGCATTTTGCCTTGATACTATACTTGACTTGCAGTGGCCCAGTCCAAGATTTAAATATAAGGAAAAAATGCCGGCTGGCTGTAAATGGCACAGATAACCCCATCCCTGCTGTTCTGTTAAACATCTTGGGATTTTCTTTACAAACATATAACAATTAATATTCTTTTTTATTAAAAATAATATTTTGGTGAAAATGAACCTCAATTACACAATCAACTCTCACCAAATCGGTTCTTGAATTATTTTAAGATCGGTTTAGGTTTATAGAGTAGAAGTATTAGAAGGAAGGCAAGTTAGTACACAACAGTCAATTCTCCCAGAGTAAACAGATAAACAAGTTGAATGGTGCGCAATTTGACTGTTCTCAACAATTGGGAATCAGCTCGTCCTAACTCAGGAGCGGCCTGGCGTAGAAGTAGAACATGGGACTTCGGCTCCCAAGATCCGTGTTAAAAACCCGCCAATCACCAATGGCAATTTGCTATATGATAATGCTGTAACCTCGAGGGTGCATAGCTATTTAAGCTGCAGTGCATGTCCATGAAAACTTCGAAGCCTGGCTCTCGTCTAGAAAAAAATCTTGACAACTCAAATTGACTAGAGAGCTGAGTGGATAAACTGTTCACTGCTCACCTCATAGCCTGAAGGTTGCTGGTTCAAGCGTATGATGTAGTTGGGCTCGAAAAACTAGCTGATCTCGCGGTTTGACTGCAGAACTAAGACCACACAAAATATTTTGATTGAGTTGTATTAACTGGTTTGTTTTGTAATCGTCCTAAGCGCTAGTAACGAGCGCACTGAATCGCACCGAGCCCTAGTAATCGGCCGAACTAGGTGAGGCTTATACATCCATTTCCCTCAGGTAATAATTTATATCAAATAGGAATCTAAATTACTTTAATGAAAACTATTTAATTTAAATTCGTTTTTAATGTAATCCTAAATTATCATCCGATTATACATTATCTCAGAAACTTAACAACCCTAAAATTACCTCTATCACACGAGATCAGTTTATAGGCTAAATCAAATTAAATTTGTATTAGGCCCTACCTTCACATGTCAAAGTTTACCCAATGGACCTCTTCAATTCGATATCCGAGCGTACAGGTTACAATGTTTCAGTGAATCATTAGGTTTAGGCAAGGTCTCACTAAAAGAACAGGCCTTGCTGAAGGACACACTACAAATGCAGGCCATGCTGCATGATTTATTACGTCAAACAAGTAGGCGGTCTGAAAGTCTGGCTCAGGACTCACAGCTGTGCTGATCATCAATTCCTTTGAAATCAAAACAAGAAAACGTAAACAAACAAGTAATTTTGACGTTTAGTGATGAAATGTAAACAGAAAAAACGTAAACAAACAAGGGATATTTGACATTTAGCAATAAAATGTAAACATAAGATGTTAGTTCCCTGCCTACTTGTGTGACGTGGTGCAGCGCTGGGATCGCTGCAGCATGGCCTGTATTTTTAGTGGGGCCTTGGATCGCTATAGCATGGCCTGTCTTTTCAGTGGGGCCTTGCCTTGCTTTAGAATTCTTGATGTCAAAACAGGAGGCCAGCTGAGAGTCTTGCTCAGAAATCACAGCTGTGCAGCTCATCAGTTTCTCTCAAAACAAAACGTGAGAATTTAAATAAACAAATAGTATTTGACAGTCAGTGATAAAATGTATACAAAGGAAGTACATTAATTAAACAAGGAATATTAATTTAACATTTAGTAATATGAATAAACATAGGTTGTTAGTTCCCAGCGTACGGTACTGATGTGAGATGTCGCAGCGCTGGGACTGCTGTAGCATGGACTGTTTTTTAGTGCAGCCTTGGGCTAGATCACTATTCTGTATCTATAGGCCTAAAGGTTAACTCAAATATTTCAATTAAGTTATCGGTAGACTATCTAGATATAGAACTATGATCTTGAATTTAGCACGAATCACCTCTGTTTGACGAATTAATTCAAGAATGTCCTAAATGACTTGAGCTGTTTTAGTTTTAATCAAACTACATGCAACTCGGAGAAAAATTGTAGTCTCCATGATTTTAGCGAATTTCCCCTATAGGGAAGTACCTATTACCATAGGCGGCACGGTGAGACTTAAGCCGGAGACCATGTTATTTTTTCATTTTGAGGTCCCTAGACCCCAAAAACACCGTTCGTTCATTTTCATATATATGTATATATATATATATATATATATATATATACCTGTCCGTAGGCGCGATAACTTTAGTAAAAAAGGCCCTATCGCGATGAAATTTGGAACAAACGTGTAAAGAGACATTCATGACTTTGAGTTCGAAAACCAGCATGATAGGTTTATTATAAAAAGGTTTTTTTTTGGAACAATGATTTCTGAAAAGTACCCCTCTTCCCCCTCGCCTTACAAACAGCTAAATCAGCCATAGGTAGCCAGATGTAATGCAAAAACTGTACTGTACCTCAAAATTATTTTTAACATTGACTTTAATACTCAAAGGAGACTGCTCATTCATACAGATGTTTTAGAACCAGAAACTGAGCACTCATGAAATTAGTTTAGCACTCGTCACTAGAGATTTCGCCAGGAGTGTGATTTCACGCTAAAGATTTTTATCCCTGAAATGGACCATTTTTTGCTTTTATCAGGCTAAAATATGGTACAGGGTTACAAAAGGGATTATATTTTTAACTACTTCGCTGCGGTAGAATTATACCCTGATCTTTATTCCAGTGCGTCAAGAGTAACAGATTACATGTGGCAAAGCCAACATTTCCCGTGCGATATATCAACTGAGGGTGAAGCTCTTGCACTCTAGTTACTAGAAACTAAGACGACCTTGTTATCATTCTTCAGATCAGGATTCGTTTCTGAAGTGACCCAACGAAGAAATAAAAAAAAAACTAATAACCATATTTGATTGTACAGGTTATAAAAATTTACAAATTCAATAGTAAATTATACTAGGAATGCTAATAACATATATATATGATAAAAGGATTTTAAAAAATGTGTATATTTCGTGTTATGGAATAATAACAATAAAAAACTAAATTTAATGTTCCATAAATAACTATAGAGCAGCACGAGTAATTGGTTACTCATGTAGAGTTAAGAATAAGATTGTATTCTTTGAAAAATTATGAACTCGGGGATATAAAACTCATAGCGATCGCATTACAACTGGCCAAAATACGCAAAACGCACCCGGGACTGATCGTTGATTACAGCCGCTGCACTCTGGGCAATGGCTGGCACGAGTAACCGGTTGTTTGTGACATAGGGAAGGAGTTAAAACATCGAAACTAGGAGTGAAAAAGAGAGAGGCCTAACAAAATTCTACAGCTACCATAATGTGCTAATTTTTGTAACATGTGATCAAATGTTTTGGATTGAAAATTTAACATTACCTGGTCTATCTATTTTTTTATCAATATATTTATTCAATATTTAATTTACAATATGATATAAAAGTGTAGTTCTTGTAGCAGCGGTTAGATGAAAAACATTTTGTTTTCGAAGACAATTTCGTCTCAATCTGTTAAAAAGTTTTAAGTTTTTAAGTTAGAAATAAATACCGTAATCGAATTGAGCAAGGATGCATTTAAATAAGTACTTGTGAGATTTACGTTATTGGTAAACATTTCCTCATTGTGTTGTTATATTTAAATTGTTATAAATAAGCAATGAAGCCTAATTTATTAAAATTTAAAAATCTGATTTTTATCTATCACTTGATTTTAAGAAAAATTCACCAACTAAGTTTGGCCTACCTGTGGTGAATAACATCCATGTAATGTCTGAAAAGTAAAATTTAACTTGATAGGCCTAATTCAATACAATCAAGTGATACTAAGTTTATTGAACAAGTTCAGCCCGACGTGGTGGTAAACGTCAGAATTTTTAAACTGAATAAAAGTACGTTGCAATATAGGCCTACAGTAAGGCGAAACGAACTTAGGTCATAATTTTAATAAAATCTTTAAAATTTCTGTTGATTTTACCTGTTTTAATACTACCTAAAGTAGCTAATTTTAGAGAAACTCATAAATTTTGATAGTATATTACTGGTGGCACGCGTTGTCCGTAGGCATACTGAAATCACCATGGGCCTACGTGCGGTGGTACACGCATGATTCGCTGACTGCGCGGCACATGGTGAAGTGGCAAACGATTCACTGTTAGTTATTGCAACCTCCGTACGAGTAAACCACTTACTGGGTCTTCTGACGAGCCCTTCCACCATTTTTGTCGTTATTACATCACCTTAATCTTCATCTTAATCACATTTATTTATTTTTTTTAAGTTTTTACAAGCGCCATCAGTGGCCAAGGTGTGTCTATACAACCCTAAAATACGAACACACCTAATAGCCTAATATAACCCAGCAAAGCTCCGAAAGCGCTGTGAAAATGCATTGAAGAATCAAATGGGAACAGTGCGTCACCATTGGTACTTGTCAGAGTTTTGGAAAGTTTGTAGTGTGCCACCGGTGGCGCACATCAGGGTCACGGCTTGTCTTCTGTCAGACTGAACATGTTAAGTTACTATTTTATTAGCCTAAACTTAATGTAAGATATCCTCAAAAAACCTAAATATAAACCATTACTAATAACATATTTGAGTAGGTTTTTATTACAAAAATATAACAATTTACAAACCTTATTACTTTAGTTTGCTAATGTAACATAAAAAGATTTAAGAGATCTAGAAATCACCCACTTCAATCATAACCTCTATATGATTACATCTCATCTATTCATTCGAGCCCTTCCACCATTTTTGTCGTTATTACATCACCTTAATCCTACATTTTTCTGGGTATACATATTTTAAATAACATTTACGTTAATCATTTAATTCAATTTTATTAGACTGTTTAAACAGTTTATCAGCATTGACTCACAAAAACTCAACCTACACATACAAACACAAACACAAATAGAAACTATAGAACAGCTGCTCAGCTGACATCAGACTTGATAAAGAAAAGACAGACATTAAGGGAAATGAAATGTAAATAATTTGTTCATAGCCAAGGAAGTTATACAGTTTGGTGTTCATTTCACCAATGAATGCTGGTATAGCGTTAATTTGTATATTATACTGCAAAGTGTAATAGTTAATAGCTTAAGGATAGCTTAAAAATAGTACAATTAAATATCAAATTGTGTTTGAAATTTTAGATTATGGGAATGAAAAATGACTTATAACGAATCAAAATCATTCTTTTAATAAGATTTACTGTAAAATTGTAAAATTAATGTTAAAATGTTAATAAAGTTTTGACATTATTGCTTAGTTATATCATTAATTTTTTATGAAGAAGAAGTTTGCTTGCTGTGCCTTTTTTGTAAATATTAATAATTTATTGGATGGGAGTTTTATTCTAGTATGTTACCAAGACAAAGTACTTGCATCAACTCTAAGAAATTTTTGTACATATATGACCGATAACCTTTTTTATTGGTCCAACCAAGGCCACACTACAGTGAAAATACTACAGGCCAAATACAAATAAATACTGCACATATAAGACCGATAACCTTTGTTATGGTGCAACCTGTGTTCAAATTGTTCCATTGTTCCATTAGTATGGTCATCAAGCTCTCTGTCATAAGCTTAGAATTTTGTCCCAATGTTAAAAGTCCTTAAGAAAAGTTTTATTTTTATTTTTATTTAATTAACATAACATTTTCAAAATACAAATAAAACCTGCACATATAGGACAAACAATCTTTATTTTGGCACAACCTGCATGTGAATCAGTCCAGTAGTATGGCCAGGCTCGCTGTCATAAACTTTAATAGTCTTCCCCCATGTTAAATCTCCATTAGACAAAAAATTATTTCTATTTATGACCCAATTAACATAAATACTTCCAAAATACAAATGAAACCTGTACGTAAAGGACCGATAACCTTTGTTTTAGTACAACCTATTTTTAAATCGGTCCATTAATATGGTCAGCAAGCTCGCTGTCATAAGCTTAAAATTTTGTTCCCTTAAAATCTCCGTAAGAAAAGTTTTTTTTTCATATTTAATTAACATAAAATTTTCAAAATACATATAAAACGTGCACAACAATTACGCCAAGGACCAATAAATAACCTTTATTATACTGGACCGCTTTAAGTTATAAAGGATCAATAATCTTTATTTTCGTAAAACCTGCATGTGAATCAGTCCATTAGGATGGCCAGGCTCGCTGTCATAAACTTTAATAGTCTTCCCCCATGTTAAATCTCCATAAGAAAAATTTATTTTCCATTTTTTACCCAATTGACATGTACTTTCAAAATACAAATAAAACCCGCACATATAGGACTAATAACTTTTGTTTTGGTATACAACCTGCGTTTCAATCGGTCAGGCTCGCTGTATGGTCAGGCTCGCTGTCACAGACTTAACATTTCTTCCCCAATGTTAAATCTCCATCAGAAAAGTTAATTTTTTTGACCCAATTAGTATATATACTTTCAAAATACAAATAAAGACTGCACATATAAGACCAACAACCTTTGTTTTGGTATAACCCACATGTAAACCGGTCCAGTAACGGTCAGGGTCAGTGTCATTAGTTTTACTAAAGTTTTTTAATATGTAAGATTTGTAATATTAAACAAAAATATGTAAAATAAAAAAAATAATAATACCACACATAAATTCATCATTAAAATAAATTCCAATAAATAGGGCCTATGTGTCCATATAAAGAATTTAAAAAAATATTACATCTTTGGACGAATGGAAATTCGCTGAGTACGCAGGTCTGCTGCGACGGTTGTATTTTTTTTCAATATATCATGTAAAATATCTTAGTATCGTTCAGAATGTTTGCCAATAATTCTTGGTAAAATGTTCGTGCGTCAGGGAAATTAGTGGTCTGTGATCAGGGAAAGTCAGGGAAAATTATTATGAAATTTTTGTGGACACCCTGGTAGACTCACAGGCGGACTGGGCCAAGTCGCTTGAATCGTACTGTAATGTTGCCGTTAATATCGCTAGTGTTTTGGTTTGCATGATTTTCTACTCGGCCACTGAGTCCTCATTTCGTGTCGACATGCAACTATTGATTATGCACAGTGGTTCTAAGTTGCATTTGTGCATTAATTTAATCATATTATCGCAGAAAGTATGGATGTTGAATGCAGCCAAGATGACTCCGAATATGTAATTCGGACAAAGTACAGTTCGTTTCTACTTATTTGGGTTTCATAAGTGATTCAATATTATTGTTTTTATCAAGCTGGATTTAAATCACAAAATAGGTCGTGTAATATGTTTATTTATGTTTATGTCGTCTTTAACCGGTGTAAAGATTGAATAAAGTCGAATTGAATAATAAATAAGTTAAATACGATTTAATTTATTTTGTCAATCTTTTACACATAGCATTTTATTTCAGGTAAGGACATGCTTGGTATTCTCATAAACCTTCAGACGGTAAGTCCTGATTTCCCTTGTTATGTACTAGTACCTGATGGATTGCTAGGTGTTATTTCATATTTAACAGTTCATCCATTTACTATAAAATATTTCAATGTCATAAAATTTGATAATTAAAAACCTTTTTTATTTCTCCATGACTCTTAATCTCACTCACTTCATTTTTCCTTGATGGCCGTAGATTGTAAGCAACTGTTAAGATTACCGCACTTCATTTGTTTACACTTTCCTTGTTTATTTTCGTTGCAATCATGATGGCAACTTATAAGGCCAATTCTAAAATTTTACACCTTTAAAATTAATTTTATTACAGATTTTCTCTCTCTTGCCAAGTTATCTGCATAAAGACGTTGTTTAGTCAAAAATTACTTATTTCCAGACAATGAAGAAAATCCTCGGAGCCGGTTTTGAGATAATTGTGCAAACATCTAACCAAGCAAGCAAGATAACATTGCTCATGTATAAGAGTATAGGATGACCAACTCTTGAGTGGTATTTAGCGATTTGCTTTGTTACAGTGTTGTACGTTATATATATGTGTTTGTAGTAGGGGTGTGCGGGTAGTGATTTTTGAAGTCGAGTCGAGTTTTAAATAATTCCCGCGAGTTTCGAGTTTTTTTTTCGAGAAGAGTATTGTAGAAGTTAATAGTTATAATATTTTTTAATTATCAAACTGGGAAGTTTTCCTATGAGTTAAAAGCAAACCTGTTTTCAAATAAAATTAAACAATAATTCAGGCCATCTTTAACGTAACTTTATATCATTTCTCAATATGTTATTAAACTTTTAGTCTTAAGATGTAAAAACCAAGCTACATGTACACTTATTCGTAAAAAAGAGATTTTGTATCATATTTTCATAGATTTCAAAAATTTAAGTTAAATCAGTCTCATTGAGCATAATAGAAAATATCTCAAGCAAGTAAAAAGACCAAATTAAATTTATTAATATTAAACTCAAAAACCACTATAATTCAAGTAAAATGACAAAAGTTTTATGGTGACTGTTCACGAATGGTGTTGACTGTGTGAAAAAAAAACAGTTGTAAAATGTGATCGCCCGTACCAATTCCGGGTAAACGGCGCACAGTGGAGTATTTGCCCTCAAAACCTGGCCAAATTATTTATCTACTGGTAACAGTTATTCAGAAGTAAAATCAGTTTATTTACCCTTATTCATGTATTTAGTTATGTTTTGAAGCCTCATGTCAGATCTACAGTTATATAGACTGAAAATGTATAATTTAAAATACTATACCTTTTAGTGAATTTCATGTGGAAAAACGTCATGTTAACATTTTAAAATTTATTTGTTAACATTTTTTATTGGTTAAAATTGGTGGAATCAAAAATACGTTGTTTTAAACATATTTAATATCGAGTGTCCAACTATCTTCGATTTTGACGATTTCCGCTATAGTGACTATTTAGTTTAATTCTGTGTTTGATGAACATTTCAAAAATGTGTTACAAGTAATAGTTAACATCCTATACTTAAAATTTTAAATAAATTCTATTAATCTAGGCCTACAAGTTATAATCCTATCCTTTACTCTACCTCTTACATTAGCATTGTTATTGCGTGCGTGCTTGTTTGCTTACTTGCTTGGTTGCTTGTTTGCACAATTATCACAAAAACGGCTCCGAGGATTTCCTTCAAAGTCGAATTAAGTCATTTATGACTCAAAAACGTGTTGGAGACTACTTGGCCCGAGAAAATCTAATAAAGTAAATGAATTTTAAAGTTGTAAAATTTTAACATTAGCCGTTTGAGTTCGAGTTGTCATGATAGCAACGAAATAAACGAGGAAAGTGCAACAAATTAAGTACCATAATCATACAGCTGTTTGCAAATTACAGCCATCTAGGAAAAATACAGCGTTGTGGGATGAAGATTGCATGGAGGAATAAAAAGGTTTTTTATATCATTTTTATGGCACTGAAATATTTGATAGTAATTGGATGAACTGGTGAACATGAAAAAATACCGAGCGAGGCTCGGTCCACCAGGTACTTTATTGAGGGGGGTCTCAAGTCTTAAACTGGAATGTAACAAGGGCTAAAACCAGTGAAAGACCGGGGGCCTCCTTAGGTCGGGCAAGATCGGTAATTCACTGGTACAAGGATGACCATTCACTGATGCAGCCCCGGTCATTCATTAGAGCAAAGACATAGTTGTCTTTTGATTAATATTACTATCAGTATTATCCTTAATAGCTAATTTAACTAATATTTATTAAAGGATGTATGAGCTTTATATGGTAAAATGTCTCGACTGTGACAGTGAAATTAAGGATTATTGTCAAATCAACATGATACATCATACTTAACCGGTCATTCACTGGTGCACACACCCTATTATAATCGAATAGTTTGAACTACCAGATTAATCGATTTGTTGAACCAATCGGATAGTCACTAATAGATTTGTTGAACCAATCGGATAGTCACTAATCGATTTTTTTGAACCAATCGGATAGTCACTAATAGATTTGTTGAACCAATCGGATAGTCACTAATAGATTTGTTGAACCAATCGGATAGTCACTAATCGATTTGTTGAACCAATCGGATAGTCACTAATCGATTTGTTGAACCAATCGGATAGTCACTAATCGATTTGTTGAACCAATCGGATAGTCACTAATAGATTTGTTGAACCAATCGGATGGTCACTAATAGATTTTTTGAACCAATCGGATAGTCACTAATAGATTTGTTGAACCAATCGGATAGTCACTGTAGTTCTGGACAGCCTTACTGGTGGGTGGCGAAAATTGTAATCTCCCAAAATGTCTGCTAAATAAACACTTGTTTTGGTAGAACTGTTAAAACTTTGTTTACGTTTCACCTCATTTACACTACAAAAGAATGCCCTGTAATATTTCACCGAGAGATTTCTTACGCAATTAAAATTTCTGGAAAGTATTTGCGCAATGCATCAGCTGGTCTTTTGTTTTGGCAACCTTTCATCTTAAATGATTTGTTTACATTTAAGAATGTGTTTCCTCCACACTTTTGTCGTCGTACTTCATGAATTGTGTTGAACTTACAAGCATTTAACATTAGTTGCACTTGCGGTTGCAGCTAAATATTTTCTTGTGAAAATCCTATACTCTTATATGAGTAATGTTATCGTGCTTGTACGTGTGCTTGTATGCTTGCTTGCTTGCACAATTATCTCAAAAACGGCTCCGAGGATTCCCTTCAAAGTCTGTAAATAAGTAATTTATGACTCAAAAACTTCTTTTATGCAGATTACTGGGCCAGAGAAAATCTAATAACATAATAAATCGAATTTTTAAGTTGTAAAATTTTAACATTGGCCTTATGGGTTGCCGTGATAGCAACGAAAATAAACAAGGAAAGTGTAAACAAATGAAGTAATCATAACAGCTGTTTGGAATCTACAACCATCAAGGGAAAATACAGCAAGTGGGATGAAGAATCCATGGAGTAGTTAAAAAGGTTTCTATTTATTAATTTTATGACATTAAAATATTTTATAGTAACTGGATAAACTGGTAATTATGAAATAATACCGAGCAAGGCTCGGTCCACCAGGTGCTTACCTTTACATAAACAAATGACCATGTGATTTATTACCAAAACATTGCAGATATCCTATACTCTTATATGAGCAATGTTATCGTCCGTTCTTGTAAATGCTTGCTTGCACAATTATCTCAAAAACGGCTCCGAGGATTTCCTTCAAAGTCTGTAACTAAGTAATTTATGACTCAAAAACGACCTAAATTATGTAGATCACATGGCCAGAGAAAATCTAATAACGTAATAAATCGAATTTTAGTTGTAAAATTTTAACATAGGCCTAATGGGTTGCCGTGATAGCAACGAAAATAAACAAGGAAAGTGTAAAGAAATGAAGTAATCATAACAGCTGTTGGGAATCTACAGCCATCAAGGGAAAATACAGCAAGTGGGATGAAGAGTCCATGGAGCAATAAAAAAAATTTCTATTTATAAATTTCATGATATTGAAATATTTTATAGTAACTGGATGAACTGGTAAACATGAAATAACACCGAGCAAGGCTCGGTCCACCAGGTACTTAAACAATAATTACGACAACAGTGCACTCACTCACCCGCCAGTAAGGCTGTCCAAAGCTATAGTCGAAAAGTGTATTATGTAAAATCCCATCACTATCGTGTGTTTTGGGTACTGACAGCTTCAGTGTATCAAGAGGGGGAGGGATGTCCGAAGTGAGGGGGGGGGGGGGGTCTTTTGTTATCACTTTTATCATCGATATTCTCACAAAGCACCTCTCAGCTTTTGTTCTGGCGGTTATGGAATCTGTTAGCCTTTTTCACGAAAAGCCGGAGGGGAGTTTTTCCAGCAGCAATATCGAGATCTTTTCATTTTGGGGCCCCCAAAGCAAAAAATATCATTCGTTCAAATTTATAATTATGTCTATGTATACTGTATGTCTCTTAACACGATAGCGGCCGTAAATATGGCTCGATCTTTAATGAAATTTGGTACAGACGTGTGAAGTGGTAATCACTCGGACGAGTTCGTAAACCAGCCCGATCGGACCACCGGAAGGGGGGGTAAAGGGGGATAAACGCCCTCAAAAATGGTTTTTTGAGCTTTTTACATAAAAAACTATAAAATTCTTGTTTTGACTATTAAATTCAGCTTAAAAAAAAACAAATGTTTTCTCGGTCGACAAACTTAGGAGTGAGTATTGGAAATCGATACTGTATACTACGTAAGGTGAACAGATTTTGGACGCTAAAAGGTAAAAGCATTGGACATTTTCTGCGGTTATTCATAACGCAGACGTAAGTTGAACAGACGAAAATATAATTTTCTGTATCCCGCCTCCCGGTTGTATTTTCGGCGGTCGGAAATAGATGGAAGAAGTTTGCCAGGTAGAGGAACGCACTGTGAGCTGACGGGTTTGCCAAGTGCCGGTGTCGACTGGCAAAGTGGCAAACACCTGGCAAACATCTGTAAACCTTCCTCTCCCCCCGGCCTTGTTGTTTTGAGGGATTTTACGTCGCGTTCTGATTTATTGAGCGCCAGTCAGACTTTTCTGGTGTAAAGGTGCTGCTATACATACACGTCACGTCACGTCACGTCGCGTCCCAATTCGGCCGTGTGTGTTCTTCAGAGCATTCGAGTCGGGCCGTGACGCGACGTGACGTGTATGTATAGCCGGTTCCATTTGATTACACAGGTTTCATTCACCTCGAAAATGGACGTTACGTGACGTGTATGTATGTGTACCTTTACGTTTTCGGAAAGACAGTTATTGATAGTTTAGTTAGTGGTAGATAAAAGTTATATTCAGATATTCCATTGGGGAGCGGCCTGGTGTAGTGGTAGAACGCAGGACTTCAGTTCCTAGGATTCCGGGTTCGATTCCCGCCAATCACCGATGGCAAATTTGCTATGTGATAATGCCGTAACCTCGAGGTTGCAATAAGCTATAAGGTGCAGTGCATGTCCATGGAACTTCTAAGCCTGGCCCTCGTCTAGAAAAAAAAGATATTCCATAGGTCTTTGAGGCAGATCTAGCAAAAAAGATTTTAAACGCATTTTTGTTATTATAAAAAGAACTATTAGAAATATCTGTGGGCTTAGGCCTCGAGATACAGTTTCTGAAAAATTTAAAGAATTCCAGATTTTATCTGAACCATCTTATTATATTTTTGAAGTAATTCTGTGCGTTAAAAACAAAAGTTGATTCAGGCTTATAATCATAATTAGTACAGTATAAATCCATCTGCTCTTCATAGTTAAACACTTTTTCAAACCATATCTTGTTATGCTGGTTGACATGTTTTTCAGAGCTTCCTTCAACCATTAAAGAAACAGTCAATCTTAATTGCTTTAAGAATAAGTTAAAAGAATATCCTACAGACAAATGCTATTATGATCTGCCACAACATCCATAAATCTTCCCTTATCTTCCATCCATTCTCACTTCGTCCTTCTTCAGTTTTCTTTTTCAAATACCATCACCAACCTTTTTACCATTTTACCTGATTTACAACGTCTTGAAGACTGATACAAGAAACATTATTGCTTTAGCATAATTATACAATATTGGCTCAAGAGAGATAAAACGACTACTAGATATAAGGCGACGGGTCTCATGTCATATCTTGTCCAGGAGGCAACAGTTAACAGTTAACAGTTTCTGAATGTGTTTTTGTTATCCGTGAAAAGTGAGAGTTATCTAAAAACGAAAAAGCGTTAATCTAAGTATAACAAAAAAGTTTTGATTTGTAGCTAAATTTTACGAAGTGGTGGTCGTTGCTTTTGCAGTTTGGATACAACGTTTTAAGTACGCATTTGCTTTCACTCAATACACCCTACATCATTATTTCACATTAATCACGCTTCATTTCTCATTTCTCATTTCTCATCTCATTACTTTTCATTTCTCTTTTGATTTTTATTTTGACCCTCGTTCTAAACGTGGACGTTCAGTTTACTTTAATTTGATGTTCAGTAAAACTTTCAGTAAAACCTCACTAACTCGACACTCTCTAACTCTACAGTCTGTGTAATCAGGTAAATGTAGCACATGGAAGTGTTCACACTATCCTTCATGATCATTTGAACTTGCATCAAAATTGGTCACTCAACAAACAACATCGACAACTTAGGCTTGCAGGTACATGGAAAGCGCTTTCCAATGCTGCACTACGGCAAGTCAGCTATACCCCCACTAACGAAATGCCCTCCCCAGGAGTCGTACCAACTATTGCAAGACGAATTTCCCGCTGGCGATCATGCTAAAAGTCTACAAAAATTCATTCCGGGAACTTTTTGACTGTACCTCATATGACATTTCTTCAAAGATTGTTTACTCAATATGTAAAAATACTTATGTAAGTAATGAACTTCTATGCGAAAGTAAATTTTTTGTATTCATATATTAAAACCCATTGAAAATTCCAATGTTCTGGATAGCTCGACAATCCCCAAACTCGACAACCTCTTAGAACATATACTGTAGTCGAGCTAGTGAGGTTTTACTGGACCAGCTTTGATTTATATTTATCAAGAGGATTCCGAATTATAGATTAGACCTGTAAAACAATGCATTTTTGTATTTCCATGAAATCGCGCGTTGAATGAAAGTAGTTCATTCTCCTTTCAACGAAAACAAATTAGGGAGACACCAACAGGGTATTCAATGCGTGAACCAAATTTGTTTTTGTTTTCATTCAGACACAACTCTTACACGTGCAGTGATGCATTATTTTAATGGTTAGTTCCCGGCAGTGAATTTTCGCCTTGACTGCAGTTAAAGAAAGAGATACGTTCCAATCGCAAGATACGTAGAAATATTTAATTAACAGTTATCTAACGATAAGAACGGATAAGAATGATTATTTAATTATTCGATGGACGTAAAGAATAAAGAGGTCAGCGATAATTTACTATTCTCTTATATGAGCAATGTTTATTTGATTGTTTGCTTTTTCTGTTTAAGATTGCACAATTTTCTCAAAAACGGCTCCGAGGATTTCCTTCAAGTGCTGGAAATAACTTATTAAAAAAAAATATTAAGTATTTTCAAGCAATTTATGAAAAACTTATGGCTCAAAACATGTTTTAAACCGGTCCTATAACTGCCGGTAAAATTGTAATTCCTGAAAAATGTATACATCACTTACTGTATCAACTTGTAAACCGGCCAGCGCAAAGGCCTAGCGAAAGAAATAACGTTTACTGAGGAACTGTTTACTGTTTACTTTACTGAGGATTCGATTTATTGTGATACAGGAATTATACTAGAATTTTATTTTGCTACTGGAATTATACTGGAATTTTATTTTGATACTGAAATTATACTGGAATTCAAAATTGGTACTGGAATTTTCTTGAAATACAAGTGAAAAAAGCCAAAAATAGTTTCGTTCAATACATTTAGATATGGAAAGTTTGACACCTCTTTTTAGCCAGGCTTATGTGTGATTGCAAACCTAAATTAAACCACATGTAATTCATTTCAATTACTAACCCTCCTAAGGTTTAAAATTTTACAAATTGTACTTTTTTAAGATTGAGGATGTTCTCAACATTTTTCCTGAACTGTTGGAACAGGAAACTCTACTTCTAGAAATACGTATGTTAGGAGAAGAAATGGAAAGTGTGTGTTAAAAAGATCAGTTAAATGTCTTTATATTATTGATTATTAATTTTTCCTATAAACTGTCACTATTAATTTTTACTTGTCATTTTGTATTAATTATCTGGATAATGAAGTGGGAGGAACGTAGGGCTATAAGGGGAGTTCTGGAGGCCCCCATAAGAAATCAAACAAATATGTTATTTTTTATGAGTTTTTGTTACTTATATTATTTTATCTTATTTGTCGGTGCAGTAACTCAGTTATTTAATTTTAACAATAAACGTTATTCATATCAATAAAAATTGTATTAATGGGTCTCCTTAGTCAAATAAATAGTGATACTGGAATTTTGAAAAAAATAGTACTGGAAATACTGGAAATATACTGGAATTTTAAAGTCAGATGTCAGTAGACACCCTGTGATAGCGCAAGTCATATTGTTGAATTTATTTTATTTCGTTCGTCTCCGTTGAAAATATATCTGTATTATGTCCATTTCACGCTGCTGCCACCCACAAAGAAAAAAGTGCCCAACTGTAATTGCATGTACGAGTATAATAACTCGGCCAACCCCGTCCATATAACGTTATTTTCAGCATTTGTGCTTACGAACGGCCTGTGCCCAGGGTTTAAGCTGCGGTCGCATTTGTCGCAAAATGCGACATGCTCCACGAAAATGCGACAATATTCGGACAGGCTGTCGCCTTTTTGCTACAAAGTAAAGAGTGGAAATCATTTAACTTTATTGCAGAAAATAAAGTTAACCAATAACAAAGTAACCAATACAAATCTCAATAAAAGTCCATTTATTTCCACAAATTACTTTGTATGACTTTAAAATAAAATAAGAGTTAATTATAGAATGTAGTCGTCAACGTAACCCTCGATCAGATGCCGCGTCATTAAGATCCACAGTCAAAAAGAAGACTATAGATAGACACAGAGAACGTGTAGACGTTCTATACGTTCTCTGTGCTAAAGAGCAGGTGAGGCGCACTCTGTAGTGGCCGAGTCGCCGAGTCTGGCCGAGCGATGGCGAATGCGAGAATGTGGGGGGCTAGTTCGCCACCGCTTGGAATGATATGGAGTCGAATAATCAATATAGTCATTCGATAATTTTAGTTTCAAGTCATGAATACCCTATTTAAGGGGCAAGAAACGGTGCCGTGGATTATGCGGGGATTTTTAAAGAAACTGGCGTGTGAAAGCGGGGATTTTCGAAACTCACAGTGGGTAAAATCTCATGGCCAGTCTGGCAACACTGGCGAAAACAGACGTCTCGAAAACGATCACAGACGTCTCGGTGATGCGAAATATAGTTTAAGGTTATGTTGTTCGATTAAGTTGTTTTGGCTTGATGACATGTGCCATAACTTAATGACATGCGATAAAAATGCTAAAAGGAAAATAATTTTGCTACAAGTCTTAAAGAGCTTGTAGCATTTGTGCTCAAAGAAATTTTTTCCCAGCTTAAACCCTGCCTGTGCCACGTTATTTTGCCCAACCTATAATTGACACGGACCGTCGGCCACGATGTTTGGCTCGGACTTTACCTCGAACTATGGGTAATACCCCCGTTGCAGCAGAACTGCATACTCAGCGAATTTCAAATGCAAAACAACATGTTTCAATCCGACATAGCGAGATTTGATAGTGTATGTTTTTGTAAACTCCATAAGAATGACATGATGAATGAGTATGCAGGTTTGCTGCTAGGGGTATACTAAAATAGGGTGATTTTAATTTAATATATAGTAGATCTGAAATACCAAGTTTTATAAAGATATGTTGAAAAATAAGCGAGATATAGAATTTTACTTATTCCCCATAAAGTTAACATTGGGACAACATATTGGGTTTACCACTTATATCTCGGTAACCAATGAACATAGAGCAGTGATTCAAGATACTAAATTGTTTGTTTTTTGAGCTGAATTCAATGGTGCCAACCAAAATTCGATAAATTTTATTTTCCTATGTAATAAACTCAAAAAACCCATTTTTGGGGGGTTTATCCCCCTTTACCCCCCCTTCTGTTAGTCTGATCGGGCTGGTTTACGAACTCATCCGAGGGATTACCACTTTACACGTCTGTACCAAATTTCATTGAGATCGGACAATTTTTACAGCCGCTATCGTGCTGACAGACATATATATATATATCAATTCGAACGAATGGTGTTTTCTGCTTCTGGTGGCCCCAAAACGAAAAATTATAATGGTCTCGGGCTTAGGTCTTACCATGAGACCTACGGTAATAGCTTCTTCCCTACAGGGGAAATTCTCCAAATGGGATGATATATTACAGGGCGGGTTAGAAAGCGATAGGTCCGGGTTGGTTGGGTTTGGGATTGACTAAATCCTACGGCGTAAAGTGGTGTCCGGGGGAGGGGGGGTAGGGGGGAGGGCGTGACTTTGGGGGGAGGTCTTTGATTCATCCCTTGGCCGCTGGCCAACTCTTGGGTTGACAAGTCTTTTTAAAACAGGTATCCGTATATATTTCAGCGAATTTTCCCTATAGGGAAGAAGCTGTTACCGTATTACTCATGGTAAGGCCTAAGCCCGAGACCATGATAACTTTTCGTTTTGGGGCCCCCAGAAGCAAAAAACACCATTAGTTCAAATTTTTGTTTCTAATTGTCTCACCATCTCTATATATGTGTCTGTGAGCACGATAGCGGCCGTAAAAATGGTCCCATCTTAATTAAAATTGGTACAGACTTGTAAAGTGGTAATCACTCGGACGAGTTCGTGAACCGGCCCGATCGGACCACCGCGACCGGCGGCGAGACCACTTCGTCAAAGTAGGCGAATGGGTTAATATTTAATGAATTATTGCAAACATATCTAAATTTCACATAATTTAGAATAATAATAATAATAATAACAATAATAATGTGCATAATAACGTGTCCGTGTATAATGCGGGCGTTACTGCTGATTGAGAAATAAAAAATCGTTACACATTAAACAATAAACATTAAACAATTGGTCGTAAAATTAAATTTATGTGCATGTGACACAAATGGTTATGATAGGAATATTTGCTATTGAACAACGGGTTATTTTGAAGTAGGCCCTACTGTAAAATTTACTGTTAAAATTGCTATTAAAACGTTATTCATTTTACTAAACTGCTCTGTGCCTTGAGTTTGTGTACTGAGAAATGACAGTCGCGACAGAGCGACGAGTAAAAAGCCGAAGTTTTGGTCAGATTGGGTCAGGGCGTACAAGGTTGGCGATTGATTAACCCTACTTTAAGGGGTGGTTTGAGGGGGGGAGTGGGTGATTGTCGGGGGGGGGGGGGGGCGACAAAAGTTGTCATTGACTTTCCATCTTTCGTCGGTCGTAATGCCCACTTCGACAGATACCCTTGTCCGACTCAGAAATTCGACTGGGGTCGAAATTATTCGAATGATTACAATCGGTACCTAACAGTTATTTGATTTGGGTAAGTTAGTTAGTAGAAAGTAATCAAATAATTAATTCTTACCGAATTAAAAAATCGATAAAAGTTATTCGATTGTATCATACAGCTGGTCAGTTAGGAAAACGTAATCAAATATTAAGTGCCTTATTTTATATTTTTACCAGTTGATCCAATTACTACGTACACCTCAGATTATCCGGACCCCACTTTATCCGGACCGGCCTATCTGTGAAAAAATGAAATACGTTAACCACGGTAAAACGTGAAACCACGGTAAAAACGTGGTTTTAGTGAGTTTCACGCGTAAAGAGCGCCTTCTGAAAAGTAAGATGGAACTGCATTTCACAATACACTAACGTGTTGTACAGTCTTGATACGCTGTTTGCAGCTTCAGTCAGTATAGCAGTGGCTAGGTTCGCGATCGCTACTCAGGCGATATTATAATGACCTCGGACTATCCGGATTTCCCATAAGGACAACATGGGGAATGATAATGCAGGTTTGCTGCCTCAAAAATGGAAGTTTCGGGGGTTTAGACTAAAATACATTAGATCTCATCTAGATGAAGCCACAAACCAAGTTGTATTGAGATATGTTGAGAAATAAGCGAGATATCGAATTTTACTTATTCGCCATAAGGTTAACATTGGGACAACGTAGGCCTACTGCTTTTTTCCATTTTCAATATCTCGGTAACCAATATAGAGCAATGATTTGAAATACTAAATTGTTTGTTTTTTCGAGCTGAATTCAATGGTGCCAACGAAAATTCGATTAATTGTATTTTTCTATGTTACAAACTAAAAAACCCATTTTGGGGGGTTTATCCCCCTTTCCCCCCCCCCCCCCCCCCTTCTGATGATCGAGCTGGTTCACGAACTCGTCCAATTGATTACCACTTTACATGTCTGTACCAAATTTCGTTAAGATCGGACCATATTTATGGCTGCTATCGTGCTCTCTCTCTCTCTCTCTCTCTCACGCACGCACGCACGCACGCACGCACGCACGCACGCGCACACACACACACACACACACACACACACACACACACACACACACACACATATAAATACGAAAGAATGGTGTTTTTTGCTTCTGGTGGCCCCAAAACGAAAAGTTATCATGGTCTCGGGCTTAAGGTCTTACCATGAGACCTACGGTAATAGCTTCTTCCCTTTAGAGGAAATTTGCTAAAAATTATGGCGATTGATCATTTGTAGCAATTAACTGATAATTAATGGATTACAATACCCTTAGTACAAAGTAGGGCCCACGCAATATTAGTGCCCTGGGGCCTACACAGTGCTTTCATGGGGGGAATAAATTACATACTGTAATCATCTACGTTGTTAAAGTTTTTTAATAGCCTTCAAAATGTGTAAAAGAATATCTTTTATCAAAATAATGAAAATTCACCTTAACTTTACGTCCAAACTAATAACTTATGTCATGGTTATTTAAAATTAATTTTTTAATGTTTGAAATGGGAATAGCAAAAAATCTTTTTTTGGTCTTGCATCTAAGACAGCAAGTGTTTTTGAAGCGAAATGAAGTCTCGAATTAAGCCTTATACTTTTCTTCAAATGTCAGCGCTCTTAGTGAAATCTTGCCTGCAGTATGAATCTTGTATCTTGGTGGTACGAGAGACAAACGTCTAAACCGCGTCCAAGGCTCCAAGTCAAATTAAATCGACCGTAGGATATGTTGAAATGGTCGACAACCCTGGTTCATCGCCGCCTATCACGAGTACAACAGATACACGGCTGGATTTGTTTACACTGTTCTCTCAGTGTTGAAGATATTGAAGACTATTGTTACGCAGTGTGTAAACGTGGTAGATGTACGAGCATGATAGTTCTCGTGCGAGCCGCCAGGCGACTGCGGGATTTTCATCGAGTACTGTACGGGAAAACTTATTGGCCGCGTAACGTACGATACTTTTCATCATACTACTCAGAAAAAAAACTAATTTCAATGATAACGTATTCATTAGTACTTTCCTCATTCCTTCAAACCAAACCGATAATAATCAAAACAAACATTCGCTACTGCTGCCACTACATTCCTCCAAAGAATTAACCAATAAACACGTATTAAACGTCGGTTTGCTGTAAATCTGCTGATCGTCTACTTCCGTTTTCTGTAATCGTAGTCCTAAAAAACATTCCAGTCCGGAAAACGTTTTTTTCCGAACTGGCAAAAAAGGAATAGAAAACAGATTTTTCTGTGTCAGTATGATGAAAATAATTTTTATCTTATTACTTTTAAACTTAATTTGAAATGGCGACCTACACATGTAGGTTTGTTATCGGAGTGCATGTCATAACGGGGTACAACTATGTTATTAACTGCTAGAATTATAATTATTTTTACAAGTTGTACTGTAGGCTGATTTACCAAAAAGGTAGGTTGTTAGCTAAGAGTTTGGAAGGAAATTTTATTCTGTTTAAAGTAGGATTTATGTACTGTATTATATTTTAATTTTGGTTTAAAATTACTGCAAACCATTCAAAGAAAGTTTAAGTTTCAGTTGCTAAAGTTCTTACTATTAATTAACGTTCAATTTGAGATCAATTTTTTCTTATCAGCTGGCTGGAAATTCCCAACTTTCCTATTTTTAGCGAATTTCCCCTATAGGGAAGAAGCTATTACCGTAGGTCTCATGGTAAGACCTAAGCCCAAGACCATGATAACTTTTCCTTTTGGGGCCCCCAGAAGCAAAAAAACACTATTCGTTTGAATTTATATATATATATATATATATATATATATATATATATATATATGTGTGTGTGTGTGTCTGTTAGCACGATAGTGGCCTTAATGGTCCGATCTTTATGAAATTTGGTACAGACATGCAAAGTGCTAATCAATTGGACGAGTTCGTAAACCAGCCCGATCGGACCACCGGAAGGAGGGGTAAAGGGTGATAAACCCCTCCAAAAATGGGTTTTTTGAGTTTTTTACATGCAAAAATAAAAATAATCTAATATTCGTTGACATTATTGAATTCAGCTCAAAAAAACAAACAATTTAGTATTTTGAATCATTGCTCTATGTCTATTGGTTACCGAGATATTTCAAGTGGTAAACACAGTACGTTGTCCCAATGTTAACCTTATGGGGAATAAGTAAAATTCTATATATCTCTTATTTCTTAACATATCGTGATAAAACTTGGTAAATGGCTTCTCCTAGTTCAGATCTACTAAATATTTAATTAAAATCAACCAGTTTTAACATACCCGTTGCAGAAAACGTGCATACTCATTCCCCATGATATTCTTATAGAGCTTAGAAAAACATGTCAAATCTCGCCGTGTCGGGTTGAAATATGTTGTTTTGCACTTGAAATTCGCTGGTATGCAGGTCTGCTGCAACGGGGGTATTATTTTTTTCCTGCGGGGGAGGCCCCTCCGTTAGTGCGACCCCTCGATGAAGAACATTGGTGATTGCTAGTTTGAAAAACAAAACGTCTAATAGTAGTTTATGCAACGATTGTATTATGAATGTCTTTAAGCCACGAGTGAGATGTAAGTTAGAACACGAGCGAAGCGAGTGTTCTAAATATTTAACGAGTGGCTTAATAGTAGTTTATGCAACGATTGTATAATGAATGCCTTTAAGCCACGAGTGAGATGTAAGTTAGAACACGAGCAAAGCGAGTGTTCTAAATATCTCACGAGTGGCTTAAAGGCATAATACAATCGTTGCATACACTATTTTATCTACGACCAACAATATATGACAAAATTCCCCCCAAAGTTAGACAAAACTCATGACTTTTACTAATGATGGAATAGGTCAACTAAAATTTGAGGTTAGGCAAATGAGCAGACTGAACCATGAATCGTTGTGGAACAATCAGCTGATGGGATAAGTAAACTCAAACATGAATCGTAATGCAACAATCAGCTGCTGTGCGAATTGCGTAATTGTCATTACGACACTACTTTTGTCAAATGCCGCGCTCCCATTGGTCTAGAACCAGTACTCTACAGTGACTCCAGTATCATAAAGTCGACATTATGCAACTGCTTGGTTTTTGGTGTTTTAATGTATATCATTATAATGTTTATTGTAATACCATAATTGGTGCTTATTGTAATGGTCGGAGATAAAAAACAAAATAGAATTTATCTACCGGCATCGTTTTGAAACGGGGGCGTGATAACGCCGCGCCGGTGCCGAGTTCATTCGCCCGACCGCGTCTGTCAGACATCAACTGGTCAGCTGGGCGTGCGCGTCATCGCCAACAGCTGTTGATCAGCTGATCGCGCGCCAATAGGAACAGCTGTTGCCGTCGACTGTCACGCTCAGTCAGCTGTTCGACCGTCTGCGCGACCAGTGTTACGCGCGCTCCTCTTACAGCTTCCCGACAACTTTGAGGTTATGTCCGGTGCTGTGCTACGGTTGGTGTTTGTGTTGGTGTTAACGTCGTGTTATTAAACGGAGTATTTGTTTCAATTCTGTCAAAATATGAGGTGAGTTTAGTGTTATTGTGATGAATGTTTTTTTATATAGCCTAGGAAATTAAATTTTGTTCGAAAGAACTATAGGTATTTTATGAAAGTTATTATTTGTTTACGTTTTTGATTGCGGTCTTAAAATTACGAAATGGATACGTACAAAACGGTATAGAACGTTATTCAAGGCGAAAATACGAATTAAATTATATTGTATACATCTCAATAGTCGAATGTTAAAACAAGTATAACGTTTTTTCACTTGAAATCAGTTCAACTATTGGAAATTTTTGATTTGAATTTAGTTCATGATATTATAATCGAACAAGTACTGAATCTCATAAAAATATTTGGCTAATTTATGTTTTTTTACAATCATATCTGTAAAACTCGTACGCATTTCAAGATTAACACCGTCACACGAAATAGAATCGGAATGTAAAAATAAACCTTCATTATATTTGCTCATACAGAACTGTTATAAATTCCCCGGCAGTCGTTTATTTCATATTTCATTCCCACAGATACAAATATTTAGTATAAATTGAAAGCGGTTGCCTGTGATTTTACTCTTACTTACAAATAGGCCCTAGTTACCGTGGTCCCGACTACCTCCCATAAGATGAATGATAACTTTTAAATTTGGTTCGTACCCTTGACCGTTCATTGATTTATGGATTATTTTATATTTCAAAAAATATTTAGAAGCTTCAGGGACAGAGTTTTTATATTCCTTTATTTTTTTTCGTACCTTTGAAAATCGTTAAAAGTAAAATTTTTGGAATACTATTCAAATTTTAGTCATTGTGATGTTAAACATTCTTCTCACTGAAATCGCTAGTTATCTGATATCGCTTTCAAATTAGCATAAATCTACAATTTCGGGTGACCATTTGGGGTTCTACAGAATTTGAAAGTAAACATTTGCCTTTTCAAAGAAACAGAAGCGAGATATTTTTCGCGATCGGAGCCCCTCTTCAATTATTTCCGTGGTTTATTTAGCACATTAGCATCCCCGGCATAAAGCTGGACAGCGTAACCAACAGCTTTTCTCGGTTATATAGGCAGAATCAAATGGCATGGCCACGTTCTCCCTTATTAATACAAACCGTCCCGTGCATTTTAGAGAATTTCCCCTATATAAAGAAGCTATTACGTAGGTCTCATGGTAAGACCTAAGCCCGGGACCATTATAACTTTTCATTTTAGGGCCTTCAGATACCAAAAACATTATTCGTTCGAATTTCCAAATATATAGCGCTCGCAAACTGGGCCGATTGGAATGAAAGGCGGCAGAGGCGAGTTAAGTACTAATTATTCAGACGAGTTCGAAAACTAGCCCGATCTAACCACTGGAAGGGGTGATAAAGGGGGATATTACCCCCCAAAATGAGGTTTTTTGACGTTTTTATATAGAAAAATACAAATAATTCAATTTTTGTAGCACTCTTGAATACAGCCCAAAAAACAAACAGTTTAGTACTTTGAATCATTGCTCTATATCCATTGGTTACCGAGATATTAAAAGTGGTAAACACAGTAAGTTGTCCCAATGTTATGGAATGTAATGTAAGTAAGTTTCTATATCTCGCTTATTTCTCAACATAGATAGGCCTAGCTCAATGAAACTTGGTATATGGCTTCTCCTACTTCAGATCTAATAAAAATAGAATTAAAACCATTAAATTTTATCATACCACTTGCAGCAAACCTGCATACTCATTACCTATGTTATTCTTTAGAGCATACAAAAACATGTCAAATATCGCTATGTTGGATTGAAACATGTTTTTTTGCATTTGAAATTCGCTGATTATGCCGGTATTCTGCAACGGGGGTATTTATTTTTGCAATAGTAACATATGCAGTAAATTACAATATCACAAATAAGTAAATGCCAGTTCAGCACACCCATTTTAGATGTACTAGATATGGAAACAATTTCTACGGTCAGTCATATAAGATATTTAAAGAATGTTCGAAAATAAGCCTAACTTTCTCGGACCTAAATTGTTCAATAAAATTCCGCAGCAGATCACATCTGTAGGCAATATGACAGAGTTCAGGTTTGAGCTAAAGAAACGCCTCATTGAGAAATGTTATTGCAGCATCACTGAGTTTTTGGATAAATAGTTATTTTACCACCTCGATTTTTTAAACTAACACCATCCTATTTTCCAAGCGAGTTTACAACACAGCCTAACCTGACGAACACACCCTCAACAAAGTTAGTGAAAAGAAACGTAATTACCTGAAGGAGGCCTAAACAGAAAGTAGCAAGATCATAGCAAGAAGATAGCAAATATAGTACATTAAAACATAGCGTATTGACTGTAGGGAATCCAATCCCGGACGATATTTTCAATCCCGGGATTTCGGGATTGAAAAACTTACTCCCGGGATCCCGGGACTGATCCCGGGATTGACACAACATAATATTTACCGATACAATAATATATTTTGTATTGATTCGCATGTATACTTGTTATCGTAATATATTGCGATGTAGAAAGCAGTTTTTAGTTTAGTTTTGAGTTGTTAACGTGATTTTATATATAAAAACTTTGAGCGTAAAAAATTGACGACCGTAAGTCTTATTATGAAAAACTGAATACAGTGTTAGACATCAGAGTGAAAATGGAACACGTTATGAGGATGGTCCTGTATAACCGTGAATTAACCATAAAATATTTATTTAGACATAAGTTCTAGAAAGTCTCATACACAACATGAATATATTTACTTGACCAAACAATATCAGGACTTAAAAAGATGTAATTAGAAAAACTAGAAGTACGGTAAAAATGATCATTAGAGCATCGTGATAAAACTTAATTGCAATTGCATTACACTGTATCATAAACAACTTAAAATCTCCATGTATTTTTTCAGAAGCTTGAAAATATTAACTGGAAACTACTTTTATATATACTATAACACGACAAATAACTCATCAAACCATGATTATTGATCGAAAACAACATGTAACTGCTTTTTATTTTATCTGATGAGATCCTAGTAAATATCGATTTTACACGTAGTGTTATAATCCCGAAAATCCTGGGATCGAGCCGAAAAATCCCGGGATTGGATTCCCTAATTGACTGGTACCACGCCTTCGTAGGTTGTCCAGGGTCGACACGACGCATCTGGATATGTAAGACTTATTACAGGCCGGTTCACGTAACAAGGGCCAGTCCGTCCGTAAAACTAATGTTCATTTTAGCAACGTGCTTATGGACGGCGTGGGCCTTGTTATTCGATTCGAACTATAAATCTCAGCATTGGACCACGTCGTTCGTCGCTACCTGTACACACCTGGCAGGTCGCCAGATGTCCAATTCGCGAGGTCAAGGAGCCGTTTCGCGTCATGTAAGGGAAAGTGACGACCAGAGTTCCCAGATTTTAAAATCCCATCATCGTACGCCAGCTGCTAAAATTATCGTATTTCTTCCAAAATTATCTTTCAGAGGTACAAATTAAATACGACTTAATCATATAAAAGTGAACAATCTCCGTGGTGAAATGAAATATATGATCACATTTACTGTTTTACATCCATATTGATGGATTTAAAAAAAATAAATACATTGGGAAAGAAAGAGTAAAAATAGTTACAAAGTGGACAAAGAAATTAAATAGGCATATTCACGCAGCTAAAACACAAAATTAAAGTTTTATCTGATTTTCATATATTACAGTTTTAAACATTTGTACATCGAGTTTACGCTTTTCCATGATGATAATATTCATATACGGTTTATCAAAGCGTTATAATCCTCAAAGAAAATGTCTTTTACCTCCTTTTCCATTCAGGACGGTTTATCACAGCATTATAATCCTCAAAGAAAACGATTCAACTGAAGCACTCGCTGACGATTGGTAGGATTTCAAATGGATCTGCTGCCCTATTTGTGTAATGATTAGATTTTTCAGATCAGATTAGATTACCAATAATACACCGACCACAGTGAGGGGTATTTTAAGGCGACTATGAGTGAAGGATGAGAGCAGGATGACTTTGGCGCGATCTCGTAGTTTTGATACTAAGGCCGACATGTTCCTTAGGCATGTGCAGAGATGTCCATATATATCTTAATGGTCCACAATGTTTAATGTTATTCACGGTTTTAATAATGAAAATGAAGAAATTAGATTTTTATTTAGTGATGAAGTGTTGCTGCAGTTGAACTTCTGCTTAGGTGAAAATAGCATCGAGGATTTTAGAATTCCTGGAATTTAATTAACCGTGAAATTTGTTTCGATGCTATCGATAGTATAAGTGTCCCATTAATATCGTGGATGAGGAGCCCCTTGCTCCCCTAATTTTGCTTCCGTGGTCAAAATGTTTTTTGACGACTTTCAAAGATGTTGAGCATAATCCAGAATTGTCACGTTCGAAGTTAGTTTTTGAACGTCTCTTTGTTTGTAAAAATGGAAGTTTTTATTTATTTATCCATCATTGAATAGTCTTGGGTCGGTCTTTTGTATCCGAGTTTAAAGACCAAATCTGAAAAACCACAATTATTTCCGCTCGTTTTAGAAATGAAGTTGTTGGCACTTGCCCCTGCTCTCTGCTCTTGTTAACAGTCCAAATTTGTTTGCATCTTAATACTAAATCCAAAAAATTGAAAAGAGAAAATATCACATTTGTGTAACATAAATTGAAATTCAAACAATCATCAGACCTTGTCACTAAATACATTTCAAACGTGACTGAAAATATTTTCCAATTTTTCAGTTTTTTTAATAAAAGAATCTGTCGGGGATTTTTTGGAAAACCATTTCCTCGCCGGAATTATCGGTGTCCCGAGAGACTCGTCAACAACTATTCATTTCCCGCAGCGTGGATTGAATAGGTGGCTGATTGTTACGTGTAAAATGTTTTTTATTCTAATATAGCACCGGTTCGAAAACAGGACGACCAAAGACCAAAGGACATATTTAAAATTTACTTTATTTACCATTTGAGTATACACTAAAGGGCGGCATATTAGTCCGCAGAATTAGCTCAAAAATATTTCACTTTTTGATACCACTTTGAAATTGAACCACTTGAAACTTTGAAAATTTAATTACCTTTCCAAAAATATCAATATTTATGGGGATTTTATGGGTAATAACGGAGAATTATGTCGTTCTTTGAAATTTGTTATGGGGTAGTGAAAATTGGGTAGAAATATCTTAGAAACGGCTAGCCTGAGGTAAGCAAATTTATTTGCAAATTTTGTTAAGACTTGTATTGCCTTTCAGAAAATATATACGTTTATGGGGGTTTTGTCGATATATAAGGAGAATTAGGCGTTTCTTTGATGCATTAAGTGGTTAAAATTGAAGAAAATGAAGTTTGAGTCGTTTTATCTCGTAAACGGCTTGTCTGATGTAAACTAACAAAATGACACTTTTTGTTAAAAATTTAATTATCTTTCTGAAGATTTAAACATCTATGGGGTTTATATACCTGATCATTGAGGTATGTGCGTTTAAACAGACCCATATAATTTTTCATGGCGCCTATTTTGTTGACATCATAACAGGGAGTTCCTGACCTATGATCGAGTGTCTCCCGGTGATTTCTTGATTCTTATTATACGTATAATCCCAAAAAAAAATGTCAAAGTGCTATCAAAAAGTGAAATAGTGAGTTTTTGATCCTGGGAACTAATTCCACGGACTATATATAGTACTAGGGGGCCCATGCGCAAATTGCGGATTTTAATTATTATTTGTATATGTGAGAAAATCAGGAGCGTTGAAATCGCCCTCTAGAAATAAATCAAAGGCTTAAGGGTCGAAGCCGTAAAAGAAATGCCCATTTTAATTATTATCAGTCGCCGGTGCGCTGTATTATAAGCTTTACAATGACACCTCAATCGTAAAAATCGGTCAGGTTGGACGGCTGAAAAAGGGATCTATCAGAGAAAACCCTTATTCTATTAAGTGTATAGATAGTGGCCTCTAAATCGTGCATTTGTAATGTTATACTTTAAAAGAATAATTAAGGAAAATTCTAACTATCCCTATTTGTTATAGTACAACGTACGTTCATAGCAAATTGGATCGACAAAAGTCTTGGACGCCAGGTTTCAAAAAGGGATTGTATTCAAACCTTTGACAAGCTGCCAATTTGGATAGAAACACGTTAGAGACCTCCAACCTCCACCATTCGCCTATTTTTTTTAAAGCTCTTTAAAATGAAGGGTCACTGAAAAAGGGGTTTGCATTTGAAAATTTTGAGCTGCCCCCGAAATCCCCCATTTTTGGGGACACTCATAGTTTTGGGTAACGTCATTAAATTTTGGGTTAAGGGGGCGGTCTACCTTGACGGAAAAATCTGCGTGACAGAGCGGAATAACATTTTAAAGATAGGGCCAAAGGGCGCTGAATTACGCTTGCAGACATTTCGTATCTTTATTGCAGGCAAAAGCTTTATTTTTTAAGGTTCAATAAAAATGAGTGTGGGTTCACGTTCTTCTGAATATTTTATAGGGTTCTACATTTTTTTTTAATTTTTCCATAAAGCGTTTCTGTCGTTAGTTATGAGACTTTAAAATCTAACAAAAACTACCTTTTTTTGAAAGATTTACACAATTCCGTAAATGATCGCGGATAAAATCAAAAATTCTAAAAATTTAGCGACCTACAAAACATATCCTTTTTAAAATGACACCAAAATATTGGAAATCATATGAAAATCCAGTGATCAATAAGGTACAAAACCCTGTTTTAGCGCTCGGAACTTGAGGTAGACCGTCCCCTTAAGCGAGTATCATTTCCCAATGGTTAATTGTCTTAACACACAAAAAAAAATTAAAGAGGGACAGACTTTTTTTACACATTGTATATAAATTTTCTCAAAGTAAATTGCAGCTTGTAACCGATCAGCGGTTATCTGGAGCGGAGGCTTTAGCGGCTCAAGGAGGGTTTGTTCCAATTAACTCTCGATAGATAGATAAACCGAGTGTAAACTCTGCGGATAAGATAAGCGGAGTCGAAGCTAGAAGAACTTTGAGCGGCCGGGCTTACGTAACTACAGTCCGAGCCGAGTGCAGTGGCCCGGTCCCTGCCCGGTCCGCCCGCACGCTGGTCAAGCGGCCACATAGTACAAATACCCCCGTTGCAGCAGACCTGCATACTCAGCGAATTTCAAATGCAAAACAACACATTTCAATCCGACATAGCGAGATTTGACATGTATTTGTAAGCTCCATAAGAATAATATGGGGAATGAGTATGTAGGTTTGCTGCAACAGGTACGTTAAAACTGGGTGGTTTTAATTCAATATTTAGTTGATCTGAACTAGAAGAGGCCATATACCAAGTTTTATTGAGATATGTCGAGAAATAAGCGAAATATATAATTTTACCTATTTCCCATAAGGATAATTGGGACAACGTACTGTGTTTACCACTACAAACACAAAAAAAATCACGTACGTGCTGGTTCAATGATTTCCGCAACCAGTTGACGTAGACTAATGATTTAAAATACGATTATTTAGTTTTAATTGTTTTAATTAAATTAAATTTAATTAATTTGTTGTTGCCCTTAATCTGGGTTTGATATCTCGGTAACTAATGGTCATAGAGCAACGATTCAAAATACCAAATTATTTCTTTTTGAAGCTGAATTGAATGGTGTGGACAAAAATTACATTATTTTAATTTTTCTAAGTGAAAAATCCTAAAAACCCAGTGTGTATTTTTAGCCGCACCTTTTAGTCGACAACACCCCTACCGCTCCTTCAGTAAAGTGACGGTGTTGTGCGCGATCACTTTATTCGTTCACCCTGAAGACGGAGTAGGCGTACTGTGATGTCTCTGAAACGTCGGCAGCAATCTTCGACATCGGGCGCGGTCAAGCCCATGAGTTTTGTTCGGGCTGTTGTCGAAGTTGTCGTGTATTGTTATTGCGTTATTGTATTGTTATTGAACGTCCACTCCCTGCCCTCGTGCCCCAGCCGTTCGACCTCGATGAGACCTAATTAACACGTAATTAACTCATAATTAACACGTCGTGCCTAATCACGTGTCAATTGGATGAAAGTAGATAACGAATTCGAGTGGCGGGAATGAAGATTAAAACTATGAATAAGAACAATAAGGTTTATTTTAAAAATTACAGAAGTTGTTATACAATCAAATAATATTTTTATTTTAAAATTATGAATGGTTTTACAGACCTGTCGTCTCCAGTTCTATCGGTTGAGATGTCCTACGACCAGGTTTCGGCACTATTGTGCCATTATTAAGTAGTACGCCACTTCTCTATCAAGCTAAAAGATTGTAGTCAACCTGTCTTCTTTCCTACAGGGGAAATTCGCTAACAAGTTCGTAATGAATTTTGACTGTCTTCTTAATATTTGAAGGACATAACCCCCGCAAAAACAATGCGCTAAAAAAAATTCTGTTTAAATTAAAAATAATCTATTTCGTTGCTTTTCTACAGAGCTTGAAATTCCGCGTCGAAAGACTTTCAAATCACAATCGGTTAAGCCATTCAACCAAAACCGTTAGTCAAAGTTCAATGATCTTAAACAATTTTTATCAGATGCTGGGGAACCTTTGGAACGGCCGATAGATAAGCATTGGGGGAGACGCTTTTATTTAACCACGGGATGCAAATACAAATACAAATACATAGTAGTCATGATAAATTATGATTCTAAATAAACTATTTGTAAAATATGAATCAAATATATTTCTATAAATTTACGTGATATCGAGTTAATCTCTGTACATTCAACTTATAAAATTAAAATGTTTATTCGTGGAAAAATAAACCTAAATAAAACAAATAGGGGTAACTTTCTTCTGTTGCCTCCTCACAATTATTCATAATTTATCCAGCGAAAAGTGTATACCAACCGTTTAAAAAATAGTTATTGAATTGGTTGTGAATTTCTCCGGCTGTGAATTCTGTACTAATGTTTGCAATCTTATGCCCACCGCTTTTCGACAAAAGTAAAGCACAATCGGTGAATTAATAAAATAAAATACCTCTTTGTAGAAAAACTTATGTTTGATTTCTTTGTTCCAGGTGAGAATTTTGCGCAGTTGATCTGCTGCTTAAGGTAATCAATATTTTTATTAATTTTATTTTGCCATCAATTTAAAAGAAATTTATTTAAAGTCATTGAAAAACATTTAAGTTCTTCTCGGTAGTAAAAATGTATGAAAGTTGATCCAGCGAGCACATAGGATATTTGCTCGCCGAGTTGGTCCACAACTAACTGTGTATCACACTAACTTGATGACAATTTTGAATCAGGAAAAAACCGCAGTAATAGGTTATTATGATACGGTAATATTTTTATGATGATACGGTGGTAAGGTTGTTTATTTAAAGAACGATTGACGACATTTTCAAATGTATAGTGTGAAATTTATTTATGAATTGAATGTGCCTAAACATAAGGCACTACTTTATCTACGACCAACAATATACGACAGAATTTCCCCCGAAGTTAAACAAAATTCATGACTTTTACTAATGATGGAATAGATCAACTCAAATTTGAGGTTAGGTACATAATGTACATATGAATTTAAACCTTTTCAGGAAAATCATAAAAATTATGTTTTTGATAATTTGAACAAGTCTTGAAATAGCTGTCTAAGTCTGGAATTAGACTAAAAGTTTGCTGGGGAAACAAACTACTGTACTAGTAGACACCTCGTGCGGTGAGATCGGGATTGTTTTTCACTTGTATAACCCGATTCAAATCTGAAGGCCCAGTCCGTCCGGAAGACTAATGTTAATTTTAGCATTGGGCTTATGGACGGCGTGGGCCTTATTTTTAGGAACCAACTATACAGTGTGTTATTGTTTGCGGACGACTTGTGTCACTCGGTCTGATGGCCCCTCCACCTTTCTCTCGTGTGACCGACGTTGAAATGGACCGGTTGAAATATTTAATTCTGTATTTTTACTAGTAAATTGTTTGCGTGTCCGTTTTTTTAAAAGTTTTCCAGTCTTCATTCTGGGATGATCGAAGAATCCGCTTAAAACCGTGTTTGTGCGGAAACAAGGCTTGACAGTGATTGGGGTATAGAAAGGAAATATAATCCAAAAAAACAAAGAATTAATACCAACGATATAAATAAATACTATGTAACATATAGGCTCAGCAAGTCCACCTCCATGGAATCTGTTAAAAATCCCATTGACTACCGGTTTTACATAAATAAATACCCCCGTTGCAGCAGACCTGCATACTCAGCGAATTTCAAGTGCAAAACAACATATTTCAATCCAACATAGCGAGATTCGACATGTTTTTGTAAGCTCCATAAGAATAACATGGGGAATGAGTATGCAAGTTTGCTGCTACAGGTATGTTTAAACTGGTTGGTTTTAATTCAATATTTAGTAGATCTGAACTAGAAGAAGCCATTTATCAAGTTTTATCAAGATATGTTGAGAAATAAGCGTAATATAGAATTTTACTTATTTCCCATAAGGTTAACATTGAGACAACGTACTGTGTTTACCATTTTCAATATCTCGGTAACCAATGGACATAGAGCAGTAATTCAAGATACTAAATTGTATGTTTTTTGAGCTGAATTCAATGGTGCATATAAAAATTTGATAAATTTTATTTTTCTATGTGAAAAACTCAAAAAACCCATTTTTTGGGGGGGTTTATCCCCCTTTACCCCCCCCCTTCCGGTGGTCCGATTGGGCTGGTTCACGAACTCGTCCGAGTGATTACCACTTTACACGTCTGTACCAAATTTCATTAAGATCGGACCATATTACGGCCGCTATCGTGTTAACAGACATATATATATATATATATATATATATATATATATATATATATATATATATATATATATATATATATATATTCGAACGAATGGTGTTTTTTTGCTTCTGGGGACCCCAAAATGAAAAGTTAACATGGTCTCGGACTTAGGTCTTACCATGAGTACTACCGTAATAGCTTATTCCTTTAAGGAAATTCGCTAAAAATAATAAAAAGCCAAATAAAGGGGCCCTCAACTTTAATATATTCATTGTGAGCGTCAAACGACTTTGATACCTTTTTGGATGAAAAGACAGGAGTTTAACTAAACTATTTAAATATGGCAATTGTCGTTTGATACAATCGTTTTCAAGCGAGGTAAAAAAAATATTTCTCTACAGTATATAAATAAATAATTAAATAAATATAAATCAAAATCGCTTACACTTTTTTATTATTTACATTTATAACTGAATAGAGTGAGGTTATGTTCTTGTAAGAAAATTCAACACTGTGATCATGGCTTAAAAAGTCGAAATGTGAGTGGATTAAATATAAATCAAAATCGTTTACACTTTTTATTATTTACATTTATAAGAATAGAATGAGGTTATGTTCTTGTAAGAAAGTTCAACACTGTATCATGGCTTAAAAAGTCGAAACATATGAATGGATTAAATATTTTTTATAAGAGGAAGGGTACCCATATTATTTTTCCAAATTTATATATGTATATATTAACATTTTATTATTTAGTAAATCAATGAATAGGCCTATTAAATTCTACGATCAAGGCAAAATTAGAAAGTTAGTCCCGTACTCAATTCAAAATTGAAATTTTGTTTTAAAATGCATTAAATGACACCCTAACCTCGCAAAGTAATCGTCGATTTTTCCTGACAACGTCGAAAAAAATCCGGAAAAGCTGCAAAATGGGAAATATATTACGTTTTCGAATCGAAAAGGCGACCTATAGTTACATCTAAAGCCCAATATTGACTTAAACTAAATATAACATAAAGCAATCTAACTTAACCTAATCACACTTGTTCCCACTCAAACCATCTCATTAGAACCTTTTTTAACCAAACTTATTGCGATTTGTAATTTGGACAATAAATAATATACAATAGACAATAGACAATCTTTATTGGTCCGTTAGACATTAACAATGTAGCTGGACAAGTCAAGTTTGAAATAAATTTTACATATCGTTCCATTAAAATTATCAAGATGCAGTATGATGTTTTACATAAAACAAGACCGTTCAAGGGAACTGATAGTCCGTATATTCAGCCACAGTATAGAAGGCTTGGTCTTGATTCTCTTTTTTGTCCTTTTAAAACTATTTACAGGCATATTTCTTAAAGCTAAAGGCAGTTTGTTATGTAATTTCAGTTGATGGTATACATGACTATTTAATGTTTTGGCTAACCTATGAGGTGTTACAAGGTTGTATCTAAATCTAGGTAAATGGTCATGGCCTACTCTTTTAAAAGTATAATATTTTAAGTTTTGCTGTACATGAATTAAATTGCTAAAAATATGCAATGAAGTATCAGTAGTGAGGAAGAGGACGATTTCTCCCATCTCTTATGCGTAGAATCATAAAATTTAAATATTCCTACGTACATTACTGAGCTCACTCAGTTTGTTACTGAGCATATTTTTTTTGTAAATAAGCCAATTTCGCTCATTATCAAGCTCGGTTCGTTAATTACCAAGCCTATTTCATTCATTACTGAGCTTATTTTGTCATTAAGAAGCTTATTTCGCGTATTACAAAGTTCACTTTGTCTGTTACCAGGTCTATTTTGTTCATTACTAAACTTAATTAATATATTACTAAGCATATTTCGTTCATCACTAAGCTCGTTTAGTCGATTACCAAGCTTATATAGTTCATTGCTAAGCTCATTTCGTCTGTTACCAACCTGTTTTGTTCATTTTAAGTTAATTTTGTAAGTGCAAAGCACTTTTCGTTCATTCAGAAGGGCAGGTCCGGTCCTGTGTTGTTCAAACTAGGGGTGTGCGAGTACTCGAGAAGCGAGCTTTTTTCGAGAGCCGAGAATACACTACTCGACTTGACTCGACTTATTGCCAAATACTCGAAAGTTCGAGTCGAGTAGTTACTCCCGCCGTTTACCCAAGATCGGTACGTGCGAAAGAATATTACGACCATTTTCCACAATGTCAATCCATCTTTAACTAAAATAGCTGAAACCTCGTTTGTTATACTTGAAGTAAAAAGTTCTTTTTATTTATTAAAGACACTTACATTTTTATGTCACTATCTTTTCTATAGTTTGAAGTTCTTTATTATTACATCTCTTTAAAAAATATTTTTATTTTAGAAACTATTCCAAATAAATAAAATTTGTTGACAGTTACACAAATAAAAATTTACCCTAGTGAATAACTCAAAGGAAACATTGTAACCCCTTATGTTAGGTTAAGTAAAACTAAAAAAAGTCATAGCTATCAACAGTACATTTTATTCAACAAATTGCCTCTGTCATTGAGAGATTTGCCTATGAATAAATTCAAACAACTTGTTTCTTCTTACTTAAAAGGTAAAGCTTTCTACTCAGTCGAAGAATACCTTAATTGTTAGTAGGCCTACTTTGGTGCATTACAATGTTTGTAACCTATTAGCTGTCTTGTCTTATGACTGACTGACTATAGTTTTGAACATGTGTTGTTAAAAATGTTTTAAAACCTTTGTAATACAACTGTATTATTTTATGTGTAATATAATGATTTGACAATGCCTATTGTTAAAATGAACTCAACGGCAATAAAGTTCTTGATTCTTGATTCTTGAAATATTTTAATCATGAATTGAGTCAGGTAATAGGTCATGGTCATGGCTTATAGTCAGTGTTTTCATTTCATTTCAAAACACAGGTAAGCCTTTAAGGGGGCGGTCTACCTTGACAGAAAAATCCGCGTCACAGAGCGAAATAACATTGTAAAGATAGGGCTAAAGCGCGCTGAAGTACGCTTTCAGACGTTTCGTATCTGCACGATAAAACCTTTATTTTTTAAGATTTAATAAAAACGAGAGTAGGTTCACGTTCTTCAGAATATTTTATATGTCTCTACAATTTTTATTTTTCTATAAAGCGTTCCTGTCGTTAGTTATGAGACTTTAAAATCTAACAAAAAACTACTTTTTTTTTAAAGGTTTACACAATTCCTGTAAATAAACGGGGATAAAATCAAAACTTCTAAAATTATAGCGACCTACAAAAACATATCCTTTTTAAAATGACACCAAAATATTGGAAATCATATGAAAATCCAGCGATCAATGAATAAGATACAAAACCCTGTTTTAGCGCTCGGAGCTTGAGGTAGACCGCCCCCTTAACACAAGTTAGGCTTGAAAAATATAACAAAACAAGAATTATTGTGAGTTGAAGTAAAAGTTTTTCTTTATTTTTTTGGTATAATTAACTTTTATGTCTGCTTCCAGTTCAGTAACTCTTTTAAGTTTAATTACCTCAAAATTGTAATTTGTATTTGAGTAATGATAGTAATTTTTTACCATTATGTAGAAACAAGATGACTATTAGGTCTATATTATAAACTTAAAAAAACTCGACTCGGAAAAAGCTCGAAACTCGCGGCTATTTTTCAAAACTCGACTCGACTCGACTTCAAAAATCACTACTCGCACAACCCTAGTTCAAAAATGTCTGGCCGCCACCGCGGGTTTGGTATTATATCATCAGTTCAGGTCCAAGTTCAGACTATTATTAGAGGGTGTTTATTTGGGCTGCTTGGCTCGCTGCGATATTCGGTCTCTTAGTGTACTCTCTTCAGGGCTGTACCCAGATGCGGCGGGCCCCGGTAAAGATATTAAGCCGGCCGGGCCCCTCATGTCCTGGTACTGCACCCGTTCCGCTCAAAACCGTAGCTGATTTCCGGCTCGGCAGAAGGGGTGACCTTTTTTTTTTTTTTTTTTACTCAAACGTCCCGATTTTTATCCCTTCCTTCCCGTTGCGGGCCCTTTTTGCCCATTCCCGGCCCCTTGTCGGGGGCTTTCCACTGTGTTTCCAAGACCAATTACGGCCGCCCCCCGGGCCCCCCTTCGACCCGCCCCGGGCCCCCCCTTGACCCCGGGCCCCGGTAAAGTTGTACCGGCTATCCCGGTCTGGGTACGGCCCTGACTCTCTTCGTACTTTCCGGATATGAGGGATTTTGTTGTTAGACCTAATCGGGAAATGATACGTTGTACGCTTGTTTATTTGGAAATTATGATTAGTAATGAACAGTATTATGTATTTTTCGATACACATTTATTTAAAGTGTTGTTGAATTCTAAATAAAATTAATTCTTTTAATTTAAGTAACTCGTCGATAACCAACGGGTTATTTATGATTGAAAAAATGAATTTACCTTTTTTGATTTAGATACTTTGTTTCTTTTTTAAGGTTTATTTTTTCTAAACACCGCGGATAATTTCAAAGAAATGGTGCGAAATCAAAGTGGTATATTCGCAAAATGACTGATGGTTTTAGCATTTGAAAGAGAAAGAGCATATTTCAAATTTTCTTTGCATTGCATCTTTTTCTCTCGGCTGATCAACCAGCTGTCACAGACATACTAGAGGAATCTCCATATTCGTAACAAAAAATGTGAAATTAAATTTTCATTTAAAAGATTCGTAGGTTTTATAGGTTCGTAATGTAAATAAGGAAAAAATTAAATTTTACTAATTCAAACCCCTTAATAACGTGGTCCTACTCAACCTAACCATAAAACTGATGTCCCGAATACTGTCCATTTGGACAACTCCAACGCCAGTTAGGCCAACTGGAGGCTTCTGAAGGTATAAGGTAGAAACCCTTGGAAATCCTAGGATTTTAAGAGCGGACTGTCCAGTCAATGTATGTGTTTGTGCGTTTTGTGTATGTATGAAAGTGTGAACTGTGAAAAATTTACAAGACCAGCAGCCCGCTCTCCAATCAACTAGGTGAGTGTAGCCCAACAAGAACAAAAAAAACAAACAAATTGAAAATCTCCTCACCAAAAATTATCATGTCTTTCAAAGATATACAAGATAGGTTATGACGGTTAGGTCTCAAGTCCTACGGTAATAGCCAGCGAGCACAGGGTAATAGCTTCTTCCCTAATAGTGAGGTGGCTTAGTGAAATTACCGATACCTGGCGGATAAAAGCATCAAATTTGGTGTGAAGGTACCTTATGGTGTACTAATAAATTTTAGCTTAGGAGCCCTTTTGAATTTTTAAAAATTTCCACACCCGGCACCAAAATCCGAGTGTGGTATGTAAAATCACAATTAACATGGGATCATTTTTGAAAAAAAGTTACTTTACTGCATTTTTCCATGTATTTTTTAGATATTGACTTTGAAACAACGCCTATCGTTGTTTAGTGGTTAATCCTTTATTTTGACAGGATCTTAATTTTCGGCCGTCATCTTGGATCCGCCATTTTGGATATCAACTCAATTTTTTAATGTAAAGGTGGTGTCGTAACACATCATTATGAACTAGATTTTCACGCTGATTACAATGCTGAAATCCGTTTTTGAAAATATGCATTCGTTAAACGATATGCTCAAATAAAAATTCACCCCTCTACATTTCTTATGGACGTTTAATATTTTTAGCATTTTTTTGGATAATTTTTCTTATTCCTCTCATTATAATTAAGATATGTAGTTAATTTTAGTATTAAAATACTCACTGAAATAGCAGCTCCAATTTGAGATATTAGTCATCAATTTCGGACGAGTGACAGAAGAGCTATAAGTCTTAGAAAGAACTCAAAAATCAACTTTTTGGAAATTTGGTTTTAATTAATTATCTATACCTCCGGTTCTAATTAAGGTATTTGGTTCATTTTGGTCTTAAAATACGCAGTGATACTTCAGCTTTCGTTTGAAATACTGATACGTAAAATCTGTTAGGTTGTAAACGGATTTTAAGGCTCATTACGACATAAAGATTAGTTATTTCAAAATTTTACGTTTAATAGTGAATTACATCTCACCCTGAACTTTTCCGAATTAAGTGATCGTGGTCTCAAAATAAAGCTGATATTCTACTGAGTCTTTTAAAAGCATTCAGAACTCAATATCTGTCCTAGAACTGGAGATATCAGTCTTGATATAAACAAAAATGTCTGAACATTTTTATTTTATGTGGGTTTTTGACCACAGCTCGCCTGAAACTCAATCTATTAAAATAATTTATGACTCAAATGAAAGCCAATAGTCTACAGAGTCGATTAAGATCTTTACGATTTTTTAGTCTTCTTTTGAACTAGAGGAATCCTTCATGAACTGTAAAATTATGCAAATAAAACGAATTTATGTTGAATGAAAGCTCATAAGTCACCTAAACTTTAATCTGATTTTATTGAGAATTAGCTCACCTGAAAGCTGCTGGTTTACTGAGTGATTTAAGACTAAAATGAACTAAATACCTTAATCAGAACCGGAAGTATAGATAATTAATTAAAACCAAATTTCCAAAAAGTTGATTTTTGAGTACTTACTAAGCCTTATAGCTCAGCTGTCACTCGTCCGAAATTGATGACTAATATCTCAAATGAGAGCTGCTATTTCAGTGAGTATTTTAATACTAAAATTAACTACATATCTTAATTATAATGAGAGAAATAAGAAAAAGTATCCAAAAAATGCTAAAAATATTAAACGTTTATAAGAAATGTATAGGGGTGAATTTTTATTTGAGCATATTTTTTTAACGAATGCATATTTTCAAAAACGGATTTCAGCATTGTAATCAGCGTGAAAATCTACACGATGTGTCGCAATACTACATTCAAATTAAAAAAAAATCTTACATCCAATATGGCGGATCCAAGATGGCGGCTAAAAATTAATACCCAATAAAAATGACGTATTTACTACACAGCAAGTAAGGCGGTGGTTTTAAATCGATATTTGGAAAATATTAGCTTGGATACCCATAAATAAAATGTTTCAATATATATTTATCGGCCATTTTGGATTATGGTGCCGTGTATGGAAATTTTTACAAATTCAAAAGTGCTCCTACAAATTACAAAGGGGTAAGCTAAAATTTATTAGTATACCCTTAGGTACCTTCATGCCAAATTTGGTGCTTTTATCCGCCTGGTAACGGTATTCTTAAATTATAGCCCTAAGCAACCTTACTATAAAGGGGAAATTCGCTAAAATAGTTGGTTTATAGTAATTGGATGAACTGATAACAGTGAAGTAATATCGAGCAAGGCTCGATCCACCAGCCACTACTTTATAATCTGTACATAATCTATTATAATGAATAGTCAACGATGATTGCAGTGTTGCCAAAAACCGGGTATTTACCCGGTTTTCGGGTATTTCGGAGGTCTTGCGAGGATTTGGCGGGGATTAAGAAAAAAAGGGTAAAACCGGGGATTTTAGACTTGGGTTGCGGGGATTAATCCGACAACTTGGATATTAAGAAAAACTGGTAAAACCGGGTATTTTGGAAGAGCTACAAAGATTGTTTGACTGTAGATATTTCCTGTAATATGTAAGTGTTGTTTTACAGGTTCAGTGTTGCCAAAAACCGGGTATTTGCCCTATTTTCGCGTATTTTGAAAGCCGTTCCGGGATTTTGTGAGGATTAAGAAAAATCGGGTAAACCGGTGATTTTAGACTTGAGCTGCGGGGATTTACCCGTCATCCTAAATACTTGAAAAACGGGTAAAGCCGAGGATTTTGAATCATAATTCGATTTGAAAATATTCAATATTCATGTAAGATGAGAAAAATAATTTGTTTTCATGTTTTGGGAACAATACTCGAAGTAAATAGACATATTTTAGTACATAACTTATAGCGAGCAGTTTATTGATGAAAGATTATCCTCCCTACGAACCCCGCAACCCTCCTTACCTAGTAATTTTAGGAAACTATCCAGTTTTGGGTGTTTTGAAAGTCATAATATGGTTTTTCAGGTAATTACCAGGTAATGACCGGGACGGTGGCGTGTCCTGTAATCCAGCTACTTGGAGGTCACGAATTGTGGATAGTTATGAGCGATAGCTTGTGGACGCGGTGTTCCTTAGTGGGGATTAGCGTCCGCACTTTTGACGTTCACAGGACTGTCCTCATAATTAGACCAGTTCGTAAAACTGTTAACCAAGGAAATTGTGGTTCGGATTCCACGTTAAAATGTAGGTCCCTTAGTTGCCATTGGCTGTTGGGCTATTTTTACACTAGGACACTGTGTCGGTAACCGTGTCCGGCAACTGTTTTTCGGCAACTCACGAGGCATTGCCGCTTATGGAGCCTTTTAGACTAGGCGGACACAGTTGCCCGCAGGGACACAGTGTCTGAACGGTGTCTCCTCGCGCAACCGATGTCGGCCACCGGCGAGCAACCGAGAGCAACTGATGGTTGCCGAGACCCGAAGCGGAGCATTGAATCAAATGGGGCCGTTTAGACTGGGAAACTGTGTCCCGTAACTGTGTCCGTCAACCGCATGCCGCGCATTGCATTTCGTCGGTAGAACGAAGATGTTTTTCACTTTACATCTTCACTGAGGAAACGAAGCGTTTCGAAAAGCCTCTTTAGTGAAGGCTTTTCTTGGGATATTTTCCAAACCCGCAAAAGGCACTCTAGTAGAGAGTAATAGCTTTAATTGGATACCAAATATGCATAGAAAAATTAATTTCTAAAGGTCGATTTGCTCTGGACAAAATCCCAGAAATTCTTTTAATAATATAGATAATAATAATTATTATTATTACTATTATTATTTATATAATAAATAATAATTCCTCCTCCTTCTTCGCCTCCTTTTCCTAATTAGGAGAGCGAGAAGAAGGCATCCTCCTCTGTTGACAACATCTTTCTCAACTGGCGCGGGAAGAGTTGGCGGGAAACGGTGTCCGTGCAGTTGCCCGCTGCGGTTGCCCGAGCAGGCACAGTTGCCGGTAACAGTGTCCGGGCACAGTTACGGGCAACTGTGTCCTAGTCTAAAAGGGGCCTTAATTAACAGTCCTGTCTAAGGAACATGTCGGCCTTAGTCAGTAACAAGACTACAAGATCAGCGCCACAATCATCCTTCACTCATCTGTCATTCATACTTGGCTTAATATACCTACCTGGGTAGGTCGCTATTTCAAGAAAAGTATCTATATAAAGTATCTAAAGTTTTTAGTACTTGCGGGGATTATTGCCGAAAAACTGGGTAAAAGCGGGGATTTTTAAAGGAGTTCAAGCGGGTAAAATGCCAAACCTGTCTGGCAATACTGGATGATCGTAACGAAAACATCGCAGCGCGCCGCCACTCGAATCCAGCGGCCTAGTGGCTGGATGATTGATTGTAACGTGGCATTAGCGACCAGCTATTGGTGCCACGTCCATGTCGAGTACTCGATAGCTTATCGACGAAAATGATCGACCGCTCGAAAGTCGTACTTGTAAAATTATCCGATTAATTAAGTCAAGTGCCTTACACACGATCTCCACACGCGGTTGATTGTGTCATCGCTCGGCAATGTGCTCCAGTGATGTTTATTTCATGCGGTAAATATGCGCATTTCGATGTGTTTTGTGTGCTCGGACTTACGCTGTAATAGTAGTTTATGCGACGATTGTATAATGAATGTCTTTAAGCCACGAGTGAGATCTCACGAGTGGCTTAAAGGCATAATACAATCGTTGCATACACTACTTTATCTACGACCAACAATATACGACGGAATTTCCCCCGAAGTTAAACAAAACTCATGACAAACTCATGACTAATGATGGAATAGGTCAACTCAAATTTGTGGTTAGGCACATAAGCAGACTTAACCATGAATCGTTGTGGAACAATCAGCTGATGGGATAAAGTCAACTCAAACATGAATCGTAATGCAACAATCAGCTGATGTGCGAATTGCTTAATTGTTATTATGACACTACTTCCGTCAAATGCCGAGCTCTCATTGGTCTAGAACCAGTGCTCTAAAGTGACTCCAGTACTCTAAAGTCGTCATTAGAGTACTGCTTGGTTTTTGGTGTTTTAATGTATATCATTATAATGTTTATTGTAATACCATAATTGGTGCTTATTGCAATGGTCGTAGATAATTGTAGTTTATGCAACGATTGTATAATAAATGCCTTTAAGCCACGAGTGAGATCTCATGAGTGGCTTAAAGGCATAATACAATCGTTGCATACACTACTTTATATACGACCCACAATATACGACAGAATTTCTCCCAAAGTTAAACAAAACTCATGACTTTTACTAATGAAGGAATAGGTCAACTCAAATTTGAGGTTAGGCACATAAGCAGCCTTAACCATGAATCGTTGTGGAACAATCAGCTGATGGGATAAAGTCAACTCAAACATGAATCGTAATGCAACAATCAGCTGATGTGCGAATTGCGTAATTGACATTATGACACTACTTTCGTCAAATGCCGAGCTCTCGTTGGTCTAGATCCAGTAGTCTAAAGTGACTCCAGTATCATAAAGTCGTCATTATGCAACTGCTTGGTTTTTGATTTTTTAATGTATATCATTATAATGTTTATTGTAATACCATAATTGGTGCTTATTACAGTACAATGGTCGTAGATAAAAACGTAAATAGAAGCTTGATTGTTTTGAAACTGGTAATCCCTGTAGAGTAGTAGAGTAGACTACTATGTTGCGTAAAGTTTCCATCGGGTAGCTGTTCTGTACAGTTTTGTTTTGTAGCTGTGAAGAAGAATTATCTATTATCTATGTATGATTGCCCTACACTCCATTCCAGTTAAGGGCGTTATTATTAAAACCAAAAGTATATTATAAACAAATTAAAGTTAGGGGTTTGTGACGACTGTACTAAGTATCGAGATTTTACAAGGCGGAACTTATACGCTACTCTACTTGACGTCGAATTTAAAATTTAAACCGTACAATCGTAATTGTTTGGGCGATTATAAAGGGTTTTATTTTTTTCAAATAATCACTTTAAACTTTGTATTTCATATTCTTTTAAGGTTATCTATCTAATGTTAAAATATTGTCACAACAGACTTTAAAATGTAATTTAAAAGTTTTCATCAGTATGAAAATGTAGGCTATAGCTATTTTTATAGCTTGAGCCAAATATATATAATATATACTCCAAATGTATTTTTAAATATATATTCCATATTCATATATCATATTCCAAATCCGTGCCAAAATCCGCCAATTGTAGGCTTCAAAACACCTTGAAACACCCTCAGACAGTGCCCTCCTTTCACTCAACAAAATTAAACCCTAGCCAGGCCAGGTTCTTTGGACTACGTTGAATTACAGGGTGTCTACTGATACTGGAAATCCTGAAAATACTGGAATTATACTAAAATTTCAAATTTGGAACTGGAATTTTGTTGAAATAAAAGTGATGAAATCCGTTAAAAATAGTTTTGTCCAATACATTCAGATATAAAAAGCTTGACAACACTTTTTTTAGCATTGTGTGTTTGCAAACCTAAATAAAACCACTTGTAATTAAGTTCATTTACTGAACATCCGTGATCAGATTTACAATTTTATACTGTATGTTGTAATTTTTTTAAGATTGGAGATATTCTCAACATTGCCTGCATTCATATTATATTAACATTTTATATTATTTTTTATAAAACAAATGATGTGATATAAAAGTGAGAGACTATTTCAAAAGACACTCATATAAAATTACAACTTTTGTTTCCTAAATTTTGTATACTTTATTTTAGTTATAAATTGTGTATCTGTTGTAAACTCTACTTTTAGTAATATGTAAGTCAGGAAAGCAAATGTAAAGCAAAGTGTGTTTAAAATAATCAGTTTTGTATTATTGATTATTACTTTTTTCTGCAAACTGTTGCTTTTAATTTGTGCTTGTAATTTTGTATTAATTTTTTTGATACCAAAGTGGGTGGAAAGAAGGGCTATAAGGGGGGTTGGGATGCTCTCATAAAAATCAAACAAATATGCTTCTTCTTTGTTAAGTTTTTACTATACTATTTATCTTATTTTTCAATGCTGTAAATCATGTGTCAATGCTGTAAATCAATTATTTAACTTAAACAATAAACATCATTCGTATTAATAAAAAAAATTATTAATGATGCTCCCTCCTTAGATTAATAGTTAGCGAGTGATTCTGGAATTTTGAAAAAAATTGCAATCAAAATATTGGAAATATACTGGAATTTCAAAATCAGAGACGTTCAGAGACGTTAAAATCGAATAGACGTTCAGTTTTTCCTCGAGGCCGGGACTGCGCAGTTTGTGCTCAGTCATAGCTGCCTTTAAAGAAGGCCGCGGCGTGGTAGAATTGGCAACGCCGCGAGAGGAGTCGCGAAGTGTCAGCCGGCCCATATGATATCATGGCGGATGCGCGTTGCTCGTCATTGGATCGCTATTTTAACCAGTTTTTAAGAATAAACACTTCCAAATTCCTAGCCATATGCCTAGTTCTTGTGTAGTGCCTGGTTGCAAGTCAAATTAGAAGTCTGCGATAAAAAATGAGAGTTCTATTTCCATATTTTCATTTCCAAAGGATTGGCCATTTTCATTTACAGATTGTGGTCTTACTATTTTAAGCGTAATTTGTGATAACAACAGCATCAATCGTGTAGTTTTTAACGAACTAACCAAAACATCTGAGAGCAATTACTACTTTTATGCTAACGAAAGTAAAAACAAAACTTCCGTAATGTATGACACTGTGCATATTTTTAAGAATATATTTTTAAGAATATTAGAAGTAACTGGCTGAATTTGACCAATTTTTCTAAGTCATTTTTCATACCTGTATGGGAAACCGTAGATACATTTTTAAGTGGAGATTTAAATAATTCACATACTAATGAGCTAAGTTTTGAATTTGAGGATGTAACCAAAGCTTCATTCATGAATAGAGATCTTTACAGAAAAGAGACATGTTAGTAAAACATGTTAGTAAAGCCATCACCTAATTTTACGTTTAAATCTGTGTACCCGAACTCATTTGAAAGACAGAAAATGTAGTTGTGCATAAAAATGACAGAAAATTGAAAATACTCTCTTAGGCTATATTAAGATTCATTTCATCGCTTAACTTTAGTGCGTTTTAATAAACGTTAAGTGTTTTGATTTGTAATTCATTTAACAAATATATTTTAATCTTTTGTGTAAAATTAGGCTTTTTATTAAATATTCCCAATAGCCACTATATATATACTTTCTAGCATAAAAAAGTATTCAGCTCAAAAGTTAATTAATGAACGACCACTGTCGCTGTCTGATGGAAAAGGTATTGCAGTGGCCCTCGCAGCGCCAGGCACTCTTGGCGGAGTGACTCCACTATGCCTTTTGATTGCAGCGTTGCCAGTTCGAATGCCGCGGCCTTCTTTAAAGGCGGCTATGGCTCAGTTCAATAAGTACAATTTTCGCTCCAGTTGCACTGTGATTCGTTCAGTGGTGGCTGTGTACTGCGCGAGTGATGTCCACAATTGACGATTTGGAGGCTCTGACTGTAATAGTTTGTGTTGTAGCAAATGAAAATAAGCGAAAGAGGACAATTTGGAAAAAATCTTGGCTCGAAAGAAGAAAATTTACTCTTGTTAATTCACGCACCGAATTGAAATTTCACCCAAAAGACTGGAGGGACTATTTAAAAATGGAAGAGCCAACATACATTAATTTATTGACAACTGTGACATCGTTTATCAACATCAGGCGGGGGAGAGGTGAGGTTTGCTCGGACGGCGGGATTCACCATACACTAGCAGTTCTGGCCTTCAGTCGAGGACTATACAGTCCCGGCCTCAAGTGTTTCCCATCCGGCCGTCCGGCCAACGATCTGCCTCAAGGAATTGCCATACACGTTGAGTCCTGGACTGTACAGTCCATCAATCCAGGACTGTACAGTCCCGGCCTCGAGGCAAAACTGAACGTGTGTGTATTCATATTTGGTGTTTTTGCCTCCAATCACTATTTGAATTAATTCTAGAGGTTAAAACACCTTATTCCGTCAGTGATCCGAAGTGACGGCTCTTCGGTTGACAGTAGATCACTGACGGAATAAGGTATTTTAACCTCTAGAATTGAACGTGTATGTTAGGCTTGTGCAAGCTGATAACTAATCGGCACTTGAAGTCGAGGCCTAATTAATTATTTCTCGAGTGGTAAGTTTTCAGTTATTGTGATCGTCCTTCGGGTATTCGTAGCCCTTATATTTTATTGTTCTCCGCCTATTCGGCGGTAGTGGCGCTCGAGGTTCGTGTTAGTCAACATGTCGGTGTATCGAAGTCGGCGAGGACAATGCCTGTAAGTCTTTGCCTGTTTGTCTGTCTTTTTCTTATATCTCACTGACATCTTTATTGTTTTTTTCTTGTTTGATTTGTTTACCTTCATCCTCATTGAAATGCGTAGGGTAAATGAATTGTCGGAACTTCAATATTTTTTAACTTTGCACATCTAAAATTCTTGTTTATTATTATTTTTCCCCGACTTTTTGATGCTTACTTTTTTCTTACACTCACTTCATGTCATTATTCAATTTGATGTGTTGTTAATTTTTTGTTAATATATTTTTGTATGTGTTTGATTGTCCATGTTGATTAGTGGAAGTCATTGTAATTATATTTTTTTCATATAAAAACAAGGCATAATGAGTAAAAATAAATATGTTTTATTTTATATTATTTTAATTTTGTTTGAAGGGAGTTGCTGCCACATATTATGCACTGTGATAGCGAAACCAGCTCTACACAGCAAATTCTAAAGAGGTGGTTATCCATAATGTACTTATAAGTTTTACTGAATACAGTTGTGATTAGATTAGCTTTATATGTATTCATTTGTTTGTACAATAAGCACCGTTCAAAAACTTCACAATGTAAAAAATTGTAATTGTTACTATGTGCATTATGGAAATAAAGAATTTATTTATTTATTTTATTTAAGTATGTTCAGTTGCACTCCCTGCGTATGTGGGGGGGGATCGAAAAGGAAATGATAAAACTCTGTTTCCAATTTATGAAAAGGCTAAGTTGTGGCGAAGGAGTGATTTTATATTTCGTTTTAGAATTTGTAAACGATGAGAGGACAGGAATGACGGGTTTTTAGCGAATTCCCCCATAGGGAAGAAGCTATTACCGTAGGTCTCATGGTAAGACCTAAATATATATATTGAACTTAGTTGAAAAAACAAACAATTTAGTATCCTGAATCATAGCTCAATGTACATTGGTTACCGAAATATTAGGATCTTTTCCGTTATACGTATACCACCATTCCAAATTTACCCTTCAAGCTTGATATTTGACAGAGCACCATAAACTAGGTCAAATAATTGTTAGTAATCGTTTTAAAGTGGAAATTAATTGAAAGAATATTTTACCTGCGGTTTCGTTATCATATCTACCGTTATCTCTGCCTAGACACGAGAAGGCGTCTGCCCATCTAGAGGTCCCACTTCCAGTTCCTTAGGTTACGTTACATTACCTAACCTAACCTAACCTAACCTATCCTAACCTAACCTATCCTAACCTAACCTAACCTAACCTATCCTAACCAAACTTACCACCTACCTTGTACCTTGTACCTATTTCTGCCTCCGTCTGGCCGCTGCGGCGTTGGAGTTGTCAAGTGCCCGGTGCAACCGGGACACTATATTTATGATTTGATGACAGATGGTTGATGGTAGAATTGATGGAAACCGGTTGTTAGTGGTGGTTGGCATGTTACCAAAATCAAGCGTGAAAAACAAACCTGAAACAGTGGTATACGTATATCGGAAAAGATCCAAATACTGTATTGAAAGTGGTAAACAGTAGTATATATTCCCAATGTTACGATATAGATAGAATATTAGTAAAATTATATATCTCGCTTATTTCTCAACATATCTTGATAAAACTTGGTAAATGGCTTCTTCTACTTCTGATCTACTGAATATTGAATTAAAACCACCCAATTTTAATATACCTGTAGCAGCAAACCTGCATACTCATTCCCCGTGTTATTCTTATGGAGCTCACAAAAACATGTCAAATCTCGCTATGTTGGATTGAAATATGTTGTTTTAAATTTGAAATTCGCTAAGTATGCAGGTTTGCTGCAACGGGGGTATTACTTTATTTAAATCAATTTTAACTGTTATACCTCAGGGAGAATTCTTTGCCGTAGTATAATCCAACTGTTAGCGCCTGCAATTTGTTGAGCTTTAACATACTTGCATGTCTGCTTTTCTACGCAGACAAATTTCTATTCAAATTTCAAATTTCTATTTGAAGGCGCTCGATTGTTGAGTAATTTATTTCAACGTTATTCAATATTACATCACAACTACATATTTTAACTTCGAACAAAAATGTATATTGCACGTTGAAAACATCAAAATTTATCTCTTGAATTGCTTAGCAATTTTATTCTTTTTTGTATAATCTTTGAGATATGTTAGGTAAATAAGAATTATATAAAACCCAAAGTATAAATGCAGACGCTGATTACTCTTTTACTTTTTATGGCGTGAAAGAGTTGAAATCAATTTTTTCAAATGTCAAAAGTGACCTGCCCTGAAGGTGCAACTACGTAGGATTCGATCTGATTTGTATGTTCACTCCCACGAATGACCGCGGGCGTTTCTGCTCGTCCCGTTCAACAACCCATTGATTTGCTTGATTACACATCAATGCTTCCTGGAGTGTGTGCTCGGCCACGATTTCATCTTAATTAAAATAGAGATTTATTTTTCAGCGGATTTTTCCGTTGACGCTACTCATCCGAGATATGGATAAGTTTTTGGTTAGGGCTCCTAATCTGCCAATACAATATCATATGTTTAAATTTATTTAATTGAATGTTGAAAGGTTTTGTCTGTACTTTTTTAATTTTACAATTTAAAATTAAAAGGTAATTACAATTTAATTTAAAAGTACAATTGGCGCATCTTTAAAATTGTGACAACAAACTGGCTTTATTAAATCAGACCTGAAGATGGTATGATATTTCTGGGGACCGTGGGGAAGGTGGGAGGTGGGAGGCCTCGCCTGAGGCCGGGTGCACTAGTTCAAGTAGTCGCCACTAGATCGCAGTTCATTCTTTTCTTTTTACTCTCCATTTTCTAGTCACAGGTCAGTGAACATCAACTGTGCCAAAATTCGCAAATTGCGCTTTATAGATTGTGTGTATCTACAGATGACCCTGTGTTAGTTATGAAGCTGAGAAAAACATTTTGTTATTGTGCTACTCCTAGGCTAAAGTTTGATATATAAAATATAGTGAATACTTTTACATTATATGAATAAGTGAATGAAAATATATCCGTCCACATGCGTGGCTTCCATGTAGGTAGGGAGAATTAATTTTGTTCCCTTTACCGATTTTGCATGGAGGTCACATGCCTGGACACGTATAAGGACTCATTTGTGGCCATCATACAAATGTGGATCAATAAATTACTGATCCACAACATTAGCTGGCAACATATGTGGACAGTATGCATTTGCGGAAGTACTGCTGTTACCTGCAAGTGGCAAAATATGTGATTTAATTTACTCATTGTATTGTCCCTGAACTGGTGAACTAATAAAGGTTTTATATTACCTTTTTCCGTCTCCAGTTCTCAATCGTTGTTCAAAACTACGACTTAAGTTTCAGCGCTTATTTTGCGTCATTATCAAGTAGAAACAATATTAAGAAGAACAAAATTAAGAAGCAAGAAGCTTGATGTTAATATTGTTTCTACTTGATAATGGCGCAAAATAAGCGCTGAAACTTAAGTCGTAGTTTTGAACAACGATTGCGAACTGGAGACGGAAAAAGGTAATATAAAACCACTTCAAAATATGTGGCTTACATGCAAATAAGGTAATACCATATACTATCTATAATACCTCCATATTTGCGTACACGACACACTTGTGGCCAGCTATTTTTTAAGCTTTTATGTCATAACAAGAAAGTGTACATTTACTAAATTGAACCTCCTGAATGCAAAAATGTTGTTGACAATAAAAAAGTATTTCATATAGCATTCATGAAGAGGTCAATATTTTTCCTCATATGTTCTCGCCAATACCTGTGATTTAAGTGTAGGATTATTTGGTAACCCAAACTTATGTTTTTTTTTCAAAAGTTCTGGTTAATTTGGGTTTTGTATAAAGGGTGGGTGCACCAGTGAATGACCATTATGCTTAAAAAGCCCGGTATTAAGCATATTCTTTGGGCTAGGTAATTGAAAAAACACCAGCCTTAGAATGTTATTCAACAAGAATCTTCCATTGGTTAAAATTGTTGGAGTCGAAAATACTTTTTAAACGAGTATCACACAAACATTCGATTTTGATGTTTCCTGCTATATGACTATCCCTGCAAGGCTCACCTGGATTTACATTTATTCTGTACTAGTAAACCTGTTGCTCGAAATCGAGCAAACCAATCAAATTCCTTTTTTCTCAAGGTGTCCACCTCTTGCACGGAAAATAGCAGCAACGTCTGTGGTAATTGCATTATTTTTTCGACTTTCGTAAAAACGTTTTTTGCTAAGATATTAATACAAACATTATTCTCTCATGACTGGTGGCATATGTCTGCAATTGTTCAGCAGTTTTAAACGAACGGATGTAAATAAAGTTCAGTTTCCAGCATTAAATGTATTTCATAGTTTTTGTTGCATATCTCCATCCGTCTATGTTTGGTTGTCGTCTTTACGTTGAACTGTACATTTATGCTTCCTTTGGAATAGTGCTTTCTTCCAGTAATAAGGTAACTATTCTATGATGAAAATGTTTATATATACATTTATATAAACATGACATACCGAAAATTGTTACATTCATAACATTCATATATATATATATATATATATATATATATATATATATATATATATATATATATGAACATTATAAAGACCACCCAATAGACTCATCGAGGGCTGAGCTTACCATAACAAATGCGGAATCGAATTATTTTAAATTTTCCAAGTAGTCTGAGATGTTTTGTTTGGTCTATTGAGTGAAAGCGTGCTTCTCAATAATGAGTAAAACGTGTAATTTTGCACAATTACCTTCCATTTGTGACGGCTCAATTTATATGAAGTGTTATTGTTTCAATTTGCTTCAGTCCTAAGATTTTTAGCTTCGCAAGAAACACATTAGTTTACCCAGGGGCATGAAAGTTAAGGGCTAAACCTCTTATATGAGTCAATGTTCATATCAACACGATTTTTTTCGCGCACCGTTTCATTGGCGTTTCGTTGATACTCATGAGTTCTATAAAAATACCCTCTTCAAATTCGTGGCATTACATTGTTGTTAAAAATAAGTTAAAAGAACTTAAATATTACATACAAAAAATGTGATGTAGAATAAGTTATGGATAAATTGAGTTTATGGGACATCATTACTACAACCACCGAACATCACTAAATTCAAAAAGAACTGGTAAAATATTGTTAATTGTTTACATCATTCATGGTCAGCACTTCACACTTGAACAACATTAAAATAGTTTTATGAACAATTTATGTCTTCATTTTTAAATAATTACCCACAAACACCTCACATCAACATTCACTATCACTTCCAAGTAAATTGTGTATTCTATCGAGTTCCACAAGGTGTCTTTGTCCTACATAATATTAGTTAAAATAATTATTCTTGGGATGATAATGAAATAAATAAACTAAAACAAATAGTTATTTGAAAATCGACTGTAAATGTGTTTATAAAACACACATGATTTTAAATAGGTTGTTTTGGATAGGTAACGGCAATAATGAATTAATGTTTTCAAAAAAATGACACTTTGTTTCGTAGGTTTTATATTATTATAATAAAACTTTCTGTAATTCAGTATCTATGGCTAAATACATCTCGTCTTGAGCCGAACTGAAATGGTTTTCTAAATCTCCTTATAAATAAATGTTTAAAGTTTGCCTCAATATAGGCTATATATATTTATTGGTTTCAGTTCCATTAATGACAAATGGTTTTGCTGAAAATCTTTGTTTATTACACTCAGCTGCATTGTTTGAAATTTATATTCCCATGTTAAATCTCATGGACAAATATGAAACTTTAAGGGCGTCTAGGGCTCTTCCCTTTCGTCTAACCTTCATAAAATTTATTTCCTGCAAAACTACATGCTAAGCACTTTTCAATGACACCAAAAACATGAAAATCGGTTCAGTAGTTTAGGAGGAGTCTTTGTAACAAAAAAACTGCTCGTGTATTAAATAAGTAAACTAGTAAACCTGTTGCTCGAAATCGAGCAATTGTTATGTATTGATTTGAACATAAAAATAATCATGGTATAGTATTCTAGAACTATTTTATTAATTTTATGGTTGAATTTCGTGTTGTACTGAAATTTTTTACAAAAGCTTTTTTAATTAAATTTCTTGTGAATACTCATTCATATTTAAAGAGATGTCCATGTTTCTTCAGTGTTTTCTACGAATATTATGAGCACCTCAAAGGAGTTGGCTTGACCTGCCGCCACATATACAGTAGTCCATATGTAATGGACTGACCCTGACCTATACCTATACCTAGTTACCTAAACAGGAATTACTGGAAACTGGGTTCTTTTTACTATAGAACATCACTAAACACAAAAAGAATTGTTAAAATTATATTATTTACATGTTTACATCATTCAAGGTTAGCATTTCATAGTTGAACTAAATTAATTTACATTTTCATGTAAATTTCTTTAGGATAATTGTAGATAATTGCTCACAAACGCTTCACATTATCATTCACCATAAACTCCAATTGAAGCGTATACTCAACCAAGTTCATCAAGATGAAATACACATAAATTAATTATTTTTGAAATACCCCAAGCACCATATGAAAGAAAATTAACCAAAACAAATTGATATTGGAAAATCAACTGCAAATTTGTTTAGACAACACTAATGTTCTTAAATGGGTAAAAAATGTATTATTCGGTTTTAAATGTATTTTTGTAAAACTTTCTGAAATTCAGTAGGGTATATGTTACTAAGAGCTGCTTTCCCCAAATCTAGTTTTATTTGAACTTCTGAAACGTAAGTTTAGTAACATTTGAATTTTCCTGATAATATAGTTTATAATTTAAAAATTAGAATATTCATATGGTTTAAATTAAATTCACGTTTACTTTAAACCTTAATTGGGGAAAGCGGCCCTAAGTAGCGTACGACCTGTCTTAGTCTTAAACCAAACTAAAATGGTTCAATAAATTTAAACTAATAATGAATGTTAAGTCTGCTTCTTTTTCTTTAATTCATATTTATACTGATAGAATTTATACTTGAGAATTTTTTAAAAATTTTTTATTTGGAATAGAAACATATGTAAATATTAAGATCTTCACACATGTGATTTAAAATAAATGTTTTTAAAACTGAATTCTGATCTTAAGTATGTATTAGCATTGAATATATAGCTAACGCAAGAGAAGGCAAGCCTAATGGCCGCCAATAGACTCAAAATATTGACGTAGTTCTGACCGCTCTCGCTAGGTAGCGCCATCAGTATTGTACCTAGTACTGCCCGGCCTCGCTTGGCGCGCTCGGGTAGCCATGGAGGATGGTCGTAGTACTGACTTTCGTCGCTTGGCGCGCTCGCGTAGCCACGGCGGATCATGACCTTGGTAGCGGCTGCAGGTGTTCAACCAAATTATTTAATTTCGCCCGCTCCGCTCCGTCTCCCGCCCCCGCGTCACTGCGTCAGTGCAGTCGAGTCGGTCGCGGCAGCGGCGGCAGAACGGGGAGTCAGTCATAACAAACTTTAAATTCACACTTATAATTAATGATTAAGAAGCGATTTTACAAATGCTATGTTTATTTGCGATGCTTTAAAACGATGCAGGAAACTTATTGTTATTATAATATATTTAAAACTACAATCCCAATATCATAAAATTATATATTTTATGCCACTTGGATGTATCTAAAGTAACACTAGTTTGTAAGTATAAAGTGAAAATTTCACTGTAATGAGAAAAATTTACTAGACCTTTTTAAATGTTCACTGTGAAATATTATTTTTAACAACAACAAATGTAGTTTTCGTAATTAATACAATATTATTTTACGAAACAAAACATTTATAACATTGATAAAATAATTAGAAGTTGTATTTACAATCCACTTGCTCAGAAAGAAACTGAATATTAAAGTTTATTTTGAAATAAAGTATCAAGGTGAAATTTAAATGCAGTGTGTCAGCTATCAAGAATTTAAGAAACAAAGTAATATTTCAGAGGTAAAATGGAGATATCCGAGGACCCTTAAGCAAATAACGTATCACTGTATAAAATAGATTGAGAAATTTGTAGGCCTATAGCCTCTTCTTGCATTCTTTTCGAAGTATCAATACATTTAATACAGTTTGACCAATAAATGTGTGCATTAGAATAATAAGATACATTTCACAGTAACTTGAATAATAACATGGTGCCGGGGTTAAGTCTCACCGTGCCGCCTACGGTAATAGCTACTTCCCTATAGGGGGAAATTCGCTAAAAGTAATATAAAAGTAGTAAACAAGAGTGTTCTTCTAGACTGTAACATTAGATGATTAAATTAGTAGCTGCAAGATTCTGTATACTGTTCAATATACAGAATACATTATGAGGAGTTAGCTTGAATCTAAAATGAAATAGATCGTACAATCTATTTTTCTAAATAAGTAAATACAATATTATAAACTTACAGAGTTACCTTATGTAAATGACATAATATTAATACCTATAAGACTACAGATTACATTAGAGAGCGCATTGAAGAACCACGAAAGATAGCGATCGTAATGGAAACGATTATCTTATCAGAGATCTTGGAGAAAAAATAACAAAAAAAGAAAGAAAAAAATAGTTTTATTTTTTAGTGTTTTCAGTGGTATGTACAATTTTTTCATTTCTTGGATGTGAAATGACTGTCAGTAATTGTTTTTACTATGTTATTTTTTTGTAATCGTTAGAAGTGACATCCAGGTTAGCATTATAATTTTCAAACAATTTCAAGCCACTTTTGTTATTGGAAATCGTGTTAAAAAGGATTTTATTGGAATCAGGAATATTTGGAGAAGATACCATATTTAAATGGGTTCCATCATACATATACAGGAAGAAAATATAGTTTTCTCACTTGAATAAAATGAAGAGATTAAAATTTGTTGATAAAAATGAAATAAAAAAGGACATTAAGTTTAATCTCTACCATCCAAAGTACTAACAGACGTGCAAATGGATTAAGACTGGACATTACATTGAAAATTTTAACTTTTAAAAATTAGCTATCCCTATTTCTCGATTTGAAAATTGGTCGAAATTTTAACCACTGGCGATTTTTAGTATTGTTAAAAAAACATATATTTGGGGGGAAACTACTAAAAAATTTTAAAGAAAAATGGTATTTACATTTTATCCAGTTTTATCGTTATTAGAGAGCGCACTCGACTCACCCACCAAGGCGGCTGGCCAGACCATTAAAAAATCTGTCTTTCTTTGTTAATCGGAGGAAACTGTTTTCTTAACACTATCACATTTTTCGAACGCCACGTTTTTACACACTGCAGATGTTAATCGCTTTAATAAAGTTGGAATCGATAGAAGCTTCAAGGTTAAACATATATTTAAGTCATGTGATTTATTTACAATAAACCATTCAACAAAACCATTTATTATGAAGCTGTTTTTAAATTACCTCAAAGCTTCCATTTATTTTAACTTTATTATGTCAATGTTGATAATAGCGCACTCACTCACGACTAACTAGCCAGGATGGCTAACCTTAGCAACAACGAATGTATCTCTGTCCGTCGATCTTGGGAGACTATGTTTGTTGACACGTTCGTATCACTCCATCATTGTTTATCAACACGTCATTGTATATAGTCAGTGATGACATGGACCGCGTCGTCGGCACGAACTCGCAAGTCGTCGCCCTGGCTGACAGGGGGACGAGCCCCTCTATCTCCCCTAAAATATAAAACGGCGCCCTCTTGTCCCAAGAGATGTATATCCATAATAGATAGATAATATATAATTTTACCTTAAATATTCCGGATATTTATTATTACTGGAATATATTAAAATGCCAGTATATTTAAATCACTTAATCTGTATCAATAATTTAGTTATGTGTATCAATATAAAAATAGCATTTTGTAAAACATTAAAATTAACTTCTATAGATGTAAACAAATTGTTTTACCATTACCAGAAGGCGATCTTTTACCAGTAGTCAGGACGGATCTTGTAATTTAAAAACCTAAAGCATATTATTTAAACAACATCTATGATAACAATAACAGTACCGAAGTCTGTAATAAATAAAGCCAAAGCGTTATTTATCCAGGATTTTTAAGGAAAACCATAAGTCCGTCACTCATAAACCCCATACATGTATGTATTGTATCTGTCAGTTAAAATGGAGGTAAAATATTGGTTTTGATAAAATTTTCCTAAGGGCACAAATGCTTGAACAGCTAATTATAAAACCATGTTTTGTTAACAGCTGCTGAGCTAGCAGCGCACGTCCTAACTTAGTACATACACCTATTGCCTAAACAATGTTTTGAATATCTAACGTAAAAACAGACTATAAGCTATGCTCCCCCTTTTTATACACATTGTGTGTATTAATAGATAGGAAATAGCAATAGTCGTAATCAATTTTATGTTAAAAAATAAATGAATAAATATTACATAGTGAATAATGATTCACAGTTGAGCAAGTAATGTGAAAGTTCTCGTGTCAGTGCAGTGGGGAGATACCATACATAGTATTACATTATGCAATTAGTTTGAATATATCGAGCTCTTTAATATACACGCGCCAAAAGTCAATAGGCCAGGTCAAAACTTCAGTTCACTGCGTAACAAAGCGCAATGGTGCACAGTGGAGTAAAGCGCGAATAACATTGTATTAGCAATTGGGCTGATCTTTGTCAGTGACAAAGCTTTCATATAATCCATTCTACAGTTTTCCTTCATTCATATTTGCTTTCATATGCCCCTTACTGGTGGTCGGCGTCTCACCTGGTGATCTTAGTAATAAACCAAACAAACTGTTTTACTAAAATTGGTTGAATTTTGTATAAATGACGTTTGGAAAGCTCCAAACAATAATAAAACATTATTGTGAAAGCCGATAATGCACGAGCGATCTTCATAACCTGCTTGTTTAATGTGCCGCTTTATCTCAGTCAGTGCGAGACGCTTGCTGCACAATATATATTTATAAAGTTTCTTTGTCTATTTTAAGTCAATTTATGTGCAATTATAATTTTCTTGCTTAGTTTAAACTTAAACCAGAGTTGGTCATAACAATCAAAATACACACACTAAAAGTTGGTACCTCAAGAAGTTAAAAAGGAATGCCAAATTATTTTTAAAAATCCATACTGATCGACTAATAACAAAAAACAAGGCGAGGAAGGACAAGGTTCAAAAATATGGACGTTTTTGCCGTGACCTAAAGAACCAACATTACAATTTTGTTTGCAGTACTTACTTACGGGAAGATCCGTTTATTCTTAAACTAACGTAATAAACAATTTGTATAATTATATAATTTCATTGTGTAATCAATAGTATTTTCCTAAATCAGGCCACTTTTCATATACTGATAATTTACAGCTGGAAGTTATCGTTATTTAAGTAGTTTCAAACAATATTAGTCAACAAATAATTAATTAATAACTAGGCCTTCGCAGCTTTAAATAATTTTACCATTGATTACCTAACCAACGAAATTACTTTGATTTTGTATTTTTCTCCGGGCTCTGCCCCACGGCGCGGCGGCGCCGGCGCGGCGGCGCGGTGTGAACAGCTGGCTGGCACGCTGGGCTGATAAGTTTGGTGTAGGGGGGAGAGGGGGGGAATATGCATCAGCGTCTACGCGCCTGCCATTCCGTCTGGGACAGGTAGATAAGTAGTTCGCCTAATCGCTACCAGGGGCAGCACGATACTGCCCCTGAATTAACGACCGCTCTCGCCAGAGCGCGCTCAAGTCGTTGCTCACAATCCGTTGCCCGCGGTTTTACTTCTATTGCGTTAGCTATATATTCAATGGTATTAGGATAATAGTTTATTTATTTACATCTTCCATCAACTGAAATTCCTCCAGCTCTACATGCAATGGTTTCAATTCCATTAACAACATATGGCTTTGCTGAAAAACTTTGTTTGCTCCAATCAGCTGCTTTATTTGAAATTTCTATTCCCATGTTAAATCTTATGGGCTAATATGAAACTTTAAGGGCGTCTAGGGCTCTTTCCTTTAGTCAAACCTTTTTAAATTTTATTTCCTGCAAAACTTCATGCCAAGCTCTTTCCAATGACAACAAAAACATGAAAATCGGTTCAGTAGTTTAGGAGGAGTCTTTGTAACAAAAAAACTGCTCGCGTATTAAATAAGTATAGAATAGATATATATTTATAGAAGATAGAAGATATGGTGGATCCAAAATGTTAGCGAAAAATGAGTACCCTGTCAAAATTAAGAACCAATCACCAAACAATAATTGGCGGCGGTCCAAAGTCAGTACCTTAAAAAACATTGATAAAAATGAAGTTGAGTGATATTTTCCAAAAATTTTCACATGGTGGGAAAAGCCGCAATTTTAAACTTGATTTTAGTCAGGTTCCCATGGTCCGATTTTGGTAAACTTTGGATATATTAAAATATACATTTTATTTAGTAGAATTTCATCAAAAAACGTCTCCTTGCAGTTTTTTAAGGTCATCGAGTAGACTGACTGGACCAATATTGTAAAAGTGATTCATTTATTCAAATAAAAATTCAATGTTCTTATAAGGGTAAAATTTTAAATTAAAAAATCATAATCTTGATTTTTATGTTGAAAATTTTGTATGATTTGGAATGAAGTATTCAACCTAGTTCCACCAAGTTTGTAGCAGATCGCACCAAGGTCACACAGGTGTTAATGTTTTCAATGTGACGTTCGGCACTTGCTCTGACCTATGTAACACAACTTTAACATGTACCAGTCTCTAAACCCTAAAACCATCATTTCACATACATGAAAAATACATTCATGATCATTTCATGGCTAAATTTTCGTGATTTTAGATCAAATGAAACAAGTTGCAAAATGTACGATATTCCATCTAATGAAGCTAAAACTCATCCTAAAAACCTTAAAATTAAATTATGTTTTTATAATAATACTAAAAAACCTATTGCTCGAAATCGAGCAATTGTTATGTATTGATTTCAAAATAAAAATAATTATGGTTCACTATTCTAGAAATATTTTGTTAATTATATGTTTGAACTTCCTGTTATCCTGAAATTTTTTACAAAAGCTTTTTAAAACTAATTTTTTTGTGAATACTCAGTCATCTTTAAGGAGATGTCCATGTTTCGCGGCCCTAAGTAGCGTATGACCCGTCTTAGTCTCAAACCGAACTAAAATGGTTCAATAAACCTACTTATAATCAATGTTAAGTCTGTTTCTTTTTTCTTTTATTTATATTTATAGAATCTATACATAAGAATTTATTCCTCCTTTTAGTATTTTTCTTTGGAATATAAACATATGTAAATATTAAGATCTTCACACATGTGATTCAAAATAAATGTTTTTAAAACTGAACTCTGACCTTAAGTATGTATTAGGATAATAGTTTATTTATTCACATCCTCCACCAACTGAAATGCCCCCAGCTCTACATGCAATGGTTTGCATGAATGGCTTTGCTGAAAAACTTTGTTTGCTCCAATCAGCTGCTTTATTTGAAATTTCTATTCCCATCTTAAATCTTATGGGCTAATATGAAACTTTAAGGGCGTCTAGGGCTCTTCCCTTTAGTCAAACCTTTTTAAATTTTATTTCCTGCAAAACTTCACGTCAAGCTCTTTCCAATGACACCAAAAACATGAAAATTGGTTCAGTAATTTAGGAGGAGTCTTTGTAACAAAAAAACTGCTCGCGTATTAAATAAGTATAGATATAGATTTGATGATTATTTCAAATTGAATTAAAAAAGTATTTAACATACTATCCTACAATTAAAAATCAATTTTATTGCTGTTCATGTTGAATAATTATTACTGAGGGTGCATAAATTGGAACTTAACTAGGACGAAAACCAGTGAATGACCGGGGAAAAACTTAGCGGTTAACTGGAACGAGATCGGTCATTTACTAGCTATGATCTATATTCTCAGCTGAATTACTCTCATTCATTTTTGTCAGCTGATTTTTCAATTTTTTTGACAGTTATTCAGCCAAAAAAGACCGGTCATTTGCTGGTGCAAGATCGGTCATTCACTGGTGCAGTCCCGGTCATTTCTTGGAGTATTGACATAGTTGCCTTATAATTATATTACAACCAGTATACTTATTAAGTAACGTATTTAACTAATATTGATCAATCCTCAAAGAATAAATGAACTTTCTATAGTAAAGTGAATAACTGTGACTATGAAATAAGGGAGTAGTGTCAGATTAACATGAGACATCGTCCTTAACCGGTTATTCACTGGTGCACTCACCCTAGTTGTGCCGCCGTAAAACACAAATTTTGGATCCATTTTATTTTACTGATTTTCGAGAAATTATAAAAGATATTTATCGGTAAATCAGATAATGACTAAATTGCTTTTGATTATTGTTTGTATTGTTTTATACCAAGAAATGTACCCGCGAGCCCTCCATGATTCTTACTTTTTACTATTATAATACTAAATTGTTTTCTTTTTTATACTGGATTTTTACTTTTGTTAAATTGTTTGTTTTTCAGGCCGAACCTACAAAAGAAATCAACAATTTGGTTAAATCATTTTTGGCGATCAAAATTTAAAAAAAATGTTAAGGTACTAAATCACCTCTTTGTACTCCTTAAGATGAAACGATCAAATTTATTTTCATATAGTCTTAAAATGTACGATTATAAATTACCTAACCAAATTTTACTCGGTTCGGACCTTTTTACCAGAATTATTGCACTTAACAAAAAATACAGATACTCCCCCCTCCCTGTCTCAAAAAAGGGACTTTCCACCTGCTGAATTTTTGAGGTCTCGTCGGATTCTTCAACTAGAGGTTCAAGATTACCTCAATTCCAGATTTCATGTGGGAACTAATGTTTTCCGATTTTTTTGGACAATTTTTACTGCACTATAAAGCACCTCTGCGCGAAGTGTATTGAAATGTAATTAATTTCAAAATTAATTTTTGATATTTAATTATTATAATTAATATTTAAGTATTATTCATTATTAGTATGAATATAATACAATATTAAATTATTAATTTGAAATAATTAAAATTCAAAATGCAACAAGATTTGCAGCGTTGAACGTGAGGCTAGATGCTCCTTGTCGTAACCCAGTTTCCCGCACTACAGCGCCCTTGTGGCTGAAATGCATCTCTTCAAACCGCCACTACATCAGAACATTTACTAGACCCTCCAGTGGACCTCTTAAGTCCCCCCCCCCCCCCCCCGATATCAAGGTCTTCAACGTTTTGGATTCGGTTTTGTCAAGGAAGTGCTATAAGCCTCGCAAAATAACTTGGCGGTTAACATTTCAATGCTAGTCAGCTTAAATAACAATCTGATTTAGAAGGCTTATGACGCACGTTGACAGAAGGTAAACAATGTTTTTGGAAAGTAACTAGGCTTCCGTTTGATACATGTTAAAGAACCAGACCGGCTGTTTTCCGGCCATCCGACAAATTGTTTTGCGAGGCTTATAACAAATGCTGTATTTAGGCACCAAGAGCAGGGTTGTGCGAGTACACGATTATGGATCTTTTTTGGAGTTTACTATACTCGACTCGAGTCGAAGTTTTGAAAAATACTCGAAAGTTCGAGCCTATTAGTTACTCCCGCCGTTTATCCAGAATTGGTGCGTGCGATCGCATTTTACGGCCGTTTTTCACAGTCAACACCATTCATGAACAGCCACCAATTTTTTTTATTTTACTCAAATTAAAGTGGTTTTTGAGTTAATATCGATAAATTTGATTTAGCCTTTTTTACCTTTTATAATTAAATATATTTTCTTTCTTAGCACAATGAGACTGAATTATCTTTAATTTTTAAGCCTCTAAACTTCTAAAGCTCTTTTTTTTTAAAGCAAACAAGTGATGTAGCTTGGTCTTTACCTCCGGAGGCTGAACGTTAAATAAAATATTGAGTAATGAAATATCCTATGTTATGTTATGTTATGTTAATATCCTATGTTATATCCTATGTCCTATGTTATGTTATGTGTGAAATGTCCTATGTGTGAAATATCCTATCTTGAATCACTGTGTCATTTCATTTGAAAACAGGTTTGCTTTTAACTTGTAGGAAAACTTCCCAGTTTAATAACTAAAAAATATTACACTTTATGTGATCAGTAATAAATGTGTTAACTATTTATTGACTTCTTCTATTCAAAATACTCGACTCGAAAAAAAAACTCAAAACTTGCGATTATTTATTAAAACTCGACTCGACTAGACTTCAAAAATCCCTGCTCGCACACCCCTAACCACAAGGAATGATAGAATTCACACATTTTGTGGATTTCTGTGAACTATTTGTTAAGTGTAATTCATTACTGTTTTCACTCATTGATAGTTGGTGATTTATTTGTTATGTTTTTAGTGTAACATTTGTGCTCGCCATAGGTCCTACGAAATTCTGTAGGTAACGGTATATTCCATGATTCTGCAAGGGTCTGGCTCCGAAATCTGTAGGAGTCATTCAGAATTCTGCAAGAGACCTCTAAAATTCTATAAGGGACCTTCAACAGTCCTCGTTTTTGCAGGCTTTGGCCTAGTATACACGGACACCCCGTTTACACGAATAATAATTTTTTTTTCCAGCACTAATGAACGGTGATAACTGCTAAAGCAACCAACCACCGTTTCAAAGTTTTAGAGTTTTAAAATTAGTTTAGTTAGTTTTGAAGTTAGTTTTGGTTAGCTTTAAAGTTAGTTTTAGTTTTAAGTCACTCCCAGTTTTGTGTATGTTGCACCCTCGACGATCACGACACAGTCTTGATCCCTGATCCCTAATGTATTTTTACTTTCTCCCCCCCTGTACGTTAGTTACATGGAGAAAATATTGTTTTCGTCATAATTGTCCGTGTATGTGGTTGTGGATGTGTGGATGCATGTAAATAAAGCTAGAAACGACACCAGTGGTCAGTTTTTCATGAAATTTGGCATGCAGGTATAAAGCCATAATAATTCCAGACGTCTTTGTAATTTTTTGAATTTTGATTTTTAAGGGTATTTATCCCATACAACTACAAAAATTCAAATTTCCAAAAACGGCTCTAACAATTTTGATTTAAAAGTTTCGTGTTTTTTGTACTTATGATTACAAATAAAATGACACCACCCGCATGTCTGTAAAACATTCAGTTCAGAAGTTGTGGCAGTTCAAGTGTAAAATAATTCATATTTTTCAAATTTCACAGAATCTACAACTTCTAAAGAATATATACTTAGGCATCCATTAAATTTGGTTTGAAAACTAAATAATCCAGTATTTTGATAAATCTAGCTTGAAAAAAGAAATAAACCAGTATTTTGATAGATCTGGCTTGAAAAAATAAATAATCCGTTATTTTAAATTACTAGTCTACGTCTGCTGGTTGCGGAGACACCTGATATTTTCGTTGGGCGGTAAATGCAGTACGTTGTCTAATGTTATTCTTATCGCAAATATTCAAAGCCGATACCTCCATTAATTGCTAACCGATTTCAATAAAATTTGATGTGCATTAGTGGGATAATTGTATGTTTATTTTATTTTAACGAATTTCCTTAAAGGAATAAGCTATTACGGTAGTACTCATGGTAAGACCTACGTCAGAGACCATGTTAACTTTTCATTTTGGGGTCCCCAGAAGCAAAAAAACACCATTCGTTCGAATATATATATATATATATATATGTCTGTTAACACGATAGCGGCCGTAAATATGGTCCGATCTTAATGAAATTTGGTACAGACGTGTAAAGTGGTAATCACTCGGACGAGTTCGTGAACTAGCCCAATCGTACCACCGGAAGGGGGGGTAAAGAGGGATAACCCCCCCCCAAAAAATGGGGTTTTTGAGTTTTTCACATAGAAAAATAAAATTTATCAAATTTTTGTTGGCACCATTAAATTCAGCTAAAAAAACAAACAATTTAGTATTTTGAATTACTGCTCTATGTCCATTGGTTACCGGGATATTGAAAGTGGTAAACACAGTACGTTGTCCCAATGTTAACCTTATGGGAAATAAGTAAAATCCTATACCTCGCTTATTTCTCAACATATCTTGATAAAACTTGGTAAATGGCTTCTTCTAGTTCAAATCTACTAAATATTGAATTAAAACCAACCAGTTTAAACACACCTGTAGCAGCAAACCTGCATACTCATTCCCCATGTTATTCTTATGGAGCTTACAAAAACATGTCAAATCTCGCTATGTTGGCTTAAAATATGTTGTTTTGCATTTGAAATTCGCTGAGTATGCAGGTCTGCTGCAACGGGGGTATTTATATATTTATATATATATGTCTGTTAACACGATAGCGGCCGTAAATATGGTAAACTAGCAGAACCCGTGGCTTCGCTCACGATAAAAATTATCGTCTAACCTTGATATGAAGAATCTAGAGGACTGAATAGAAAATATTTATATTAAGGAATATGTCATGTAGGGATATGTTTGTTTTATGGTGGACTGTAGGATAAAATGTAGATACCACAGTAGGATGTAATATACCACAGTAGATAGTGAAGGATTTCTTTTCACCGAGGTTATAACTCGAAAACGGCCGGACTGATTTTAACACCAAATGTGTCGATTTTAAGGTACTTCTTTGTAGATTTACCATTACGTCCCTGGATTGCCTAGTAGGGCATCAATTAAGTACAGTAAAGGGCTGAATGTTCGAAACAGTTATGGTGCTATCCGTGGGCAGTATTTCAAACTTGATTCACTTAGTTTTTAACTTAAAATATGGGCGGATAGTAATGATTTAAGATCAACCACTGATTGTAGCATTTATTTGTCCGTGAAAAGCCGGGACACCGTCGAATTAGATGGAAAAGGAATTTGCCAAATTATTGTAACTGGCATGATTGTAATTAAAAACATAAAGGCCGGCCTAAGGAAATAACTATAGCTCCCGCTGCCTAAAAAGATGGTACAACATAATGAGCTTATGATTGAACGTATAAGGTACAAAACTAAACCAAATGTAACTTTTATATAGTACGAATAACCTAACAAAATCATCAAAACAACCATAAAACCATGATAAAAGGAATAAAATTATAAATCAGCTCTAACAACGTATCCGTTTGTGAAGCTAGGCCTATATGCTTGATTTGATAAAATTTGAAATTTAAACAAAAGCTCATCCATTACATTAACATGGGGCATTTTCAAATCTTCAGCTCCACCAAAAACCTCTAAAAACTTCGAATGAAAAAAATCCGTTCTTGGTGAATGCCAACACTACGTAAGGAACGTCCATGCAAATTTTCAAGGTTCTAGGTTAAGTAGTTTTGGCTGTACAATAATAGGTCAGTGGTATTTGACAAAAATATAGTAGAAAAGATAGTATAAATATAACTTACAATCAGGGATTTGTATAATTTATAAATTTTTACATAAATGGATCAAAGAATCATATCATTTCAGCAAATTCTGTTTGTGACTGAAAAACCACTGTTCTTTTCTCTTTCCATCTTACCGCGATTTAGCCTCAAGACTCAGGCACAAAAGGCAGTATGCTCTTCACGTTTAAAACTGCGTACGTCGAATTACACGAAACACCAAATCATCAGGCAGGCATAGATGTAATAAAAAATTATTAGGAACGCCTCCAGGAAAAACGATAACTCCCGCTATCGAAATATAGATGGTGCCACTTAAATAATTGATGGTGGATTTTATCTAAACTAAATGTAACTTTTATATAGTACATAATTATGTTCTTGAAACAAATCAACAAAAATCAATGAAGCCATGATCAAAGAAATCAATTTATTACCATCTGTATCAACGTATACAGTTCCGAAGCTAACTACCAGCTGATAGTTTTGTGAACATTAAAAATTTAAACAAAAATCGTCCAACATACTTTTAAATGGGAACATTTGAAAACTTCGGCCTCGCCAAAAACCCCTTTATAATACGAATTTTGTAAAATCCGTTCTTAGCGGATGCCTACGCACTAAGAGGATCATCCATGTAAAGTTTCAAGGTTCTAGGTCAAGTAGTTTGGGCTGTACGATGTTTCCACTGAGTTGTATTTGACAAATATATAGTAGATGTCTGTTAACACGATAGCGGCCGTAAATATGGTCCGATCTTAATGAAATTTGGTACAGACGTGTAAAGTGGTAATCACTCGGACGAGTTCGTGAACCAGCCCGATCGGACCACCGGAAGGGGGGTAAAGGGGGATAAAACTCCCAAAAATGGGTTTTTTGAGTTTTTCCCATAGAAAAATAAAATTTGTCAAATTTTTGTTGGCACCATTGAATTCAGCTCAGAAAAACAAACAATTTAGTATCTTTAATCACTGCTCTATGTCCATTGGTTACCGAGATATTGAAAGTGGTAAACACAGTACGCTGTCTCAGTGTTAACCTTATGGGAAATAAGTAAAATTCTATATCTCGTTTATTTCTCAACATATCTTTATAAAACTTGGTAAATGACTTCTTCTGGTTCAGATCTACTAAATATTGAATTAAAACCAACCAGTTTAAACATACCTGTAGCAGCAAACCTGCATACTCATTCCCCATGTTTATCTTATGGAGCTTACAAAAACATGTCAAATCTCGCTATGTTAGATTAAAATATATTGTTTTGCATTTGAAACTCGCTGAGTATGCAGGTCTGCTGCCACGGGGGTATTAATTATAAGTCTACGTCTGCTGGTTGCGGAGACACCTGATATTTTCGTTTGGTGGTAAACGCAGTACGTTGTATAATGTTATTCTTATCGCAAATATTCAAAGCCGATATCTCCGTTAATTGCTAACCGATTTCAATAAAATTTGATGTGCATTAGTGGGATAATTGTATATTTATTTTATTTGATTGTACATTTACTCGCTTTAAGGGAGAAAGAATGTGCCAGTTTGCTGAAACCATTTACTTTTAGTTCGCTGAGCGTGCAGGTTTCTTACGTAAGATAAATCAGATTCAACAGAGGTTACGTTTTTTTTCTACTTAACCTTTTCACCCGCTGGATAGATAACAAGATTTGATCGCTGCACGCAGTTACTCGGCAGCATCCCACAGGTGTACAAAATTCCAGCGGTATTCGTCGGCTGCTCCGGACGGTTTTATTGGGCCGCAACAACGTTTATTGACGTTTATTGACTGTGACGTTTCTCACGTGTAATCCAGTAAAACGCCGCCATTTGCCGTTTGTGCGACGCGCAGGGTGACGAAACAATAAACAGGGTGTCCCGTAACTTAGGTGCCAAACTCCGGGAAAATGTTACATAAAATGAAAAATAAAATTTTTTTTCCAAAAACGCTTTAATTACCAGAGATCCGCCATTTTGAATTTTTACAAACTAATTATTGTCTCCGAAGTTTTCCGACCGATTTTTATAAACTTCGGTATGTATGTGAAGGTAAAAGAGACCTACTCTAGAAAAAATTCAACTGGTCCAATATTAAATTTGAAAATGGCGTTCATTTTAAGTTTTTAAACGAAATGTTAAGGAAATCGGTCAAAAGTAACTGAGATACATTGAAATGATTTAACGAGTGGCAACTTCTAATGGACCTAATAAATGGATTTTTGTTGAATTTGACACATATTTCAATCTGTCTTTGTTATTTTTGTTCCGATTCTCAATTTATTGGTGTTGACGGAAAGAAAATAACATTTTCTCAAAAAAGTGTTCATAGTATTTTTTGCCGTTTTTGACCGTTTTCCCGTAATTTTGGTTTAAAACTTGAAAATGGATCCCATTCTAAAATTAAACACCCCCGTTGCAGCAGACCTGCATACTCAGCGAATTTCAAATGCAAAACAACATATTTCAATCCAACATAGCGAGATTCAACATGTTTTTGTAAGCTCCATAAGAATAACATGGGGAATGAGTATGCAGGTTTACTGCTACGGGTATATTAAAACTGGGTGGTTTTAATTCAATATTTAGTTGATCTGAACTAGAAGAAGCCATTTACCAAGTTTTATCAAGATATGTTGAGAAATAAGCGAGATATAGAATTTTACTTATTTCCCATAAGGTTAACATTGGGACAACGTACTGTGTTTACCACTTTCAATATCTCGGAAACCAATGGACATAGAGCAGTGATTATAAATACTAAATTGTTTGTTTTTTTGAGCTGAATTCAAAAATGCTAGCAAAAATTGGATTATTTTTAATTTTCTATGTAAAAAACTCAAAAAACCCATTTTTGGGGGGGTTTACCCCCCTTTTACCCCCCCTTCCGGTGGTCCGATCGGGCTGGTTCACGAACTCGTCCGAGTGATTACCACTTTACACGTATGTACCAGTTTTCATCAAGATTGGACCATTTTTACGGCCGCTATCGTGCTAACAGACAAATATATATATATACAGTATGTTCATTTTTTTGTGCACACCATTGGGATCTCGTAAACTATAAGAGATACAAGAAAGGTTAAATTAGCAAAGTAATGCGTAATAAAAAGACAAATAAAATGGTGGTGAGCAATTTAAAATATTCGACCAAACTCGTTCGCTACGCTCAAAAAACCATTTTGGCCCCAAAACTAAAATTTCCCATAACTCCCTTATTTTTTAAGGTACAAGACTGTAAGTGGGATCAAATTTACACGACATTTTACGTAGAATCTAAATATATAGTCAAAAATGTGATACCATTTATGGTTTTCTGAGAATAATGTTCAAGTCTATAATTTTAAATGCCAACATGTAAAATTTTATTTTTCATTGGAAAGGTATTTTTCTCCTGATTACAAAAATACCACACATGTGACATTTTCCTCTTCAAATGTGTTTTTAATCAGAGAAAATATTTTTTTTGTAAATTAAAATGGGTTATAATGCATTAGATTTGTCATAAAAATTATAACTGTGAAAACAGCTGATTTTTACTAAACAGCTGATTGACTCAGAACAGCTGATTGGCAGCAAAATGCTGTTTTACAGACAAATAAACATCTTCATTTAAAACAACTGATTTATTTGTAAATTATCTTTTTACTGTTAATCCTCTGTTTCTAGTCAATCAGCTGTTAAATATTAATCAGCTGTTCCCCTTTTCCTTATTTTTATTATAAATCCAGATCATCATAGCCCATCAACATGTACAATAATGAATTAACTTTAAAATACCATTAATTAAAAATATTTAATAGATTTTAACGTATTAAATTCATAATAACAATAAGAGAAAGGGAACAGCTGATGAATAGTTAACAGCTGGTTGACTAGAAACAGCTGATTAACAGTAAAAGGATAGTTTACAAATAAATTAGTTGTTTTAAATGAAAATGCTTCCGTGAAACATCTTTTTGCTGCCAATCAGCTGTTTCGAGTCAATCAGCTGTTTCAAGTCAATCAGCTGTTTGGTACAAATCAGTAAATATTTATCATTTTTATGATAAATCCGGTGCATTATGACCCATTTTAATTTACAAAAAATATTTTCTCTGATTAAAAACACATTTGAAGAGGAAAATGTCACATATGTGGTATTTTTGTAATCAGGAGAGAAATATCTTTCCAATGAAAAATGAAATTTTACATGTTAGCATTTAAAATTCTGAACTTGAGCATTATTCTCAGAAAACCATAAATGGTATCAAATTTTTGACTGAATATTTAGATTCTACGTAAAATTTCGTGTAAATTTGACCCCACTTACAGTCTCGTACCATAAAAAATAAGGGAGTTATGAGCAATTTTAGTTTTGGGGCCAAAATGGTTTTTCGAGCGTAGCGAACGAGTTTGGTCGAATATTTTAAATTGCTCACCACCATTTTATTTGTCTTTTTATTACGCATTACTTTGCTAATTTAACCTTTCTTGTATCTCTTATAGTTTACGAGATCCTAATGGTGTGCACAAAAAAATGAACACACTGTATATATATATATATATATATATATATATATATATATATAAATTCGAACGAATAGTGTTTTTTGCTTCCGGTGGCCCCAAAATGAAAAGTTATCATAGTCTCGGGCTTAGGTCTTACCATGAGACCTACGGTAATAGCTTCTTCCCTATAAGGGAAATTCGCTAAAATGGACCAAGTTGATTTTTTTTCTAGAGTAGGTTTCTTCAACCTTCACATACCTGCCGAGTTTTATAAAGATCGGTTGGAAAGATTCGAAGATAAAAGTTTTTTTGTAAAAAATACAAAATGGCTGATATTTGTTAAACGAAGAGATTTTGGAAAAAATTGTATTTTGATTTTCTTATTATTTTGACCCATAAAGGATATTTGGTGAACGAAGAGATTTTGGAAAAAGTTTATTTTTGATTTTTTCATTATTTTGACCCATAAAACATTTTCCCGGAGTTTGGCACTTTACTCATGGGACACCCTTATCGGTGGTGTCGATATTTTCTTTCCGGTGTTGAATCGCTATCAACGGTTCCAATACATAGGAAGTGTGGGTGTCGATGTTGGAAACTGACTTGTCATTCTTGGGATGGCAAAATGATATCGATAAAGTAAAAGTATCGATATATTAGATTCGATATACAGAACACCTCGGATTATCCGGACATCACATTATCCGGATCCCGGATTTTCCGGACCGCCTATCCGTGAAAAAATTTAAATCACGCGGTAAAAACGTGGTTTTAGTGAGTTTGACGCGTAAAGAGTGCCTTCTAAAAAGTAAGATGGAACTGCATTTCACAATACACTAACGTGCTTTACAGTCTTGATACGCTGTTTGCAGCTTCAGTATAGCAGTGGCTAGGTTCGCGATCGCTATTCAGGCGATATTATAATAACCTCGGATTATCCGGATTTTTAGTTATCCGGATCGGTGTTCCGCCACATTAATCCGGATAATCCGAGGTGTACTGTATTGCCTAAAGCGTACCGATATTTTGGTTCCTAACATATCGTATGCATTGAAATTAAAGGTTCCAATACATATGAAAAGCAATGCAATCAAAAGCAAGTGTGTTTAACGTTAAAATCGGTCCATCCGTGTTTGAGTTATGATAGTGAAAAAACCTACATTATCTACTGTAATGTAATGGTTTTTTAAACCTACACAATGCCACAAAAAATCTCGGAAGTTTGTGTCGAGTATTTACTCCCGCCGTTTACCCCGGTATTGGTATGCGCGATCGCATTTTACGGCCGTTTTTCACACAGTCAACACCAAATATGAACAGCCCCTGTAAGTTCTTTTCTTATTTTACTTGTATTAAAGTGGTTTTTTTCAGTAAATATTTTCAATGAATTTTATTTTGTCTTTTTTCCTTTCTCTAATTTGGAATATTTCCTTTCTTATGCTCAATGAGACTGATTTAACTTTAATTTTTAAACCTATAAAAATATGTTACAAAACATTTTTTAAAGCACACGTTACAAAACATTTTTTAAGCAAACAAGTGCAGATGTAGCTTGAGTGTTTTACCTCATAAGGCTGAAAGTTTAGTAAAATGTAATGATATAAAGTTACGATAAAGATGGCCTGAATCATCGTTTTATTTCATTTGAAAACAGGTTTGCTTTTAACAAATAGGAAAACTTCCCAGTTTAATAACTAAAAAAATATTACATTTTATGCGAACAGTAATAAACTTCTACTATCCAAAATACTCAACGCGGAAAAAAACTCGAAACTCTCAAGTATTTTTTAAAACTCGTCTCGACTTCAAAAATCACTACTCGCACACCCGTAATTTATCAGTATTTGAAAATGAGTTGCGACCCCTGGGGATGCAAAATGATATCGGAACCGTACATCGAAATTATTTATGTATGAGGTCCGAGATCGGAATCCGATATTTAAATTCTCCCCTTACAGCAGACCTGTATACTCAGCGAATTTCAAATGCGAAAGAACATTTCAATCCATTATAATGAGATTTTACATGTTTTTAAGCTCCATTAGAACAACATGGGGAATGGTTATGCAGGTTTGCTGCAACAGGTATGTTTAAAATGGGTGGTTTTAATTAAATATGTGGTATATATGAACTAGAAGAAACTAATATATCAAGTTATATCTAGATATGTTAAGAAATAGGGAAGATAAAGCACGTTGTATTTTCGATAAGGACAACATGGGGAATGAATATTCAGTTTTGCTGCCATAACAAAGGAAATATCGGGGATTTTAGACTAATATACTTGAGATCTCATCTAGATGAAACCGCAAAACCAAGTTTTTTAAAGATATGTCGAGAAACAAGCGATATATAGAATTTTATTTTTTTCCCATAAGATTGACATTGGGGCAACGTTCTGTGTTAACCACTTTCAGTATCCCGGTAACCAATGGACTTAGAGCAATGATTCAATATACTAAATTATTTGGTTTTTTGTACTGAATTCAATGTTGCGAGCCCAAATTTGATTTTTTTTAATTTTCTGTATGAAGCCATTTTTGGGGTCTATCCCCCTTTACCCCCCTTCCAGTGGTTCGATCGGGCTGGTTTATGAACTCGTCCAATCGATTACCACTTTACATGTCTCCCCAAAATTTAATGAAGATCGGACCATTTTTACGGCCGCTTTTGTGCTAACAGACATTTATTTATGTCTGTTAGCGCAAAAGCTATAAATTGGAACGAATTGTGTTTTTACATCTGGGGACCGCAAAACGAGAAGTTATCATGGTCTGGGGATTAGATCTTACCATGATACCTACGGTAATAGCTTCTTCCCTGTGGAGGAAATTCGCTGATGCAGGGCTTGTAAAGGGTTATTTTTTTATTACTTTGCTCTTGGTTATTTTGTGTAATTCGGTTATTTTCGTAGTTTTTTTTTATTTTTGGTTATTTGTTTTATTTTTTCAACCTCAAGAACTGCTACAAGCCCTGCTCACACTATTCGTCTGTCAGACGATCTCGTAGCAGCATCGCAGTAGACGAATCTCGTCATCCTACATTACGTGAAAACCGAGTCACGTTGCATGTAAACCAAGTCTCGCCGTCAAATCTAGGCAGATACGTGATTAGTCTGTCGAGATTTTCTTTTTTATCAAGGTTAAGAATGTAGTATCCCCAATATAACGCCAGTTTTCTAAGTTTTAGCAACGTTTTTTGTTTACAAAAGGTTATTTTTTGGTATTTTTTTTATTTTTTTCAACCTCAAGAACTGTTACAAGCCCAGCTCATGCGATAGATCGATACGTAATTTGGAAAATCTACCGCCCCCAGGCGCGGATTACCGCCGGAATTCCGTCGTTCGTCGGGCGTAATCGTATTTGGCGGCAAAAACGCGCAACAAGAACGGCGGGAATGTTCGGTTGACGCCGGGTCGCGAAATCTCAAGCGACACCTCGCGGCGGACAATTCATTTGTCTGGAAAATTGTTTGGAAATAGGATGATTCAATATTGTGTCCAAACTGGGCTTGTAATATCACAAGTGACATATCGCAATGAATAATTTATTTGTTTGTATAATCTTTGGGAAAGTAAATTCAATACTGTGCTCTATTTTGAGGATATACATTTTTCTGAAATTAGCTGTCGTTAGTTTGTTTATTGTGGATTAATTTTTATCCGTATGTTATGTATCTATGGTTTCAACATAATAACTGTCCGACAGTCATAGCAAGATCGAGGTTGTAAAATTATATTAGCGTCTAATAAACAAAAAAAAATTATTGTTTTTGTTAGAAAATTCCATGATGTATATGAAAAGGTTTCTGAAATTAATTAATTTTGGATTAGGAAATATTTATTCTTTTTATTAAATTGTTAAGAGTGTTGAAAGAGTCAATGCAATGAAGAAATATGATAACAGCCTACATTTATTTATAAAATTTGACGAAACCCCACTAAGCCGATTGAATTACTACTACTATTTAATTGTCTGCCAGTAAAAGATCAATTAAAATTTAAATCCATAGAAACGTAGTGAAAATATACGCTTGAAATAAATAAAATAAAGTATTAAAAAAACTTTACCACAAAATCCTTCCTGTGAAGTTTTTAAATTTTCTTCTCAATGATAGTAAAACTGTCGCACGATTTTTTATGTATATATGTAAATGAAACCGAATGTTCGTCTACTGGCTAAAGATAAAATCTTGAACACAATAAAAAGACTTTTTTTATTAGAAACTGTTTTAGATTTTTTTACAATTTGTCCCCTGGCATCCCAACCTTTAGGCAATCAGGCAAAGCATTAAAATGTTTGATACTGTTGAAAGGAAGGTGATGCTGGAAAAAAAACTGTGTTGTGATTTTGAAATTTTGAACTGGCATGTCCGATACGTGACCGAAGTGAATCTGGAGGTGGCATTGTTGTTGCAAATTAAAGATGATTTCGTCTTCAAAAACATAAGGGTTTCAAAAATGTAAAGGCACGGAAAAGTATAAGATTTTTTTAAGGAAAGTTGTCTTTCACTATTTTCTGAATTTAAGACCAAAAACTATGCGGATTGCCTTTTTGTGGAGGCGAAATATTTACTTGGTTCTTGTAGTCTCGCAACCCCAATTGGGAACGTCATGTCTAAGGTGGGGTAAAAACACCCAAAATGAAGAGTTAATTAAACATTAGAATTAGCAAACTGATGCGCATGTTTTCGAAGAGAAAACAGACTGGAGCTAAGTTTCCCTGCTACCTTATTTATGTGATCTTGTTAACCGAGTTCAAATGGGTACGAGTTTCATATCTGATCTTCTAGGTTATGTTTACCGTCGATAGTATACCTTTAATGCTCAGGTTTGATAACTGAACTTCTCAATAGGATTTAACATGGGCGAAGCTCAGTTTTGTTTTCAGTTCAGGTTTCGGTTATCCGATATCAACTATCAACCTATCGTGTTAAACTCAGCCGATGTACGGTTTCAACACCCGTCAGTAATGAAGAAACTTCGATAACAAACAAATACCGAAACCATTGTTAATTATATTGTTCGATTTTCTCATGAACAATAAACCATACCAAACGTAAATATGATACAATTAAAATTAAATTAAATTAAACATAATGTAAACACCAAATTAAAGCGTTACTATAGTTAACTAACTAAACACAACCTACCTTATTTCTCATCATCTGCCATCTTGTACTAAAAATACTATCGATAAATATATTTTCATAGAGTAACAAAACAATCGATGTAAAATACAATGGAATCGGATGTCAATCTGTCCAACAAACAGTATATCGAACTTCGACTATCGGTAGATTGTTCGATATTGTTTTCTTAGAAAATCAGATGTTCAATCTTCTGCTATAGGTACGAACGGCAGAAGATCAGATATGAAACTCGTATCTTTCAAATGTAGCTAACCGAGGACAAAAATTTGCACTTCATTCTTAAGAAAACTTGTCTAAATGTAAAACGTTTCGGTCGAAAGGAATTTTTATAAGTGCAAGCAACTCTTTGATTTACTATAGTAAATCGTAAAACCGCCATTCAACCTGTAAAAATTCTGTGTCCCTGCAATTAAACGAGCTTTCTACGGAATCAGTTCGTATGGAATAACGGAATGGCCCCTCCCCCCCACATTGAATAGTGTTGAATGGTCGGCGGGAAATGAGTAAGCAAGTCCTCGGAAGGAGTTTAGTGTTAAAGATGGATGAAGAGGCGACGTTCACCGAGCGCCCGGCCGCTGAATGGGCTTTGTAATCCGCGTGCTTTTCATCCCTCTTTGCCCCCCCCCCCCCCCCCCCCGACGTGGGTTATTCAGAATTCGCCACGGGCAAATTCGCCCAGACCGAGGGAAAAGCTTGAATTGGGGGTTTGCGAGCAGCGGTTTTCGAAGTCGAATTTCTAAATCCTTGCTCAAATTGCAAGATTTGTCGAATCGAATTTTTTTAACTATTATTGTTAACAATATGTCAAGACTAAATTTATTGATATTAAAACCAAATAACAAAAGTTTTATGGTGGCTGGTCATGAGTGGTGTTGACTGTGAAAAACGACCGTAAAATGCGATCGCGCTTACCAATTCCGGGTAAAACGGCGGGAGTAACTACTCGACTCGAACTTAAAAGTATTTTAAAAAACTTCGAGTCGGGTCGAGTAGTGTAAACTCGGCTCGAAAAAAGCTCGATAATCGAGTACTCGCACACCCCTAAAAACTATGAAAACTCGGAGGTGATTAAAGGTCGTTTTAATCAAACAGCACTAGTGGTGCCAATCGGGCCAACAGTGTTAGGCCCCTTTTACACTAGGACACTGTGTCCGGCAACCGTGTCCGGCAACTGTTTCTCGGCAACTCACGAGGCATTGCCGCCTATGGAGCCTTTTAGACCAGGCGGACACAGTTGCCCGCAGGGACACAGTGTCTGAACTGTGTCTCCTCGCGCAACCGATGTCGGCCACCGGCGAGCAACCGAGAGCAACTGACGGTTGCCGAGACCCGAAGCGGGGCATGGTGCCGTTTAGACTAGGACACTGTGTCCCGTAACTGTATCCGTCCTCCGCATGCGCGCGCTTTGCATTTCGTCGGTAGAACGAAGATGTTTTTCACTTTATTTGAGGAAACGAAGCGTTTCGAAAAGCCTCTTGAGTGAAGGCTTTTCATGGGATATTTTCCAAACCCACAAAAGGCACATCTAGAGAGTAATAGCTTTAATTTGATACCAAATATGCATAAAAAAATTAATTTCTAGGGGTCGATTTGCTCTGGACAAAATCCCAGAAATTCTTTTAATAATATAGATAATAACAATTATTATTATTTTTACAATTATTATTTATATAAAAAATAATAATTCCTCCTCCTTCTTCGCCTCTTTTTCCTAATTTAGGAGAGCGAGAAGAGGGCACTCCTCCTCTGTTGACAACATCTTTCTCAACTGGCGCGGGAAGAGTTGGCGGGAAACGGTGTCCGTGCAGTTGCCCGCTGCGGTTGCCCGAGCAGGCACAGTTGCCGGTAACAGTGTCCGGGAACAGTTACGGGCAACTGTGCCCTAGTCTAAAAGGGGCCTTAATAGCGTCAATCGTGTGTGGTCGGTGGTTTTGGTTTTGGTGTAGTTGTGACGCCCACTGTGGTCCGATCCCAGGCTGACGAAGGTTACAACATAATAACAGTCCGATAGCAATAACAACACCGCGTTTGTAAGATGTTATTAGCGTGGATATAGAAGGATTGTTTCATCAAAAAATCATACGATTGATTCGAAAGCTTTTTACTAATTAATCATCGTGTCAAAATTAGGATTAGAATGTATTTTTCGGAAAACATGTATCCTTTATGTTAAATTGTGGCTTAAAATCTACTTGTTAACATTTAATATGGCTTCAAAATAAATGGGGGTGTGCGAGTAGTGATTTTTTAAGTATAGTCGAGCCGAGTTTAAAAAAATACTCGTGAGTTTCGTGTTTTTTTCGAATCGAGAATTTGAATAGTAAAGGTTAATAGTTACCATACTCATTGATCACAAAACATGAAATATTTTTTAGTTATCAAACTTGGAAGTTTTCATATGAGTTAAAAGCAAACCTTTAAAAGAAATGAAACGATAATTCAGGTCATCTTTAACATAACTTTACATCATTATTGAATAATTAAACTTTGAGTCTTCGGAGGTTAAAACCAAGCTATATCTGCACTTATTTGCTTTGAAAAGGTTTTTGTATCATATTTTCATATGTTTAAAAATTTAAGTTAAATCAGTCTCATCGAGCATAAGTAAGAAAATATCTCAAATTATGAAAATGAAATAAAAGACTAAACTAAATTTATTGATATTAAAAACTCAAATACCCCCGTCGCAGCGAACCTGCGTACTCAGCGAATTTCCAATAAAAAATAATCAAATATTACAAAAGATAGATAAATATGTTTAATTTGAAAAATATATATTTCTTTAAATAAATAGGCTAGTTTTTATTTATTTACTTATTTTTTAAGGAGGGTCCATCAGTTATTGGGTAATTGCCGGCGACACCGCCGTCAATAGTGTCAATAGTGTCAATAGTGTGCGGTAGGCGGCTGTAGTAGTTTTGAAGCCCACTGTGAAGATGTGACAATTAACTGCTCCACGCGGCGGCGGCGGCAAAGGCCAGTCGAGTTGAGGTAATTGTCGAAAGCCCACACCTCCAGCGGTCGGTCACTGGTCTGACGCCGACCGAGGGTGGCCAGTGTGCGGAAATATCTGAATACCGCGCCCCCCGCTGCAGCAGACCTGCATACTCAGCGAATTTTAAATGCAAAACAGCATATTTCAATCCAACATGGCGAGATTTGACTTTTTTTAAGCTCCGTAAAGAATAACATGGGAAATGAGCATGTAGGTTTGCTCTTTGCTGCAACAGGTACGTTTAAACTGGGTGGTTTTAATTCAATATTTAGTTGATCTGAACTAGAAGAAGCCATATACCAAGTTTTATTGAGATATGATGTGAAATAAGCGAGATGGAATTTTACTTATATCCCATACGGATAAGATTGGGACAACGTACTGTGTTTACTACTAACGATATATCGTTAACCAATGGCCATGGAGCAACAATTCAAAATACTAGATTATTCTTTTTAATCTGAATTCAATGGTGTGAACAAAAATTACATTATTTAATATTTTCTATGTAAAAAATAATAAAAAGACCCATTTTTGGAGGGCTTTACCCCCCACTCACCCCCCTTCCAATAGTCCGATCAGGCTGGTCTGGCGATCTGGGTACCTCAAAACAAAAAGTTATGATGGTCTCCAACTCAAGTCTTACCATGAGACCTACGGTAATAGCTTCTTCCCTACAAAGGAAATTCGCTAAAATGGCCTGCTTAGAACATGTTTATGGGCCATGAGGTGGGCCTTGTAATTTTCAGAGATAAAAAATAAATCCTCGGAAGAGTTTTTTATAAAAACTGTGCGAAACAACAGGTAAAACGCGTAAACATTGTTCTTGTAAAGGTGCTGCTATACATACACGTCACGTCGCTTCGCGTCCATTTTCGATGTGAATGAAACCTGTGTAATCAAATGGAAGAGCATAAACGGCCGAATTGGGACGCGACGCGACGCGACGTTACGTGACGTGACGTGTATGTATAGCTTACACCGACGTCCAATCGGCTCTTAGAAACTAGAAAATGCGAATCGATGCGAATATGTATAGCACACCCTCCGGTATCGCCGAATTGGCCGTAAGTGGACGCGAGGTGACGTGACGTGACGTGTATGAACAGCAGCACCTTAAGAGTAGAGGAGTACCTGGCAAACCGAGCATTACTCGTATTTTATACTCCGTTCAATCCACTGTATAATTCATACGTTCTCTTGAGATAGCTGAATTTGGGACAGCTTATGATTATGTCTTGGACCAATGGAATTTTTTTCCGTTTTAAGATTTTTTAGGCTAAGTAACCTGCATATTATACTATGTAACACGTTTTCGAGTCAGAAACCGGATACGAGTATATTCAGACTGTGAAGAAAGTCCTCGGAGCCGTTTTTGGGATATCAATCAAACGTAGCTTATAAAATAGTTTAGGATAAGCTGAAAAATCCCGCCGAATTTTACCTCAACTAATTTGATTCAACTCATTTGACCCAAGTATAATGTTGTCCTTTTCTAAATACATTTTGTAAAAAATTTATTATTAGTACCTGGAGACCAAGCTTTGCTCGGATAAAATAAAAGCAACCTGTATCTGGAGTTAAAAATGCCCTTAACAATAACATGGGCACTTGGAAAACCGGAAACCCGATATTTTCTCCTATCTTGTCGGTGTCCGGCTAAAACGACAAACAACCAAAACCACAAACCCAAAGAATGCGTTCAAAACAACAAATATCCTGGGTCTGCCACCTGGAGAGGGTCAGTAGGTAATCCAAACAAAAATGTGGCGGCTAAAACCACAAAGATTCCGTCAACCGATAGAAGTACACATTTTTATGGCTTTAGCGATTCTTAAAGCAGCGCAGTTATAGCTCTTATGGTTAGGTTAGGTTAGGTCAAAATTTGTACTTCTATCGGTTGACGGAATCTTTGTGGTTTTAGCCGCCAAAATTTTTGTTTGGATTACCTACTGACCCTCCCCAGGTAGCTGACCCAGGATATTTGTTGTTTTGACCGCATTCTTTAGATTTGTGGTTTTGGTCGTTTGTCGTTTTAGCCGGCATTCATCTTGTAACCAGTACTAAGGGATTCCTCGTGGCCGAAAACCCCATTAAAAAAAACAATATCCTTGAACGAAAAAAGAAACTGCCCTTGCAAACGGTGCTGGTTTGAAAATAAATACGTAACATCATTAACAGAGTAAGATATATTGTACGTCCGTATTTTAATAGTCAAATACAAAAATTAAAACATGATGACAACGGTAACGTGTTAACGATAGTGCTGTAAAAGCGTAGTATTGACTGGTTGATGCTGATGCTTTGCGGATGCTGCCCTGACCCCCCCCCCCTTTCCCCCTTTTTACCCCCCTCCTTCTTCACCTCTCACAACTTTTCACTGTTTACACCTGAAGTCAACTTGTAGCGTGGGAAAAGTGAGTTTCTATGTGGCCTCAAATAATGTGTCCCAAGTCGCCCGCAAGCCAAATGCTTGAATATACATTATAGTGCGGGAAAATAATGCAAAATACCTTCGTTGCAGCAGACCTGCATACTCAGCGAATTTCAAAAGCAAAACAATATTTCCATCCAACGTAGCGAGATATGACATGTTTTTGTGAACTCCACAAGAATAATATGGGGAATGAGTATGCAGGTTTGCTGCAACACGTATGTTAAAACTGGGTGGTTTTAATTCTATATTTAGTAGATCTTAACTAGAAGAAGCCATATACCAAGTTTTACCATGATATGTAAAAAAAACAAGAAAGACATGGAATTTTTTATTTCCCATAAGGATAGCATAGGGAATAAGTATGCAGGTTTGCTGCCACCAAAATGGTTTTATTGGGGATTTTAGTCTATCATACATTAGATCACATCGAGATGAAGCCACAAACCAAGTTTTATTAAGTTATGTTGAGAAATAGGTGAGATGTAGAATTTTTCTGAGTTCACACAATGTTAACATCACGACAACGTACTGTGTTTACCACTTTCAATATCTCGGTAACCAATGGACATAGAGCAATGATTCAAAATACTAAATTGTTTGTCTTTTTTAGCTGAATGCAATTGTGCCAACAAAAAATTGATTATTTGTATATATCTATGTATAAACTCAAAAAACCTCATTTTGGGGGGGGGTTTATCCCCCTTAACCCCCTCCCTCCCAGTGGTCCGATCGGGCTGGTTTACGAACTCGTGCAATTGATTATCACTTTACTAGTCTGTACCAAATTCCTTTAAGATCGGACCATATTTACGGCCGCTGACGTACTCACAGACATATATATATAAATATTGTTTTTTGCTTCTGGGCCCTAAATGAAAAGTTATCATGGTCTCGGGCTTATAGTGGAATGTTCACTTAACAGGATGAACATCGGTGGATATGCCGTTCATACAGCTATGACATCAAACTAAAATTCCCAAAAAATCCAACTGGGGCAACATGACGCCATCTTGAAAAAAAATTCTGGTCCTTGTTTCTCTAAAAGATTTTGCCCCAAAAGAGATAGGAAAAAAGTGTAAATGACGTTTTTTTAGTCAATATTACAATGAGTGAAATTATGTAGGCGCTACTAGAATTATTGATAATAACTGTTGACGGTACAGTATTCATTTTATAAAATGGGGGAATTCTAATACCCCTTGGCCCTGCCATAAGGAATACACGTAACATTTGATGTATAATACATTCATACATTAATTTTCTACAATAAAAGCCATTTACACTTATTTTGTATCTTTTATGGTTTTCTTGCTAGAAAAAAATGTTTACAGAAACAAGGACCAGACATCTTTTTTTCAATATGGCGGCATGTTGCCCAAGTTGAATTTCTTGCGAAACTGGTATGATGATCCACTAATCATGGTTTTTTTCTGTGCGACCTCTCCACTAATTTTCAGCCTGCTACATGAAAATTCTAGAAACCAACAGTGTTTTCCTGCACTGTTAGTCTTAAGGGAGGACTCGACTTAAACTATTGTCAAATTAGTATCCTAAACCACCATCTTTGAAATCGCAAGCGAATCGCTTAGTTGTGTTCCCTGTAAATTCTTAGTAATATTTTCGGTGGTAGAAGATTTTCATAAAATTTGCTTCTAAATCAAATTTTTCTTTCCTCCATAAGCTTAAAACGAGTCGTCTTTTGCTTCGCCCGAGTTGTTGTCAATGGCATTTTGATCCTCTTAACAGATTATTATGCCAATCAGCTGTTCTATATTCTGCTCTGTGATTTGTAGTACATTCTTTACGACTAACTCAAAATTAACGGGAATATTAGTTGTTTACATGTCAATTTGTTCACTTAGATTCATCTATTTTACTAGTTTACCATTAGTTAAAGTTAAAACTGTTAGCTCACACATTGTAGTCAGAAAGGTCTATTTCAGAACAGGAATATATGCCTGTGTGGGGGCCAGATACACGGTCTACCTTTTTGCTTTGTTGGTTTCAAATCGTCCCGTATATTTTATGCTTACTGTTTACGGTATACACGCAAAGTGAGCCAATCATTTCTTATCGAGTTATGAATTTAAATAAAAGTCCGCATGTGACTGAAAACACTAAAGTCCTCCCCGGGCGGTTTTGAGGAAGCAGTCTTGCAGTCAGCTTGACAGTTGGCAACTGTAGGTTGGCATCACTGTTGTCGTTAAGTGTCAGACTCGTTCTTATCTGACGATTCAAGCTCGTCAGATATTTCCTGACTTCTCCACAGGTATAGATGATTTGAACAGTATTTTAAAATGGGTTTAAAAAAATTACTTATTTTTTAATATAAGATGTTTTGGTGATTGTTTAATTTACTTTATCTACGACCATTGCAATAATCACCAATAACGATATTACAACTAATGTCATAATGAGGTCCATTATTAAACCAAATACAAACCAGTTGCATAAAGTTAACATTATGGAACTGGTGTCACTTTATGAGGTTTTAGACCAATGGGAGCGTCATTTGACGAAAGTAGTGTCATAATGACAATTACGCAACTCGCACATCAGCTGATAGTTGCATTACGATTCGTGTTTGAGTTGACTTATCCCATCAGCTGATTGTTCCACAACGATTCATGGTTAAGTCTACTTATGTGCCTAACCTCAAATTTGAGTTGACCCATCATTAGTAAAAGTCATGAGTTTTGTTTAACTTCGGGGAAAATTTTGTCGTATATTGTTGGTCGTAGATAAAGTAGTGTATGCAACGATTGAATTATGCCTTTAAGCCACGAGTGATCCCATGTCACTCGTGGCTTAAAGACATTCATTATACAATCGTTGCAGAAACTACTATTATTTATGGCTTACACTGTTTTACTGTGAGGGAGTCCTATAGTCCAAATAGTTCTATAAAACTAATAATTGCGTTGAGTGATAAACAACAAATTTGATATTAGACCTAATAATAACGATGTTTTAAAGGTACCCCTACATCAATTTCTAAAGGTTTTTAAAAATTAAAACACTATTAAACAAAGAGGATTCTGTAATGTGTTGTTTATCTTTTTGGTTGTTTCCTATTAGCCCATAGAAACGATTCCTTTCTCTGTGCTATCAGATATAGTATATTACGTTACTAGGCTGGGAAGTACTGTTTTGCTGGACGAGCATGATAGTTCCCGCGCGAGCGAAAGCGAGTGCGGGATTTTTATGCGATACTTCCCGGCCGTGTAACGTACGATATTTTTCATCATACTACGCAGAATAAAACATACCTTCATTCATAATGTAGTCCTTGCATAAACATACATTACTCAAACCTTCAAACCTAACCTATAACAAACAGAAAAACATTTGCTACCGATGCAGTGCTGCCACTACATTCCTCTAAAAAGAAACCAATAAACAACCATTAAATTTCGGTTTTCTGCAAATCAACTGATTGTTTACTTCCGTGCTTTCCGGCCTAGGTCGAATAAGCGTTTATCCGGACTAGGCCGGCAATGGGTAACTTTCGAGCCAACAAAAGGAACTGAAAACAGATGTTTCTGTGTTAGTATGATGAAATGGAATTTCAGGCCGACTCATAGGACGTGGCCCTATTGTTATCAGCAATGTGGTCACGGACGGTCCGGCCGGTTACACCACAACATTGGGCCAGGGACGGTCTGGTCGGTTACACCACAACATTGGGCCGCGGACGGTCCGGCCGGTTACACCACAACAACATTGGGCCGCGGACGGTCCGGCCGGTTACACCACAACATTGGGCCGCGGACGGTCCGGCCGGTTACACCACAACATGGGCCGCGGACGGTCCGGCCGGTTACACCACAACATGGGCCGCGGACGGTCCGGCCGGTTACACCACAACATGGGCCGCGGACGGTCCGGCCGGTTACACCACAACATTGGGCCAGGGACGGTCTGGTCGGTTACACCACAACATTGGGCCGCGGACGGTCCGGCCGGTTACACCACAACATTGGGCCGCGGACGGTCCGGCCGGTTACACCACAACATTGGGCCACGGACGGTCCGGCCGGTTACACCACAACATTGGGCCGCGGACGGTCCGGCCGGTTACACCACAACAACATTGGGCCGCGGACGGTCCGGCCGGTTACACCACAACATTGGGCCGCGGACGGTCCGGCCGGTTACACCACAACATTGGGCCACGGACGGTCCGGCCGGTTACACCACAACATTGGGCCGCGGACGGTCCGGCCGGTTACACCACAACATTGGGCCACGGACGGTCCGGCCGGTTACACCACAACATTGGGCCGCGGACGGTCCGGCCGGTTACACCACAACATGGGCCGCGGACGGTCCGGCCGGTTACACCACAACATTGGGCCACGGACGGTCCGGCCGGTTACACCACAACATTGGGCCGCGGACGGTCCGGCCGGTTACACCACAACATTGGGCCGCGGACGGTCTGGCCGGTGACACCACGACTGAGCCAAGAATGCACTCCTAATGACGGGGTACGAGGCGGAACTGAGCCAAAGTGGTCCAGGTAGCTAGACCCGCGGTGCGGCAGCGCCGGCGGTTATGGAACGCAAACAAACCGCAAATGCCCGAGCGAAAAGAGGGGGCTCCAGTCCCACGCGACTACCTGCTTCTCCCATAAGCCCGATGTTAATTTTCAAATTCGTTACAGCATCGACCGCTCAACCAAAATCGTTGATTTATAGCTCATTTGAAAGAACAAAAAATTATTTAGCGATTCCAGTAAGCGGAATTTAGTTATATTTTTTTTGTTTGGTTGTTAAAAAAATCACAAAAAATCGTATTTTTGGAATTGTATATAAATTATTCTAAATTTGATATCAAAATTCTGCTCACTGAAATCGCCAGATTATTTTTGTTCTTTCAAATGAGCTAGAAATTAACGATTGTGGTTGAGCGGTTGAGGCTGTACCTAAATTGAAAGATAACATTGGCCTTATGGGAGGAACAGGTAGAAACGCGATATTTTTCATGACTCGAGCCCCCTCTTATTTTATGCTCTTTACAAACTTGTCACTTTAAGTCTGTAGTATAAATTATTTTTTTATTTCTAGAACGAGATTTTATATTTATTTAAGAATACTATATGAATATTATCAACACTTAATATTAATATCACTCAACATTAATATGGCTGAGACGGCTACAACGCTTTCTTTTGCCCGGTTCTTTCTGTTTGTAAAATATCAAACATTATGTACAATAAACATTTGTCTATCATGTCTATTGTATATTTTTCTATTCCAGTGAATATGAGGTGTTCATTAAGGATGATTTTTTATTTATAACTGAATTGTATTTTTAACCATGAGTACCTGATCTTTAGAAAAAAAACAGTCCAGCGGTTATTTATTTATTTATTTATTTACTGATTTATTTATTGATTGAGCCCAATTGCCATTTTCATGGTTGGGTTGGGACGCGGTCGGCGGCGGCCGCGCGGCACGTGACGTGTGGCTCAGTTGCGACGCGTTTTCGAGGGGCCGCTTATCACTGTGGCTCAGTTACGCCGTCTACCTGAATGTTTTGGCTCAGTTGCGGTGCACCGGTCTGGCCACGTGATTCGACTTGTTCAATATTCATTTGAGTTCGTGTACTCTGCATAAGTGTACAATTTCAGAAATGCAATATAAAACTTCCATCAACCAAGTTTAAGTTAAGTTGTTGGCAGTTACAAGTTTCAAGACGAGGTTTTCTGACAGATGATAAAACATGAACTTGCAGTTGAATGCTCTCTCTAGTATTTCTATATTTTCTGTTTACTTGCAAATTTGGCGAAAGTTTATTCTACTTACTTGCAAGTTTGGTGAAATGTTTTCTCTATTTACTTGCAAGGTTTGTGAAAGTTCATTTCAAAGTGCAACTGTTCAGGTTTTATGAATTACTTATATCTTTATAGCTGAGGTTTACTCTAAGTGTTTTAAACCGCCTAAACTAGAGAATCACTTACAGATAGTTTTAAGTAGAACACAGCAATTTTAAGCTTTTTGCGTAATCGGTTTTCCGAGATCTAAATACTAGAAGCTTTTGATATTGATTATCGTAAAGGGATTTTAAATACTTTGTGGTTCAACTGACCACACCTAGGTCGCATAATTGTTTTTTTAGTATCTTCAGAATTTACACTTGTTTAAACTCGATGGTACACTTTCACACAGTTCCAATTACCTTATCAGAACTACAAATATGTTTTAATACTATGCCAGTCACTTAATGTTTTGGTAAAAGAAAACACTCTTGTAGTACTGGAAATCGCTTTAAAATGTCCTTTTTAGTGTATATTTTAACATAAAAAAGACCCGATGTTGGGTGGTCGGTAAGTCGCTGCCATCTTGGATTTTGAGAGGAAAATTTTGAGATTTTACCAATATATATCTCGAAAAATATCAACTTCTGATATAATATACTGCACCAAATTTGAAAATGAAAGGAATTAAATAATTTGAAAGGAATGTACATGATGCGTTTATATTAATCCAATTGGATTAATATAAACGCCATCCGTTTAGGTTAACCTAAACGGATTAAGAAATCGCCATCACAATTTTGTTTTGGACCTGGCAATACCTATTTTACAAAAAAAAGTCCTAATATTTAGGTCCAAAAATATATAATTTTATTCCTGACAATATTAAAAAATCTAAGAGCGCAAGGATATTTATCGTAAAACTAAAAAAGTCTTTTGGAAGTGGAAAATATAAAAATTTTATTAATATTACGAAACAAATGTTGTATTTCTCTTTCTCTTATTTTTCTAAAAATTGTAGCTTTCATAAGAGTAGTATTAAAATAAATAAATTAGTTTTGTACATTCCACAAATAGATTTCAGCTAGTTTCGGAATATTTTCAATTGCATCACATTGTCATGTGTTTTTTTATTTTTTTATATAATATTATCATTTATCCACGGCGGGATCTCAGTTTTTCCAAGTTAATTACATTTGAGTGCTAATTGTGTATTTTTTATGGTGGAACCTTTAAAACAGGCTTAGTCTTAAGAGGCCCTATTTCTCTCTGAACAATTAAGGTAACTTTTAATTCGAATGTGTTTGTTTAAGTTTTTTTGTTTACTCATGTGCTTTGTAAATTGTTGTTCTAAATTTTTAGTTTACGTTTGTGAAAAGATCAGTGCTAGCATGGGAAATCAGTGCGAGTATTATTAAAGACATAAATAGAGGGTGTTTTTTTTAACGCAACCCATTTTTAAGATTGAATAATGCACAAATAAATATGAAATGGGTATTGTTTTATTGATCTTTACATTTTATACAACCTATTATTTAAGTTTGATCACATTTAGTTTACATTACGTGCTCAAACAGTGCGCCATTGGCATTTGTACAAAGTTATGTTCTTTCCATCAAATTACCAAACACAAGTTGCACGGTACCTCTTTGAATTTCTTGCATTAAATTTGTTGTTTGTTTTGAGGTGCTGAATATCCTGTGAATTGTTTTCGTAGGCATTAATTTTTATGTATCCCCAAATAAAATAATATAGTGGGATCAAATCCGGGGATCATGGGGGAAATAATCCTTCACCGATAAATAGGCTTACCAGACGTCAGGGATTTCCCAGGACAGTCCGGGTTTCAGGCTTGCGTCTGGGGAAATGTCTGGGGTTGGATTTTGTCCGGGGTTTTTAGTCAACCTTCGTGAAAAAGAGAGGAAAACGCCCGAAATAAATGAATTGGTAATTAGGTTTGAACAGTCATTGAGAAAGTTTATACAAAACTAAAGAAATTTTTAACGAAACGAAGGGATATTTTATGGTTTCACCTGGTATCACACCGGCCGGCGACGAGTCAACTGCCCAACTGCGTCTTCTGCTTGGTCACAAGACCTACATCATTGTTCTTTAGCCACTCAGCATTCAAGAAACGATAATGCCACGCAAAAACGGGAGCAAAGTAGCTTATCTGCCGAAACCCTTAGAATTACACCTGGCCACACTACCACACTATTTACCACTACCACACTATTTTTCCCCTTGTCCCCATCTTCTCCCCCCTTTTTTGGTGGGGTCGGGGTTGGCTCTGAAAATTTATGGTAAGCCTACCGATAAAGTAAAGTTTTGGGTAGCGTTTTTAATGTGTGTGACTTAAAGCATGATAACTCGCGTAAAAGTGGTCCGATCTGAATGAAATTTGCCACAGACATGTAAAGTAGTATTATTCTACGAAAACAATTCACAAGATATTCAGCACCTCAAAAAAAACATAACAAATTTAATGCAAGAAATTCAAAGAGGTACCTTGCAACACATGTTCGGGAATTTGATGGAGAGAGCATAACTTTATACAAAAATGCCAATGACGGAATGTTTGAGCATATAATGTAAACTAAATGTGATCAAACTTAAATAACAGGTTGTATAAAATCTAAAGATCAATAAAACAATACTCATTACATATTTATAAACGTACTAGTGGCTTGAAGGGGCTAAAAGCCCCTAATGAGGGAAAATTCAAACAATCCTTATTTGTTATAGTACAAAATACCTTCATAGCAAACCGAATCTACCTTATATTTATATCTAGCCTACCACATGATTTTCAATCAAGTATCAGTATCACATGTTTTACGTAAACAAAGCAGACGTTTTTAAATTCCATTGTTTTTTAAATGGCAGATATTTTACATTATTTCTCGTTTTCTGGTGAATTTCAAGCCATTTCATTATTTTCCCCGCCATCACGGAGTAGAGACCTTTAATTTGAGCCCTCTCCCATCTTTCTACGACTTTCCAGACGTCCACAATTTTAACGCAAAGAATCGCCTTACGAAATTAAATATATGATCATCCAATCTTAAAAATGGGTCGCGTTAAAAAAAAAACACCCTGTACTAAGATGTACATGAACTTGAAAGAGATATTTTGTTGTATGATTTTTTTTTCAAATCATGTATATTGGAATGTGATAGTGTTCTGAGGAAACAAATATTTTATTTTATTCCAATATACGTAGCCATGAGACGAATCTTTCCAAGAGAACCACTTTCCTAAATAAACGACGCAGCAACAGCAAGCACGTCTGAAGATGTAATCCTGCACTCACGAGGAAAAAGGTTCCGAGAAACGCTCTCCGACGCTGAGATTTATATTGGATAAATAAGGGGAATCGCGGTAGATATAATGAAACCTTCGACTGTTCAAAGAACGACGTATATTGGAAGAAAGACTTAAGCCTGGTTTACTCCACGACCATTAAATTAGACAATCGATCGGGGTATAACAAAATCACAGCTGATTAGAATATATCAACTAATTTAAAGTATTTATATTTTTATTTGGATTTTTGCGTACATTTGCCATCACCGATGGCAAAAAAACTGATCGTTTGTTTAAAATACGAGTTTCACGACGTTTCGGGATCTGGAATATGATCCCGTCTTCAGGTGGAGGAAAACCTAGAACATAACAAGATTGGTAACACATAGCCAGGATAACCTGGACGAAAAAACACAGCTAAAACAGAAAACTGTAAAAGCAGTCACAAAAACACTACGCTGAAAAGAAAAACAAGAACACAAAAATAACACAGAAATCACAAGTATCAAGAATCACCAGTCAGGACGTTTTTTTAGGCGGCAGTTCACTATCGTCAAACAATGGCGAATTAGACTTGCCCAAATTCTCGGCGAACTATTTGCCGCACGAGGCCTAATGAGAGTAATGTGGAAACGTCGTGAAACTTGTCTTTTACTAATCTGTGATGATAATTGAAAGTATAGTCGATAAAAAACAAGCAAAGACTGTTTTGACTCTTTAAATTCTGAAAAAAAGTTGCAAACAGGATGTACACCTGTTATATTTTATTATAACAGGTCGAATTATACCATCGACCACATAGTATAGTTCGTGCCAGATTGAAAAAGAGAGTGTCCGACCAGTCCAGGTAGGCCCGGACAGCCCTAATCCGCTGTTGTCACAACACCTATTGTTGTGAGGGCGGCCGGCGAGTTATTTCTCGAGTTATTCCTGGTATAAGGAATTTCGAAGAGGCCCGCAGTCAGGCGTGGGGGCTGCCCACCCCCGTCGCCGGCCGGCCTCACAACAATAGGTGTTGTGACAAAAGTGGATTAGGGCTGTCCGGGCCTACCTGGACTGGCCGGACACTCTCTTTTTCAATCTGGCACGAACTATACAATAGAAGGAGCACACGAAACCGCGACTTCAAGCCAAAATTTGCTTCTAGTCCCTATGCATGGAAAAAACAAAGTACGTAAAAAATTACAGTTATGGTATAAAATTAAAGGTCTGAATCTTAGACACGACAGTACCAAATATAAATGGCTTAAAAGCAATTTACACATCGTAAACTCAGATAACCTAGAAGCTTGTCCTGACATTTTTTAAGAGAAGTTGCCGCCGCGGAATGCACCCTGTAAAGTTCCTATGATGCGCAAACTGCTTCTAAACCATTTATAATCGGTACCGTAGTAATTGTGATATTCAGACCTTTAATTTGATACCACATTTGTATTTTTGTAGTCGACTACATTTTTGTAAACAGCAGTTTAGTATTGATTTTGTTTTAATGCAGGCGCCGCACGGATAAACTCTCCCACAATAACTAAGTTATCGACCAAACTACGGCAGCTATTTTTTTCAAAAAATGTGATTTAAAAAATTCAACTTTTTAGCAACAATTTCCACCGTTTTTTATTTTACCTAACCAAAAAATAAAAAAAGTAGCAGCCCACTACTTTTTTCACGTCATGTTTAAAAGTTGAATAAAAACTTATGACATTTTATAATTTTTAAAATAGAACAAAACGTATTTCGGTAATTTGATCGATACTATTACTGTTCAAATCTAAAGGACTCCTTACATGCAAAATTCAATCTTAAGCCTCAATGCTAAATGCTGAACTACGAGTTATTTGAAACATGTCAGCAATGTCAGATTACGCGGTTTTAGACGTTGTTTTGTGTTTCTATACCGAAAGAATATGGCCGCCCCAGCCCTGCTTCATTTGCTGCAATGCTATGTCTATTTGTACCAGGCCTATGTGGTCGATGGTTATCTTTCCAAGACAGCGTGTGACGTCTCGTACGCGATTTAGGCTACTGAAACAAAACACGAATCGCGAGCCATCTGGTGGTGATAACCGATAACCCCGGCGACTCGGTGATGGCGGTAATCAGGTCCGACAGTAGCCGCCAGCGACGGGCTACCGAATAAATAATCGAGCAGTCGATCGGTCGATTTGTTCCAATCGAGTGAAAAATCGATTGTACAGCGGCCTCGTCAGAAGTGATGACCTTTTAGCGAATTTCCCTATAAATAAGCTATTACCGTCGTTTTAACAGAACAGAATGGACAAAAAATATCCGTTCAGGGTAATCTCAGCAATCGTATTAATATTTATATTAATTGACAGCTTTTTATGTGTACTTTCTGGATATGGAGTGAGTTTATCGTGAAAACAGGGCCTGTAACAGGTTATTTTTTTATTTTTTTGTTATTTTTTTGCTCTTGGTTATTTTTTGTTTTTTTTGGAATTCGGTTATTTTTGTTATTTTTTTGGAATTTTGGTATTTTTTTATTTTTTTCTACCTCAAGAACTGCTACAAGCCCTGTTTACAGTATTCATCTGTCAGACGATCTTGTAGCAGCATTGCGGCAGACGAATCTCATCATCCTAAAATGCGTGAAAACTAAGTCTCGTTGCGTGAAAACCAAGTCTCACCATCAAAGCTAGGCAGATTTTTGATTAATCTGTCGAGATTTTCTTTTTTACCAAGGTTAAGAATGTATTATCCTCAATATAACGCCGGTTTTCTAATTTTTAGCAGCATTTTTTGTGTACAAAAGGTTATTTTTTGGTTATTTTTTTCTTATATTTTATTTTTTTTATTTTTTTCAACCTCAAGAACTGTTACAAGCCCTGTGAAAACGCATTTTTACCTGCAAAAATCACGATATGTTTCAAAATTTAACATGGGCTTATGTGGGAAATAGAATTTTCATTTTTTGAGTTTTGTGAGCACGATAACTCGTAAATATCCTCCGATCGTAACAAAATTTGGTAGACATGTAAAACTAGATTCTCTTGGACGAGTTCATAAACCAGCCAGATCGACATATCCAAAGTGGGGTAAAGGCCCCATTTTACCCCCCAAAAGTGGATTTTTTTTAGTTTTTCACACTGAAAAATTATATTTATTCAATTATTGTTTGCACCATTGGATTTAGCTAAAAAAGACAATTTGGCATTTTAAATCATTTCTTTCATTCCATTGGTCTCTGAGATTTTGCCACTTCGCATTTTTTCCCCTGTGTTTTTAGTATCAGGGCAGCAGAATGTTGGCTTACCAAATTTCCTATTTACTCTCTACTGAGGTTTTCAAGGAATCGCTTTGAGTAATTTCTCAGTTTATCAATGTATTTAATAGAATTTTGGGTTTTAAACAATTTTATGTTAATATAATTTAAAAAATAAACATTCTTGCATACTTCATTATATGAAATCTTTGTGTTTTTCATCTAAGTCATTTACCAATATTTTTTTACAAAGTCTTTGTAAAACAAGCTATAATATAATATTTAAATATATAAATACATCACTTGTTTATTTTTCTTTTTTTCGTAATAATGGATTAATTACCGGATATTTTTTAATTGGAAATTCGCTGAGTACGCAGATTTGCTGCGACGGGGGTATTTAGAAAGTGTCACTTGGGGAAAATCTAAGACTTGAAACCGAATCCGGTAAAACGATCTCGTACTTAAAGGCCGACAACTTTGAAAAGAGCCTTCCCACAGCTGCATTTATGACTAGCATTCTAAAACCCAAGGAAATGTTATAAAACCGTTTAAGAATGATCATTTAGGGCCTAAGAGGAACCTAAATGCCAAATTTTAGGATTCTAGGTCTTCCGGTTTTAGAAATACGACCTAGAGATCGATTGGTAGAAGGATCTTATGTAAGTTGCCAACCTGTACAACCACATCCGGTAAACAATCGACGTTTCGACTTTTCAACAATCGATTGAAACTGTTGTATTCAGTCGGTTGCTCTGACGCTCTGACCACTGAGTGTAAGAAAGGGGGGTCGAGGGCAGACAAACACAAGGCCGATGAAGAGGTTCTTTATGTTTTTATGGGTTTAGCATCAAAACTTTAATTCTCGGGCTGAAATACAGTGTTGGCGATGCTTAGGTTAGTAAGTAAGTAACTCGTCAACTCGACTCGACACATCCTCTCAGTAGGACCAGACCCCCGTGACCACCGCTAATGTGCCGTGCGTGTCACGATTATATATATATATGGCGCGAAATCATGCACTGGCCAAAATATCTATAACAAAGGCCAGTCCATTCGTACCTTTTGGAAATGTCAGAGGGGAATATGGGGTTGAAACATTTGAGGGATATAATATGTAGTTTCAGTCAGTGTCTCTCTTAATCTCTCTTAATCTCTTTAATAAGACAGGTACCTCATTGAGGACGTTACCCTGAATATGTCGTTTTTTGTGAACCGACACTTGTTCAAGTTACCGATGTAGCGTTTACAGATATTAAATATTGTTCCACAGATCTCGCCTGCCAACCTTACTTAATTCAGTAGTACCTTAAACCTTCATTCGGAATCGTAGTAGTCAGTAGTTAACCGTTATATTAACTCTGGTCAATACGGTTATCCTCTGAATCACATGTCAGGTAGTGGCATTATAGTTGTACATGGAATTAATTACTCAATTATCGTTCATCAAAGCTGGCTTAAGGTGCATGTATGGCAATGGGTACGATCGGCTTTAGAGTAAACCTTTCACTTAGATTTAACTACTCCAGCCCTTTCACAGTTAAAGTAATTCCTGCTCTGACCAATGATTTTTTGAAAATACAGGACCTCCCTCACCACAGATTCAATCCATGTTCCGCTATTTGTACCCTCTGCCAATACCCAACCACCAACTACCAACCATCGACAGTTGCAGAAAACCACTCCTACATCTAATACATTGAACCTTTTACTAACAGTGTCGCCAATAAAGGGATATAAATAATTAAAATTTATGTCTAACAAATAATAAAAATGTTGTCGTTGTTGCAGGAATCGCGTCGGTAGTGGGGCATGGCCGGCTCTGCGACACTGATGACCGCGACCCTGAGTGACCTCCAGACCCGCTTCAGCCGAGACCTCGCAGAATGGAGGACGACGACGCAGCGACAGCGACAGCGACAGCGACGGCGACCACGCCGCTCGACGACGGGAGTGCCGCGAGAACGGACTCGCCGCGCGCAGTGAACGCCAACGGGTGCGACAAGTCGGTGCGAGCCGGGGGCCGCGCGAGTTCGTCGTCGCTGCTGGCGATGCGCCGCCACAGCGTCGTGCTGAGCCCGACCGAAGGGAAGGCCGCCAGCAAGACCGGGCTGCACGTGCAGTTCCACGCGAGCACGGACCACGGGGTGGAGAAGGGGAGAGCGCCGAGCTGCGCGTCGACGAGCTCGAGCTCCGACTCCAGCTCGGGGGCGGGCGAGGTGAAGGCGCCCGACGGCGGCTGGGGCTGGGTGGTCGTCTTCGCCGCGTTCATGGTCAACCTGATCGCCGACGGGATCACGTTCTCGTTCGGTGTCATCTTCGTCGAGTTTCTCCACTACTTCGGCGAGGGCAAGAGCAAGACGGCGTGGATCGGCAGTCTGTTCATGGCGATGCCGCTGCTGTCCGGCCCGGTGGCCAGCTTCCTCACGGACAGGTACGGCTGCCGGCGGGTGACGATAGTGGGCGCCGTCCTCGCAGCCGCCGGGTTCGTCATCTCCTCGTTCACCAACAGCGTCGAGCTGCTGTTCCTCACGTTCGGCATCATCGCCGGGTTCGGGCTGTCGCTGTGCTACGTCGCCGCCGTCGTCATAGTCGCCTACTACTTCGACAAGCGGCGGTCGTTCGCGACCGGGCTGTCGGTCTGCGGCAGCGGGATAGGGACGTTCGTGTTCGCGCCGGTCACCCAATTCCTGCTGGAGGAGTACGGCTGGCGAGGGACCACGCTGGTGTTGGCCGGCCTGTTCCTCAACCTCTGCGTGTGCGGGATGCTCATGAGGGACCTCGAGGTGACGCCGGGCGCCAAGGGGAAGGAGCTGAAGAAGCGGAAGAGGAAGTCGAGGCTGACCGCGAGCGCCGACAGCTTCTCGGCGCACAACTCGACCCAGCAGACGCCCACCAGCCCAGGCAGCGGCGAGCTGAGGAGGCTGCTGCAGCGACCCGGTGAGTCCATCTCTACAGCTGCTGTCGTCTTGAAAATCTTGAAAGTCCGGAACCGGTCTTGAGTTTAGTAACGGTCTTGAAAAGTCTAGAACCGGTTTTTTCAAACTGTTAGTAAGTTTACTGAATATTTAGTTTAATGTCGGTAACTTGATACATTTTGTTGTTATAGTAACGTACTTGCAAATTTATCCATATCAAGAACTAAATATTCTTGATTTTCTTTGTGGTAAAAATGTACGTGGGTTGTTGTATGCCAAGCACTAACAAATACAACTAACTGGTACATTTCATCAGAATGAAGAATTCCATTTGTAGGAAGTGTTTGGCATCGTGTTTCTAACCCCGATGCCAGATAATAGTAAATCCATAAGCAGGATGCGCAGACCAACTGGGAAACCAATGCTCAATAGTCTCCCGGATGACGTGATAATTGTGTCACAATCTGTGATTGGCTGAAACAGCTTTGTCTCAATCTGTGAGTGGCTGAAACAGCTGTCACAATCTCTGGTTGGCTGAAACAGCTGTGTCTCAATCTGTGATTGGCTGAAACAGCTTTGTCTCAATCTGTGGTTGGCTGAAACAGCTGTGTCTCAATCTGTGAGTGGCTGAAACAGCTGTGTCACAATCTCCGGTTGGCTGAAACAGCTGTGTCTCAATCTGTGATTGGCTGAAACATCTGCGTCTCAATCTGTAATTGGCTGAAACAGCTGCGTCACAATCTGTGATTGGCTGAAATAGCTGCGTTGCAATCTCTGATTAATATAAAATTCCAGTTAATAGAAGCTCTGAGACCATTAGTTTCGCCGAAACATACAGGCAGTTTTTGCTCATTGCTTCTTTATTATAAGAAAACCATAAGACTTTTAATACTTTAACCTAGTACCTTGTTTTGATTTGAACTTTATCATAGTTGGAACATGTGATGTCATTTGGGAGACCTGCGCAAGATATTTATCGTCAAGTCCTCTTACAGTTACCGTGACAGTTGGCACTATGATGTTTGTATTTATTTGTTTGTTTAAGGTTTTAATTTAGACCGAGTAATTTAAGGTTTTATAGCACTCTAAAGCTTAAAGCAATCAGTTGTGCCTAGGATGGCAACCATATTATACAGGAAATGGTGTGTTTGTATAAATTGGTTATAGGCCTTATTGAACTGATAGGTTTGGCTCTGAGTACATTATTGAAGTGATAGTCTTTTGTCGTCAATGAAAGTCGGTCTATCTTCTATGACTTTGACTGAGCTTACCATATTGCGTAGCGTTGTGGAATTTGATGGACAAGCGATTTGAAAACAGCAATAATTGTATTCTCGACATTATACAATTGCGAGCTTCAAAATTACTGAAACACCTGATTTTTTAAAGTAGAGGTTTGTGACCAACTGTTCAAGTCATCTCAGAGCTCGCGATTGTGTATAAGCGAACGGATATCTGTAGTACAAACCAGATTTCATGTATATTTGATAATATTATTATATTCTTATTTCCCTTAATTTTTAATATTTATGAATTTTCTATCACAGTCGAATATAAGAAAGAAACTGTAACACCCGGCTTGAGTCCGCATTCGTTCATTATTGCGTTTCACTCGGTGGTGGGAATAAACATAGACAAAGGTTTACAGGATAATTGAACCAGTAACGCAATCTACCGCAACGTTAATAACCTCTGTCTCTGGTATTGCTCGATTGTACGCCGTCTGTTACTGATATTGCAATATTGCAATGTAAGTTAACTTTGATTACTTATCCGTCATGATATTTTTTTAGCTGGGCTTAATCGTATGTCTAGACTTATATAAAAATAGAAATGAAGATTGAAAATGTTACAAATGTATTAAATTCGTTAATTATTTGATATGGAAATCCGTGCTACAATAATTCTGAAACATTATGGGTAGTTTTTGAAGTTTTACTGTGCTTGGTTACCATGTTTCTGGTAGTGGGTAAAGCGCTGGCTTTAACACCGGTAGTTATAGTTGGTGTAGAGTGTTAATTACTGTTAAAACTGTCATATTTTTCTTCAGAAATGTATTTTTTGAGGTATCAGAAATGTAGTTATTTTTCTTTCGCTTCATCGTATGTATCGATGAAAAATGTTCCGCTGAATCGAAACAGCGTTATATCGATTGTTAAAAGACTCGCCCCCCCTGGTAGTGATTACCTGTAGTGACGAAACCCTTATTTTTGGATAACTGCTACAAAAGTAATTGTTACTTAATTACCTATTACTTTAACTGTTATATAATAACAGTTATTCGTACTATAAGAACTTGTGCTTGCGCTTTAATCTAGTTCAGCGAAGAGTAATATTGCCAAATTGATTATTCCCAGGATGTTTCATTTGAAATTAAGGGTTGAAAAATTTACATTAAATAATTTTTTTACATATTTTTCAGTAACAGGGTGAGTCGATAAGCAGAAAAGAAGCACCACGAAATACGAGCTTGCGTTTTTCATTAGTGCGAAAAACGTGCATAACTAAACTGTTATTTAGTAACATTAGCTTGGGTTAAAATCACGACAGCTGTAACAGTTACTTTCAAGTAACAATTACTTTAAAATAACAATTACTATAAAATAACAGTTACTTTAAAATTACAGTTACTTTAAAATAACAGTTTCGAGCAGCAGTTACTTTCCGATAACGGGGCAGTTGTAGGTGAGGCCGGGGCGCCGGCCGGGGTGCTGCCGATCACCGCTGCGCCAATGAATCTCAAGACCATGGCGCGACTGCTCGTCAAGCTTCCCCCACATGGCGAGAAACTGATAACTCTGGGTAACTGTCCCGAGTGATCCCCGCGTCCCCGTGTGACAAACTGTGGCGAGCGATCCCCGCATCCCCGTGTGACATACTGTGGTGAGCGATCCCCGCATCCCCGTGTGACAAACTGTGGCGAGCGATCCCCACGTCCTCGTGGGACAAACTGTGGCTAATGATCCCCGCATCCCCGTGTAACAAACTGTGGCGAGCGATCCCCACGTCCTCGTGGGATAAACTGTGGCTAATGATCCCCGCATCCACGTGTGACAAACTGGCGAGCGATCCCCGCATCCCCGTGTGACATACTGTGGTGAGCGATCCCCGCATCCCCGTGTGACAAACTGTGGCGAGCGATCCCCCACCTCCTCGTGTGACAAACGGTGGCGAATGATCCCCGCATCCCCGTGTGACAAACTGTGGCGAGCGATCCCCGCGTCCCCGTGTGACAAACTGTGGCGAGCGATCCCCGCATCCCCGTGAGACAAACTGTGGCGAGCGATCCCCACGTCCTCGTGGGACAAACTGTGGCTAATGATCCCCGCATCCCCGTGTAACAAACTGTGGCGAACGATCCCCACGTCCTCGTGGGATAAACTGTGGCTAATGATCCCCGCATCCACGTGTGACATACTGTGGTGGCGATCCCCGCATCCCCGTGTGACAAACTGTGGCGAGCGATCCCCACGTCCTCGTGTGACAAACTGTGGCGAATGATCCCCGCATCCACGTGTGACAAACTGTGGCGAGCGATCCCGGCATCCCCTTGTGACAAACTGTGGCGAGCGATCCCCGCATCCCCGTGTGACAAACTGTGGCGAGCGATTCCCGCATCCCCGTGTGACAAACTGTGGCGAGCGATCCCCGCATCCCCGTGAGAGACAAACTGTGGCGAGCGATCCCCGCATCCCCGTGAGACCAACTGTGGCGAGCGATCCCCGCATCCCCGTGAGACAAACTGTGGCGAGCGATCCCCGCATCCCCGTGTGACAATCTGTGGCGAGCGATCCCCGCATCCCCGTGTGACAAACTGTGGCGAGCGATCCCCGCATCCCCGTGAGACAAACTGTGGCGAGCGATCCCCGCATCCCCGTGTGACAAACTGTGGCGAGCGATCCCCGCATCCCCGTGTGACAAACTGTGGCGAGCGATCCCCGCATCCCCGTGTGACAAACTGTGGCGAGCGATCCCCGCATCCCCGTGTTGCAAACAGTGGTGAGCGATCCGTGTGACAAACTGATAACACTTTCGTTCTTTAAAAGACATGTCTTAGGTGGGGTTTTATTAATTTCAAATACCTTGAGTATTATTGGGCACTTTCCGCCTCCATGTTAACGGCGTTGGTCCAGTTATTTAGCGAACACTGTAATGAGGTCAAATCAGTCCTTTTGTCACATTTATGCACTACAAAGAACATTAACGAAGACACGTAAAACTCTAAAACAACGCAAGCCTTAAACAAACCTGGTGTTTCGAAAAACCAAAGTTTTTCAGTGTTTTCAACGTGTTTCAATGTTGTTTTTTTTTAATGTTTTACGTTTTTTCGTTAATGTTGTTCGTAGTGTATTAATGTGACAAGTGGACCGATTTGACCTCATTACAGTCTTCGTTAAATAATTGGACCAATGCCGTCAACCTGGAGGTGGGAAGTGGCCAATAATACTCAAAGTATTTGAAATTAACACGATCCCCACATCAAACAAACAAACCAACACCACATCCCCGTGGTGGTTGATCCCCGTGTGTCGAAAATTACCTCGGGGAGGAGGGTCTCATATTGGCGGCACATGTTCTAAATAGTTAAATTTTGTCCTCTTACAACAATTTTTAGCCGCCATTTTGAAAATTAGATGTCTAATTTTTGGGGTCTGGGCTAAATTTAGTTCCAAAATGCATGATTATTGATTATGCAAAGTTTCATAGTGGTAGCCAGAAACCTAATATTTTCATACTAACCTACCTCACTAATATGGCGAGCGATCCCCGCATCCCCGTGTGACGAACTGTGGCGAGCGATCCCCGCATCCCCGTGTGACGAACTGTGTCGAGTGATCCCCGCATCCCCGTGTGACAAACTGATAACACTGGGCAACTGGCGAGCGATCCCCGCATCCCCGTGTACGAACCGTGGCGAGTGATCCCCGCATCCCCGTGTGACAAACTGATAACACTGGGCAACTGGCGAGCGATCCCCGCATCCCCGTGTGACGAACTGTGGCGAGTGATCCCCGCATCCCCGTGTGACAAACTGATAACAACTAGTCGTTTCCAGTTAATGAAATTAACTCATGAGAGAAAATTTTGTCAACTTTGAGCAGGCATATATTATATAAAAAAAAATAATAAAACTGGTCTACAACCACTTTTTGTCATTCAAAAATTAATTCTCAAAGTCGCATTTAAAAAGTTCAAAAGATATCCTACAAACGATCTTTTTGCTGAAACGGGCATCTTAACCGTACGTCAACTTTTCATTAAATTTTTGCTAGTTCATATCCACAATAATTTTGAGACAATATTTGATAGAATAACGCATTCTCATAACACCCGTTTTGACAGCAATCTAGGTATTGTAGTTCCTCAATCGCGGAAAACCTTTTCTCTAACAAATTCCTTTCACGTTTCAAACATTATTTATCGTAACATGCATCAGAAATACAAAAACGCGCACTTTTTTAATATAACCTCCCTTTCCTCTTTTAAAAAACGTGTAGTGGAGTGGCTTCTAACTTTGAGCTCGGAGGAAACCGAGGCCGTTATCGCGCCGGGCCCGACCTGACCGTTGATCTCTGCCTGAAACTCTGACGTCCCACTCCCCCCCCCCCCACAATCACGCCGCCAACGCCCTTTCTTGGTTCCGGGTTCTCACGCTCAATTTTACTTTTAATTTGTCAACAAATCCTAATTAATATTTATTAAATGCACAGCTTGATTTAATTTCTATAGATTATTTAAATATTCTCTTGTTAAATTAATTACATCTCTGATTTGCAACTCACAGTCTACGCACAGGCTAACCGCCCATGTAGACTTTTTCCTTTTTTTTAAAAAACATTACAACCTAATTTAATTAATGTATTTATTCTTGATTAAAATAATTTCAATTATAAAAATAAACTGTTTCATAATGTGCAATTGTGTTGTAATGTATGAAATGAGATATGTATGTATTTTATTTGGAAATAAAGCTATTTTTCTTTCATTCATTCATATAGTTTGCAAAATATTGGATATCATTATTAGTTTAATTCTTATAAGTTTATGTTATCTTAGCGTTATTATGATTTTAGTTTGGTTTTCTCTTTAATTTTCATATTTCTTCTGATGATTTCTAGAAGTATAATAATCAATATTTGCTCTCCACTGAGGTACAGCATAGTTGTTGTGTTTATAGATTTTCCATGTCGTGTGAATTTCTTCGGGCTGTATAGAAGTGGTTTCGAACCTGAATATGAGATTAACTACTCGTATTAAGCCTTTTTTTATTCCTTTTGATTTTCGCTTTATCATCAACTTTTCCTCGAACTCCCAATATCCTAAATGCATACTTCTCCTCTTCATATGGTTCACAGTTTTCTTTCTTTAATTTGTTCACATACGCATTCTAATGTCTGCAACAATTTTATTAGGCCCTCTGGCAACCTTCACCGTTACAGGTCGTCTTCATGCAATCTCGCCATTCCCTGGATTTAGTCCATACTTCTTCAACACTTGACATTTAGGACTTGCTTGTACATAAAAATATTGTTTTCTCTTTTTGTGGCTGGGAGGCCCATAGGTAAAACTCTGTCTCCTTCAAATCTTGAATAATTGGCTATGGATAACTAATTACTTCTATCCTAAGGTATATTTCCTTTTTAAGCGAACCAGTAATCATATCTCCCAAGCTATCCTCCTTATTCCTAATCCTTCATATTTCTTGTTGGAGTGTAAAACCCTTCTTGAAGTACCACTTGGAAGTTGGAACACTTTTTTAAATAGAACTTCTTATTCGTTTGTCTCCGTCTTTAAAGAACTGATCAGGAATTTCTTTTAGACAGACAGTTTGAAGAGAATATATTGTATTGGTGAAATGAAATTTATCGGTTTACTTTATTACGTTTTTTACACCCACTTTTAAAAATTATTTTATGTGAGTGATTCTCTACAACAGATTTATTTTCTACAACAGATTTAAATTTTATTTGAATATTATATTTCAATATTAATAATCCACCAAGATATGAATGCTTCCACAAAGTAGTTGTTGTAAACGAAAAAAATAACCAAAAAATGTAAATAAATATCAAAGTGACAGAAGGTAGACATTTAGGTTTTTCTCAAGACAGCTGTTAATTAAAATAAAAAGAGTTTATATAAACCATATGTTTGGTAAAATATACTTCCATTTAAAATACATGGGAACTTTAAAGTCCAGTAGGGCAAAGCACATTTAACTTCGGATTACAAAAATTATTCCATAACCTCTACAGAAAATTCCCTTTAATGTGACACCTCAATCATCAAAATCGGTTCATAAATAAAGGAGTTTTGCTGTACACAAGAAATTCCTTAGCAAATTAGTATAATAGATAGATAGATTGGCAACTCTGGCGAGCGATCCCCGCATCCCCGTGTGACAAACTGTGGCCAGCGATCCCCGCATCCCCGTGTGACAAACTGTGGCCAGCGATCCCCGCATCCCCGCGTAACAAACTGTGGCCAGCGATCCCCGCATCCCCGTGTGACAAACTGTGGCCAGCGATCCCCGCATCCCCGTGTGACAAACTGTGGCCAGCGATCCCCGCATCCCCGCGTAACAAACTGTGGCCAGCGATCCCCGCATCCCCGTGTGACAAACTGTGGCCAGCGATCCCCGCATCCCCGCGTAACAAACTGTGGCCAGCGATCCCCGCATCCCCGTGTGACAAACTGTGGCCAGCGATCCCCGCATCCCCGCGTAACAAACTGTGGCCAGCGATCCCCGCATCCCCGTGTGACAAACTGTGGCCAGCGATCCCCGCATCCCCGCGTAACAAACTGTGGCCAGCGATCCCCGCATCCCCGCGTAACAAACTGTGGCCAGCGATCCCCGCATCCCCGTGTGACAAACTGTGGCCAGCGATCCCCGCATCCCCGTGTGACAAACTGTGGCCAGCGATCCCCGCATCCCCGCGTAACAAACTGTGGCCAGCGATCCCCGCATCCCCGTGTGACAAACTGTGACGAGCGATCCCCGCACCCCCGTGTGACAAACTGTGGCGAGCAATCCCCGCGTCCCCGTGTGACAAACTGTCGCCAGCAATCCCCGCGTCCCCGTGTGACAGACTGATAACACTAGGTGACTGTGGCGAGCGATCCCCGCACCCCCGTGTGACAAACTGTGGCCAGCAATCCCCGCGTCCCCGTGTGACAAACTGTGGCCAGCAATCCCCGCGTCCCCGTGTGACAAACTGTGGCCAGCAATCCCCGCGTCCCCGTGTGACAAACTGTGGCCAGCAATCCCCGCGTCCCCGTGTGACAAACTGTGGCCAGCAATCCCCGCGTCCCCGTGTGACAAACTGTGGCCAGCAATCCCCGCGTCCCCGTGTGACAAACTGTGGCCAGCAATCCCCGCGTCCCCGTGTGACAAACTGTGGCCAGCAATCCCCGCGTCCCCGTGTGACAAACTGTGGCCAGCGATCCCCGCGTCCCCGTGTGACAAACTGTGGCGAGCGATCCCCGCACCCCCGTGTGACAAACTGTGGCCAGCAATCCCCGCGTCCCCGTGTGACAAACTGTGGCCAGCAATCCCCGCGTCCCCGTGTGACAAACTGTGGCCAGCAATCCCCGCGTCCCCGTGTGACAGACTGATAACACTAGGTGACTGTGGCGAGCGATCCCCGCGTCCCCGTGTGACAGACTGATAACACTAGGTGACTGTGGCCAGCAATCCCCGCGTCCCCGTGTGACAGACTGATAACACTAGGTGACTGTGGCCAGCAATCCCCGCGTCCCCGTGTGACAGACTGATAACACTAGGTGACTGTGGCCAGCAATCCCCGCGTCCCCGTGTGACAAACTGTGGCCAGCAATCCCCGCGTCCCCGTGTGACAGACTGATAACACTAGGTGACTGTGGCGAGCGATCCCTGCATGCTTGTTTGACAAGACCATGTCTTGTTTTGCCAGATAACCTTCTCATACTATTGACTCTGAGTGATTTATGTCTAACATGAGGTTTGTTTGGAAGAGTGCACTTTACATACTAACGGAGTTTGATCTTAGTGTAGATTTAGTTGCTTTCAAATTATATTTCAAATCTTTTGTCTAGGCCTGGGTTAGAAATAATGTGCTTTATGTGTTCCTAAACAATAAACACTCTTTTTATAAATATTTGCTTATCGTTTGACTCGTTTTTTTAGATCCAGATAAGTTGTAGTGGCAATGGGGAGTCAAGTGAAAAGTTTGATCAAGTAGTTGTTGAGTTTTTGGCAGTTTCCTTTGACAGATTTCTAATCCTAGGTTAAATATTGGAGACATATTGTCTGCAAACAAACTTATTGATTTAATGACATTAAATTATCCGTTTTTATCCAAATTTAACCAGATTTTAACTTAATGTACTTCTCTACTAATTGTTAAAACCAAACTAGAACAGTGGTAGTATTTTACATTCGGTAGGCCTATTATGATAAATATCTATCTTCTATCTATATACTTAATACAATAAGGTTTTCTTTCTGTTAGATCCGTTTTTCAGCCGTCCTACTTAACCGATTTTTACGATTGAGGTGTCATTTTAAAGCTTATAATGTAGCGCACCTGCGACTGATAGTTAAAATGGGCATATTTTTTATGGCTTCGACCCCCAAGGCTTTGATTTATTTCTAGAGGGCGCTTCCAACGCTCCAGCCAACATGCGTTATAACGGTTTTAAAATGTGATTGTAATTTAACAGCTGATTACCTTCAGATAGATTTTTAACCTATATAAGTCAGATTGTAAACAAAATTAAATAGTCTGCAACTAACTTTAAACACGATTTGATACATTTGATGGAAGATAATTCTTAAATAAACATTTTTTTTGGAAATTGCAACCTAATTGAGGGAGAGAGGCAAAGAGAAAGCCGAGTCGATGAGATTAGGGAAAACATATACCTCTGACGAGAACCGAGAGACGAGGGACACCGGATCACCTATCTACTTGCAGCGACTTGGGATGATATTAGGGTATGAATACGCGAAGAAAAACTTTCGGTATACTACTGTTGTGTCAGAAGACAAATTAAAATTCATAGTGTGATGAACAATGTGTGTGTTTTGTTCAGCTAAGCTTTTATTTATTTAGGAGAGACCTTTAAATTTCACTTGAAAGGTTTACTTGATTAATAACGGCGAGTTTAAAGCCATGCAATTTCTTCTAATCGTAGGTGAGTTTCTAAGCAAACGGAAATAATATCAAAATTCGCAATTTGCGCATGGGGCCCCTAGTTAGATCTCAATTTCACAGTGATGGGATGTTCAAAGTAGATTGTTATTACAAATTGTCTCATCAAATGTCAAAGCTTACAATTCTTCGTTTTATTATTTTGAATTTAATACGAATACGTTCAAGTGTGAAACAAAAGTAAACCAAGAGGAGTTTTAATTATGTAGGTTATTAGCGGCCCCTTCACATGGAGTGATGCACTCGGCAACACTCGACTGCCGTGCGAGCAGTATCTCTTAATTGAAGGCGTCGTTTTTGGTTTTTTTGCTATGAAAAAGTCTGCAGATATTACTACTTTCGTTCACCACAATCAAGCACGTTATGGGAATTTATGTGTTTGATTGTAAGGTCTTTTGGTTGTTAGTTGTTAAGGTTGTAATTTTCAAAAAGTTATGAATTATAATGGGGTCTCGTTTCGAACAACTCGACAACAGTATACATTTAAGTGATATAAGGTAGCAGTGGTGGTTTTCTCTAGAGAAGTGTTTATTAAAATCAAATTAGTTTAAATCAAAAATTGTAATATGTTAGTTAAACGCAATAAAGTGTTATATTGATTCAAAAGACATAGGAACTTTTCAGCTGTGATATTATTCTTTTGTCGCTATCTAAGGAAAGAAGCTCAAAGAGAGAGGGGGGAGACATCTTTCTCATTTCTTGAGGAAATCATAGCAGTGTTATGTAATTTTTAATTAGACGACTCAGTCATCAAATTTCGATTATTAATTGGGTAATTAATAATTAACATATACACCTCAAATCCCTATAAGGGAATCATTATAGTGATGTTTTTATTATTAATTGTATGTACTAATATTGATTTTCACTATAAAGAGCACTTATGAAGAGCATTTCTTCGTAGAAGAGAAGCCAACAGGGCAGAAATATCGAAATAAATGTAATACAATGTATGGTAAGGTAAAATGGAAAGTAATATTGACAAAAACATCGGGCCTTGGAATGGATAAAATAAATAAATCACTCGAGGCGAGCCAGGTTTGCGTCGCATGTCGGTCGTTGAGAGGGATTTGATTGATGTGACTCGGATGCGACTGATATGCCACATATCAGGACCGATGGGGAAAAGATGTGTTGTAAACGGTTACAATCATTTTTTTTATTTTAACGAATTTGCCCTATATGGAAGAAGCTGTTATTGTAGGTCTCATGGTAAGACTTAAGTCCGAGACCATAATAACTTTGTTTTGAGGTCCCCAGGATGCCAAAGACACCATTCGTGCATTTTCATATATATATATGTCTTTAAGTACGATAACTCGCGTGAAAACGATCTTGATGTAAATAAAAAATAGATGTGAAATTGAGAGATTTTTTTGCAACAATCCAGTAGTATTATACTTAAATTAATTCAACTAAAGCACGACAGGGAGGGAAAAACGATCAAATCTAAATTCAATTTGACAGTGACATATTAAGTAGTAATTATTCAGACGAGTTCAGAAATTGGCCCAATCGGACCATCGGAAGGGTAAAGGGGGATAAACCCCTCCAAAAATGGGTTTTGGGATTTTTTACATAGAAAAATAAACTTTATGAAATTCTGGTTTAAACCATTGAATTCAGCTTAAAAAAATAAATTTGTATTTTAAATTATTGCTCTGTCCATTAGTTAATGAGATATTGTTCATGGTAAACGCAGTTCGTTGTCCCAGTGTTAACCTTATAGGAAATTAGTAAAATTCTATGTCTCGCTTATTTCTCAATATCTCAATAGAACTTGGTATATCTAGTCATAGCAGAATTAATACAACTATGAAGCGCAAGAGGGAGAGAAATTTCACTTATCGTTCGCCAACGCCAGGCGTGACCCTCAGAGAACAAACGTAAACAAACGAGTATTATTTGCAAGATCCCGCTAAGTATATCATTGACTGGAGCATTTTGTTTTTTGTCACGATGTTGTTTCCTTTTAATCATATTTGGTTTGTTGTTGTTTATATCTAGAGTTTATTGATTGTTTGATTGATCAATCTAGTTTGTTTGATTGACCGCTTTGGATACGTACACTTTGGAATTTTTGGATATTTCGGAAGCCCTCGTGTGTTTTCGTCTGTCTTCAAGGGATTGGCCTGTCGCTGGCGAAAGATAGGTATGTAAATTTCCCTTCCTATCGCGCTTCATAGTTGTATTAATTTAAGTATAATACTACTGGATTGTTGCAAAAAATCTCTCAATTTCTCATTTCCCTGGTAGCAAACCTGCATACTCATTACTCGTTTCCCATGTTATTCTTAAGGAAAAAATTGTGCGCTCAATTTAATATTTTAAGATTTTAACTTGATTTTACAAGATTGATTTTACTTCATTTAATTAAGGCTTCTTCTAAATGATTGAGCATTTAAAAATCACTGAGTATCAGGTCTGCTGCAACAGGGGTACAGTAGACTCTCGATTGTTCGACACTCGATACTTCGACACTCTGTATAGTTCGACACCCGTTGACACCTAACAAACATTCTAAGCCTCCCAATTATTTTGTCCAGTGATATTTACTGGGACCTATGTTATGATAAAAGTTAGTAAAATAGCTGTGCAATGGTTTAGGTTTATGGTATTTAACAAATTTAGGAGATGTACATGTCTAACCTGTATTTTTAATGCTTTAGTTAATGTGAAATCCCATGTACTCCCTATAGTTCGACATTTTGATACTTCGACACCCCCGAAGTCCACTAAGTGTGAAACTATCGAGAGTCTACTGTTTTACATTTTACTGCTTGAAAAATTTTGGTTTTATGCGTCGATGAATGATAACTGGAAGTAATAGTGCTAAAAAATAAAATAATAATTGGTCGGCCTTTTTAAATACATATTTTAAAATTAAACTCATTTTCTGGCATTATTAGTTGTTGTCCATATAATTACTATCCTTTTTAGATGTATGTAAATAGTTGCCATCGTAAGCCAAAATTGCGACTCAGGTCTGCACTCAGATTCATGCCACCTCCTTGCAGATCTCTTCGCTAGGCTATAAATAATTTATCAAAATCCAGTTGATTAGATTTCATTATTCATAATAAGCAAGTAGTTTATAAAAAAAAGAATATAGACAAACTTCAGTTTCAAAAGGGTCAGACTTTGAATTTTAGCTAACTTAAAATTACAGGACATGTATAAAATGTAATTAATATACTTAACCTGGAATGGTTGTTTCTCTTGCTGTGTTTTTTTTGTCTTCATTGACCTTGTGTATCAATAACTGGGTTTGTTTGTTCAAAATAATTAACATGATCATCTTCCAACCCCCCCTGTCTTGCCGTTGTTTTTTTTTATATCATGATTAGCCTGTAATCTCAAAGATGTGTGATTAATTTTTTATTTGGCTGACCTTTTTCTAATTGGGTTTGAAGTGTAATTGTTATTGTTCAATGGATAAGGAATTATTATGATATACATATATTTTCCACTCAAGTATCTATACTGGGACCTCCGCTATTTCAAACATCTGCATTTTATTTGTATTTATTTAATTTTCAACTTGAAACTGTGTTCTTTAGGCTACAAAAGTTTGAAATTTAAATAATAATTCAATTTCAGTATAAAACAGTAGTACATGAAAAGTATGAAACACTTTTCATGTTAAGTTAAGAAGATATGTTATGTTAGCATAAGATGCCTTATGCTCAACAATGTTACCCTTGAAAATAGCTTTTTCCCCAACCTGCTAATTTTTGTCACTTTTTACTCCAAGAAAAGAAGGAGTAAATAATGAATACTTTGTGGTCAGAGGCAAAGTAAACCAATAAAAATAACATTGAAAAAAAAATTCAGTACAGTAACCGCCTTTAAATTTCCTACAAATATTGAAGCTCAAGAGAATGGAGGCGCGGATAGCTGACATAGTGGCAGGAATTTAATCACACTCATGTCTAATAACACTGATGCCAATTTCCTAAAGATTGAACGTATAAGAATAAATGCTGTGATAATCAGCAGTGAATGAACATTGATGCCAATTTCCTAAAGATTGAACGTATAAGAATAAATGCTGCAGTGGCGTAGGTACGGGGGGGGATAAGGGGGATATATCCCCCCCTTGGCCCTACAGTATGTAAAAAAATTAATTATACTCAAAAAATTAAAGTTAGTCTACGACTTTTAACTAGGAAGTAATTCTTTCACCGCAATAAGAAATAAAACATCTTTGTAAAAATATATAAATCAAGTTATTATTGTTATTATTTATTTAGTAGTTGAAAACTGCCAAAAAATGTTATCTTTGAGGTATTGCGCGCCAAACGAACGCGGCAGGATCGGTGACAAGAGGCTTAAAAATACAATACAGTATTTTGGAATATTAGTGGTAGCGGCGAATGCGTAACTGAAAGTGAACTGTTACTGTAACAGAATCAAAGCAAAATTTCGCATTTTCTGTTCCTTAGTCACTGATGGTCCCCGATTTGTAAATACCCTGTTATGAAAGACAGACGCTTAAAACAGAGGCTTAAAAATACAATACAGTATTTTGGAATATTAGTGGTAGCGGTGAATGCGTAACTGAAAGTGAACTGTTACTGTAACAGAATCAAAGCAAAATTTCGCATTTTCTGTTCCTTAGTCACTGATGGTCCCCGATTTGTAAATACCCTGTTATGAAAGACAGACGATGAATCAGTCTGAGAACGCAACTGAAAACGTGCCATTCACAGCCGAATTGGTATTAGATTAAAATTCGCCGCCTATAATATTACATCTTACAGAATACAGAATAACAGAAAAATTATAATGTTGTTCATTTTGTCCTGAATTTTTTTTAGTTCTATATACCAGAAAAACGTTATTTTAAACAATTATTTATATTTATCAAAATGAGTGAACCTGTAGGCTGTACAGGCCTACATTATTTGTCGTTGGAACTGAAGTAGCCAATAAAAATACTAGATTCACCGACTACCTATATTCCCTCTGACGGCCAACACCGGAACTAACGCGTATGATCTCATTTTGACGTATAGAATGCGTTTATAACTCGGTCAGTTGGTTCTGTGACCTTGCGTAATTCGCAGCGACGCGACGCCGCGACGCGACGCGACGTGACTACAATATGTTGTGATGTCGAAACAGTGCGAACTGACGGAGGTTTTCGCTCCAAAACGAAAAAGTGAGAGTGAAGTTGATACTATTGGCGTGAAAAAACTATGAGATTTACTTGTTGTAACTATGCTGAAACAATATTTCAGTGATCAGTGCTAGCAGAGAATGGGGCTAAGTGGACTGATGCAGATCCCTGTATTCATTTGATATCTAGTAATTTTATTATAAAATGAAATGAAAAGTAATTTATTCAAGCCTAAGTAAAATAAATGACGGATGGTATTTTTAATAAAAGCACCAAAACTACGTGAAAGCAACTCAACAAAATTATGAGAATGAAGTAAAAACGTATACATGCAAAAAAGAATAAAGCAGATGTAAGATCATTATGACATCAAACCACAACCACTCCCCCTGTGTTCAGCTCGTTCTTTTGGAGAACGAGCCAATATGCGCACGGCATGCGCGCGGCGACCACGTGTCTGCATCAATTATTCCGTAAAATATGAGTTTCACTATGCCTCTAGATTGCATAAAAAGCTAGTTTTAGAGTTATAATTTTCAAAATTTTTCTGGGGGGATGCCCCCAGACCCCCCGGTTATATCCCCCCCCCTTGACCAAAGTCTATTTACGCCACTGAAATGCTGTGATAATCAGCAGTGAATGAACATTGATGCCAATTTCCTAAAGATTGAACGTATAAGAATAAATGCTGTGATAATCAGCAGTGAATGAACATTGATGCCAATTTCCTAAAGATTGAACGTATAAGAATAAATGCTGTGATAATCAGCAGTGAATGAATATTGATACCAATTTCCTAAAGATTGAACGTATAAGAATAAATGCTGTGATAATCAGCAGTGAATGAACATTGATGCCAATTTCCTAAAGATTGAACGTATAAGAATAAATGCTGTGATAATCAGCAGTGAATGAACATTGATGCCAATTTCCTAAAGATTGAACGTATAAGAATAAATGCTGCGATAATCAGCAGTGAATGAACACCTGTAGCCACCCTTTTGTTGACAGCGGAACAAATCAAAATTATTATTGCTTCCTTTTATGATAGTGAAATGGATATTTATAAAATGCATATGTATATATGATTGCAGGAGAGGAGAAAATATTTGGTGTGTAATACACTGTGTATTACAGGTTTTAGAAAAAAAATTCCCATGTGAGAAAATGTTGTACTTGACTTAGTAGATGAATTTCCCAGAAGGACCCAATATACAAAAACGGGCTATCGCTATTCTGCTATTCTCGAGCTATTTCTCTAGTTCTTCCCTCCTTCTAGGGATGGCAATTGTATTAAAACCATTAATATCGATACATACGATGTATTGAGAGCATAATATTGATATTTCCGATATATTGAAAAAAAACATTAGTTCTGAATTAAAAGGACACAATAATGCAAGTTAGTAATCAGAAACAGGTTTTGCCATTACGGAACTCATTTTCAAAGTTGATAAACTCATTTTCAAATGATTTTACAAAATTTTACCAGGAGAGATTGCTTTGCTCTAAAAGGCAAAATATAAAGCTGAACACATTTTTACCGCCTGAAAACAGCCTTATTAATACTAAACTCCTCAAAATTTGTCCTCGAAAACCTTTTTTCTTGAGGCGATATGTATCGAAAAAGAGATATCGATAGATCGATAATATCAGAACCAAATATCGATATACCATTTTCGATATATCGGAACCTAAATATACCAAAGATATATCGATATTTTGTTGCCATCCCTACCAGTGTTGTCACTTTTGAAGATTTTTTGCCAAATTGGGGATTTTTCTTAGCCTTGGGGATTTTTTTGGCAGATTGAGTCCAATGGGAAATTTTTGGCCGATTTAAAATCTGGCGGAGGGTTGATAAATAATAAATTAGATTTGAAGCAAATGTAGGGTTATAATTTATTTAGAGTGAATTTTTAAAACCACATTTTTACACTTATATATGTATTTTGGAATAATTGGCACTTGGAAGGGATTTTTGTTGAATTTGGCTATTGGATGGGGAAACTTGGGGATTTTCTTTTGTTTTCTATGGCTTGGCGTATTATTGGAGGAGTTTTGCTTCAGCTGGGGATAAAATGGGGATTTTTCGCTAGACACTTTCCTGGGAAATTTCCTGGGATAGGGGTGGCAACACTGATCCCTACCTTCTTGTCACGTCCGTTGTCTGCAGTGTAGGGATGTGCCATATTAGATATTTTATGATATTAGTTATTTCCATATTAGTTACAAAGAAATATTAGTTGAAAAAACCTAATATTTGTATTAGATTTCATGTTATATTTTCAGCTTACAGTTTTGAGAAGCTTTGGCTAAAATTTCAGCCTTAAACTGACAAAAACCTGTTAATAATAGATTTATGTCGATTGAAAAAAATATTTAAATTGAAAATCACTGAGATTTAACCATTTTCATGAAATTATTTGTTTATTTAATGCTGTTGGTTATATTAAAGAGTAAAATTTATGGAAAACTATCGCTACTGTTTTAAAACAATCACATTGTTATTAAAAAGACCTATTTTATAGTTACTTAAAACAATTATATCACTTTGTAACACATAATAATATCTCTTATTGTCAACTTAGGGCTCCTAAAAATATTTGTAATAATAATAATAAACTTAAGCATCCTTTTATAATTATTTATTTAAAAAATTAAATAATCGTTATACGTATGCAGAATATGATATCTCATGCCTGGCGACCACGACCGCCTTGAATTAGCTAGAAATTGTATTCCATGAGATAAATCTCACATTAGTTTTAAATCATATTAGGAAAACTTACATTTACTTAGTTATTTTGTAAATGCAAGCGATGAAAGAGGCAATCGGAATCAGAAAAGCCTGAATCGGATCAGGAAAGTCTTATTATCTCGCTGTAGCGCTTTTATAAGTGAAAATTAATTAATATTCCTTTTAGTTGACCCCTAAAAAATAGAGTAAACTAAGTTTATGTCTTCAGTGCAAAATAAAGAACATTAAAAAACTACCAGTAAAACAAAATACTGTAACATTTACAATAAAGAAAAGTTTATAATCAGTTTGTGCTTCAGCAAGTCAAACTAATGTGTAGAGTGTAGAAAAAGGCAGATGTACTATTTTAGTATTAGTCAGAATCACATATTAGTTAGTTAATTTGGAAATCAGTTACTTTTTCAGATCTAATATGTAAAACCTAATACTAATATCGGCTGTCCCTGCTGCAGTGTCTTCACCTGTGGAGTCGCCGGGCGCTGAGGGCGAGGCGGTCGCGCGCCAGTGCAGCTCTCTCGTCAGCCTCCCGACCTTCGTACGCAACGAGGAGAAAGTCCCGCTGGAAGTGCTCGAGATGCTGACCACCCACAAGCACCTGTACGCCGTGCTGCTGCACAACTATCCGAGTCTGCTCATCTCGTCGAGGAGTTTCAGCGACAGCGGCCGCCTGCATGAGCAGCAGGTAGCCGGTTCTTTTTTGCAACTGTTACTTATGTATCGGTGATTTTTTTGCAACAGTTACTTTGCTGTGATTTTATTGTAACTATTAGTAGCAGGTAACCGGTTTGATTTCGTAATTGTTCTGCCGGTATCTGTGACTTTGCAACTGTTACTTTTGTTCCTGTGGTTTTATGGTAACTGTTACTTTTTATTTGTGGTTTGTTTTAACCCCTCAGCGAGCGAATCCTTTGTTATGGAGAGAATACTGCACAAACTACTGGCGTTTTAGGGCGAAACATCCGCACTCTGTCCGCGCGTGACTCAATTCAAGATAAGACTGGCGATAAGAAAGGTAGAAAAATATGCCAGCTAGTTTCTGGGAAAGATGCTTGTGAAGTAAATTCGTACACATTACTGTCGACACCGAACAGATACTTTTAGTCCACAAAATGTTTGCACGTGGAGGAATCCCCCGCATGCATCCCCTCGAGGGTTAACCGTCACTTTATTAACCCACACGAACAACATGTAACTGAAATAGGTTTATCAACAGCAGGATAGACCAGTCTGTAAGTGGGCTCTTTTAGTTGTATTTTATTCAAAGCGTAGTAGAGAAGTGGAAAGGTACGGTACTGAGATGGAAGAGAAAGAAGAGTCACATGGTGAGGAAAAAGTAAATAACTGATCATTAGTTAGGTATGGCACCCTTTATCTGCTACTTTCACATTTTCCTTAAAAGACAAATTTAAATTAACTTGCCCTTACCAGGAATTAACATTAAATATTGAGGTAAAACAATATGAAAGTCTCTGTTATAATTTACATTTTTATAAATTTATTGGCCTTTTGAAATTTAACTTACAGCTGATGGGGAACAGTTCACTTAAATAAACCATAGTGATGTGTCAACCCTTATCAGTTGGGGTGTAAAGTACAAAAAAGAATAGGTTACACAAAATTAACGTATAGTATTTATTACCTTCAGTGTCGAAAATATTTGCTCAGCTATGGAGGAATGAATCGTGTCAGGAAAGTCTTATTTTTATCTCGCTGTAGCGCTTTTATAAGTGAAAATTACTTAATATTCTTTTTAGTTGACCCCTAAAAAATAGAGTAAACTAAGTTTATGTCCTCAGTGCAAAATAAAGAGCACTATAAAACTACCAGTAAAACAAAATACTTTAACATTAACAATAAAGAAAAGTTTATAATCAGTTTTTGTTCTAAGTCCTACTTTTGACTCTGGTGCCAAAAAGAGGTTTTTGGGAAGTTAAAGAAATTGAAAATCGATTAGTTACTCAGTAAAATCTTTAGAGTGGACCACAAATTACACCCACAACAAGTTACAGGTTGCTGATGGGCATGTAAACAAGGCTAAGACAAAGACCGCGATAGAACAACAATTGTATATTATGATACTAGGCCAGAAAGTACTTTTTTCCGTACAAACATTAAAATGTCTTGCATAAGCGGACTTGAGTGTGGAATTTTCATGGGAGTACGTTAAAACTAAACGGCCATAAAACGTACGATACTTTTCATCATACTACTCAGAAAAAAAACATTCTTTTAATCATAAAGTATTTCTCGCATAAACCAAATAATACGTTTCTCAATTCTTCAAACATAACCTATAATAAACAAAACAAACATTTGCTACCGCTGCTAGTGCTACCATTACATTCCTCTGAAAAGTACCTATAAAATTTCAATAAACGTCAGTTTGTTGAAAATCAGCTGATTGTTTACTTCTGTTTCCTGTAATTGTAGTCCAAAAACCTTCCTGGCCTGGGCCGGAAAGCTTTCTGGACTGGTATCGGCTAAAGGTAACTTTTGAGCCAAGAAATAGGAACGAAAAACATGTTTTCATCAAACTGACTCAGAAACATCTGTTTCTGTTCCTTTTTGTTGGGTCGAAATTTACTTATTGCCTTACTAGTCTGGCAAAAACTTTTTTCTCTACTAGCCCGGCAAAACAGAAGTAAACAACCAGCTGATTTGCAGCAAACTGACATTTAACGCTTTTTATTGGTTACTATTTAGAGCAATGTTGTGGCAGCACTGGCAGCAGTAGCAAATGTTTGTTCTGTTTGTTATTGGTTATGTTTGAAGCTTGAAGGATTGAGAAACGTATCGGTTGATGCAAGAACTACGTTTTGATTGAAAGTATGTTTTTTTTGTAGTATGATGAAAAGTATCGTATGTTACATGGCCGGTAAGTTTTACCGTACTCGCACGATAACCCCTCACTCGCTTTTGCTTGCGCGGGAACTATCATGCTTGTCCGGCAAAACAGTACTTTGTGGCCTAGTAACATCATGTACAGGGTGTGTTTTTTTTAAACGCAACCCAAAACTTTATTTTTTTATCAGTGAAGGTTTATTCGCTCCCAAGATCCCCAGATTTAACTCCACTATATTACTTTGTTTGGGGGATACATAAGAAGTATGGCCTACGAAAACAATTTACAGGATATTCAGCACCTCAAACAAACACAACAAATTCGATAAAAGAGATTCAAAGAGGTGATTTGCAGAACGTGTTCAGGAATTTAATGGAGAGAGCACAACTTTGTATGAATGTGAGCAAACGTAAATAATAGGTTATATAAAATGTAAAGATTATCAAATCAATATTTGTTTCATCTTTATATGTTCATTATTCAGTCTTAAAAATGGGTTGTGTTTTAAAGAAACACCCTGTACTATTCTTGCCAGTAGGTATGATGAAAACACGTGTTTCTATGTCAGAATGACGAAAAGACTCACTTTCCCCCCATCGTCTGTCCCAGCAAGTCGCAGGGCGGCCGCGTGACCAGCTGTCCGCGCGCTTCGTCGCCACTGCCCCCGCCAGTCCGGCGCGCCCCGCCGAAAGCCGCAGCCCCCCCGCCAGCCCCGCCCCGGCGGACGACGGCACCACTGAGGCCAGTCCGCTCCGGGGCAGCCACAAGCAGACCCGACTGCCCACCGCCAGCTACCTCAAGGACCTCCGGGTGCACAGGTGCGGCATTTATTTGTACCTGTGATTTTTTGTAACTGTTACTTTGTAAATGTGATTTTTTTGTTCCTGTTACTTTGTAGGTGTGATTTCTTGTAACTGGTACTTTGTAGGTGTGATTTCTTGTAACTGTTACTTTGTAGGTGTGATTTTTGTAACTGTTACTTTCTTAGTTGTGATTTGTTGTAACTGTTACTTTCTCATCTGTTGCACAGATGAAATACTAAACAGATTGGCAACCTATTGCATGTTTTCGTGCCTGTTTTTCTAGCTTCGTCAAGTTTGTTGGGCTTTTATGCCACCCAAATAGCACTGATAACAATGTATTAACTATATCTGTTCTTTGGGACTAAAAGATTTGAAATTGACAAAATTATCCTTGATACCAATGCAATATAGGTGACAAAACAACCTAGCAATCTTGACACCGCCCGTTAAAACAGGCACAAAAAAGTGCATTGGGTTGCCAATCTGTATGTTCTTCATCTGTGGCTGTGATTTGTTTAAGCAGTCACTTTTTTACTTGTCATTGTGCTTCCAATGATCCTGAGACAGTTGCAGAACCAAAATCTGCTCTGTAAGGGTATCTGACTTCAGTGGAGCAGATAGGCCTTGTGCAGACACTCTCAAAGTTTGATAGATACTCTCAAAGTTAACTCACATCCGTATATATAGCTCCACCCAAGATGGAAGTGTTAACCCTTAACTACTATGTCGATGTCTTCCAGACGTCGCCTATTTTTTCCTATTTGTTACATTTCCTACCACTCTTCCTCTACACCCACCCCACCCAGTACCTTTCGGTTGGGCGTTTAACTTTCTACGGCGAACGTCTTGTCACGCTCAGACTAAGCGTTTCGGCGCCATTTAGGAATCGACATCATCTGTCGGATTTTGCATAGTGATTGTATTAGTATTCTTGTATAACGTCGACGTCCGAGAGGCGAGTTATAGTAACTACTAAACATTATTGTGACGTCCAATAGACAGGGCATAGTATTTGTTTAACTTCTTGACTGGGTCTAATAACAATATTAGTTTATTCCTGCTCCTGCATATACAGAGCAGGAATAAACTAAACGCTGAATTAAGTCATAATTTTTACTTCAGTAATGATTCTGCTAATCAGAAATAATTTCTAATCGAAAACAGGTCCAGTTATTGAGACAGTTATTTCAGATTATTGAGACTCCACTAGTCCACCATGTGTGGACTAACAGTTTTTTGTTCTAACTGAGATGTAACTGAGGTATTTCTTGACGATTTGTCAATCCGTTCCTTTTATCTGTGATTTTTTGTAACTGTTACTTTCTTTTCTGTGATTTGTTTAAACAGTTACTTTTTTACTTGTAAAAAACATTAAATCAAGTTGTTTATATATATATATATATTTTTTTTATAATAAACCGTTGGTTGTGTTGTCACAGGCACTCGCTGACGTATCGCGGCGCCATGCTCAACATCAACCGGTACCGGCTGCGGGCGTCCAGCTGTCCCGACATCTGCCGCAACTCCATGACCACCATTGCCAAGGAGAAGTCCGAGGTGAGACGAGGGACGAGACTTGTAACTGATACAGTAGAACCTTGATTAACCGTCACTCTCAGGACCGAGAGTGTGACGGTTAAGAAAATAGATGGATAACAGAAATTTAGCTATGAACCTGTTCAATAGGCTACGTATATTTAAAATATTTTGGAAGAAATTAAACCCTGTATAAGTGGATAATACATATGTATATTTAAATTATATTCGTACAATGGTAATTACAGACCTTCTAAACTGTATGTTGTACTAATTAAATGTTCGTAAGTGAATTACATAACCTCAAAATAAAAGATAGTCCGTCATCTTTTAAATGAATGAGCCAACACCATAAATCAGCGTGATACTTGTAGCCGTTTCGCCATTCTTCAAACGTTTAATCATTTCGATCTTTTGGTCAAGCCCTAGTACAACTCGTTTTCATTTTTCAGTCATCATTAACAATCAATAGTTATTGGACTGCAGTTGATTAACAGTACCAGTACATATCTAGCTACACACTGTGTAACAGCAAACACTATGTAACGCTGAACTGCGAGGTGTGCCATATAACCAAAAACATCAACATGCCAATGAATAATAAACAACTCCCATACCACTCCTTGTGTGGGAGTGGTGATTTTCGGCGGAAACTCAAGGTCATTAGCCACGGACAGTCGTGTTGAATCACAATGGCGCTTGCACTCTCTTCCGTGCTTTGCGCGACGGCAATTATTTACAACATATTTTGAGCCTGGAGGCAGTGACGGGTAACAGAGAATGACGGATAAAAGTGTGACGGCTAATTGAGGTTCTACTGTACTTTCTTAGCTCTGAATGGTTACTTCCTTAGCTGTGATGTTTTGCAACTATTACCATTGAATATATAGCTAACGCAATAGAAGTAAAACCGCGGGCAACGGATTGTGAGCAACGACTTGAGCGCGCTCTGGCGAGAGCGGTCGTTAATTCAGGGGCAGTATCGTGCTGCCCCTGGTAGCGATTAGGCGAACTACTTATTTACCTGTCCCAGACGGAATGGCAGGCGCGTAGACGCTGATGCATATTCCCCCCCTCTCCCCCCTACACCAAACTTATCAGCCCAGCGTGCCAGCCAGCTGTTCACACCGCGCCGCCGCCGCGCCGTGGGGCAGAGCCCGTAGAAAATACAAAATCAAAGTAATTTCGTTGGTTAGGTAATCAATGGTAAAATTATTTAAAGCTGCGAAGGCCTAGTTATCAATTAATTATTTGTTGACTAATATTGTTTGAAACTACTTAATTAACGATAACTTCCAGCTGTAAATTATCAGTATATGAAAAGTGGCCTGATTTAGGAAAATACTATTGATTACACAATGAAATTATATAATTATACAAATTGTTTATTACGTTAGTTTAAGAATATACGGATCTTCCCGTAAGTAAGTACTGCAAACAAAATTGTAATGTTGGTTCTTTAGGTCACGGCAAAAACGTCCATATTTTTGAACCTTGTCCTTCCTCGCCTTGTTTTTTGTTATTAGTCGATCAGTATGGATTTTTAAAAATAATTTGGCATTCCTTTTTAACTTCTTGAGGTACCAACTTTTAGTGTGTGTATTTTGATTGTTATGACCAACTCTGGTTTAAGTTTAAACTAAGCAAGAAAATTATAATTGCACATAAATTGACTTAAAATAGACAAGGAAACTTTATAAATATATATTGTGCAGCAAGCGTCTCGCACTGACTGAGATAAAGCGGCACATTAAACAAGCAGGTTATGAAGATCGCTCGTGCATTATCGGCTTTCACAATAATGTTTTATTATTGTTTGGAGCTTTCCAAACGTCATTTATACAAAATTCAACCAATTTTAGTAAAACAGTTTGTTTGGTTTATTACTAAGATCACCAGGTGAGACGCCGACCACCAGTAAGGGGCATATGAAAGCAAATATGAATGAAGGAAAACTGTAGAATGGATTATATGAAAGCTTTGTCACTGACAAAGATCAGCCCAATTGCTAATACAATGTTATTCGCGCTTTACTCCACTGTGCACCATTGCGCTTTGTTATGCAGTGAACTGAAGTTTTGACCTGGCCTATTGACTTTTGGCGCGTGTATATTAAAGAGCTCGATATATTTAAACTAATTGCATAATGTAATACTATGTATGGTATCTCCCCACTGCACTGACACGAGAACTTACACATTACTTGCTTAACTGTGAATCATTATTCACTATGTATTATTTATTCATTTATTTTTTAACATAAAATTGATTACGACTATTGCTATTTCCTATCTATTAATACACACAATGTGTATAAAAAGGGGGAGCATAGCTTATAGTCTGTTTTTAAGTTAGATATTCAAAACATTGTTTAGGCAATAGGTGTATGTACTAAGTTAGGACGTGCGCTGCTAGCTCAGCAGCTGTTAACAAAACATGGTTTTATAATTAGCTGTTCAAGCATTTGTGCCCTTAGGAAAATTTTATCAAAACCAATATTTTACCTCCATTTTAACTGACAGATACAATACATACATGTATGGGGTTTATGAGTGTCGGACTTATGGTTTTCCTTAAAAATCCTGGATAAATAACGCTTTGGCTTTATTTTTTACAGACTTCGGTACTGTTATTGTTATCATAGAGGTTGTTTAAATAATATGCTTTAGGTTTTTAAATCACAAGATCCGTCCTGACTACTGGTAAAAGATCGCCTTCTGGTAATGGTAAAACAATTTGTTTACATCTATAGAAGTTAATTTTCATGTTTTACAAAATGCTATTTTTATATTGATACACATAACTAAATTATTGATACAGATTAAGTGATTTAAATATACTGGCATTTTAATATATTTCAGTAATAATAAATATCCGGAATATTTAAGGTAAAATTATATATTATCTATCTATTATGGATATACATCTCTTGGGACAAGAGGGCGCCGTTTTATATTTTAGGGGAGATAGAGGGGCTCGTCCCCCTGTCAGCCAGGGCGACGACTTGCGAGTTCGTGCCGACGACGCGGTCCATGTCATCACTGACTATATACAATGACGTGTTGATAAACAATGATGGAGTGATACGAACGTGTCAACAAACATAGTCTCCGAAGATCGACGGACAGAGATACATTCGTTGTTGCTAAGGTCCTGGCTAGTTAGTCGTGAGTGAGTGCGCTATTATCAACATTGACATAATAAAGTTAAAATAAATGGAAGCTTTGAGGTAATTTAAAAACAGCTTCATAATAAATGGTTTTGTTGAATGGTTTATTGTAAATAAATCACATGACTTAAATATATGTTTAACCTTGAAGCTTCTATCGATTCCAACTTTATTAAAGCGATTAACATCTGCAGTGTGTAAAAACGTGGCGTTCGAAAAATGTGATAGTGTTAAGAAAACAGTTTCCTCCGATTAACAAAGAAAGACAGATTTTTTAATGGTCTGGCCAGCCGCCTTGGTGGGTGAGACGAGTGCGCTCTCTAATAACGATAAAACTGGATAAAATGTAAATACCATTTTCCTTTAAAATTTTTTAGTAGTTTCCCCCCAAATATATGTTTTTTAACAATACTAAAAATCGCCAGTGGTCAAAATTTTGACCAATTTTCAAATCGAGAAATAGGGATAGCTAATTTTTAAAAGTTAAAATTTTCAATGTAATGTCCAGTCTTAATCCATTTGCACGTCTGTTAGTACTTTGGATGGTAGAGATTAAACTTAATGTCCTTTTTTATTTCATTTTTATCAACAAATTTTAATCTCTTCATTTTATTCAAGTGAGAAAACTATATTTTCTTCCTGTATATGTATGATGGAATCCATTTAAATATGGTATCTTCTCCAAATATTCCTGATTCCAATAAAATCCTTTTTAACACGATTTCCAATAACAAAAGTGGCTTGAAATTGTTTGAAAATTATAATGCTAACCTGAATGTCACTTCTAACGATTACAAAAAAATAACATAGTAAAAACAATTACTGACAGTCATTTCACATCCAAGAAATGAAAAAATTGTACATACCACTGAAAACACTAAAAAATAAAACTATTTTTTTCTTTCTTTTTTTGTTTTTTTCTCCAAGATCTCTGATAAGATAATCGTTTCCATTACGATCGCTATCTTTCGTGGTTCTTCAATGCGCTCTCTAATGTAATCTGTAGTCTTATAGGTATTAATATTATGTCATTTATATAAGGTAACTCTGTAAGTTTATAATATTGTATTTACTTATTTAGAAAAATAGATTGTACGATCTATTTCATTTTAGATTCAAGCTAACTCCTCATAATGTATTCTGTATATTTAACAGTATACAGAATCTTGCAGCTACTAATTTAATCATCTAATGTTACAGTCTAGAAGAACACTCTTGTTTACTACTTTTATATTACTTTTAGCGAATTTCCCCCTATAGGGAAGTAGTTATTACCGTAGGCGGCACGGTGAGACTTAACCCCGGCACCATGTTATTATTCAAGTTACTGTGAAATGTATCTTATTATTCTAATGCACACATTTATTGGTCAAACTGTATTAAATGTATTGATACTTCGAAAAGAATGCAAGAAGAGGCTATAGGCCTACAAATTTCTCAATCTATTTTATACAGTGATACGTTATTTGCTTAAGGGTCCTCGGATATCTCCATTTTACCTCTGAAATATTACTTTGTTTCTTAAATTCTTGATAGCTGACACACTGCATTTAAATTTCACCTTGATACTTTATTTCAAAATAAACTTTAATATTCTGTTTCTTTCTGAGCAAGTGGATTGTAAATACAACTTCTAATTATTTTATCAATGTTATAAATGTTTTGTTTCGTAAAATAATATTGTATTAATTACGAAAACTACATTTGTTGTTGTTAAAAATAATATTTCATAGTGAACATTTAAAAAGGTCTAGTAAATTTTTCTCATTACAGTGAAATTTTCACTTTATACTTACAAACTAGTGTTGCTTTAGATACATCCAAGTGGCATAAAATATATAATTTTATGATATTGGGATTGTAGTTTGAAATATATTATAATAACAATAAGTTTCCTGCATCGTTTTAAAGCATCGCAAATAAACACAGCATTTGTAAAATCGCTTCTTAATCATTAATTATAAGTGTGAATTTAAAGTTTGTTATGACTGACTCCCCGTTCTGCCGCCGCTGCCGCGACCGACTCGACTGCACTGACGCAGTGACGCGGTGGCGGGAGACGGAGCGGAGCGGGCGAAATTAAATAATTTGGTTGAACACCTGCAGCCGCTACCAAGGTCATGATCCGCCGTGGCTACGCGAGCGCGCCAAGCGACGAAAGTCAGTACTACGACCATCCTCCATGGCTACCCGAGCGCGCCAAGCGAGGCCGGGCAGTACTAGGTACAATACTGATGGCGCTACCTAGCGAGAGCGGTCAGAACTACGTCAATATTTTGAGTCTATTGGCGGCCATTAGGCTTGCCTTCTCTTGCGTTAGCTATATATTCAATGCTATTACTTTCTTAACTGTCGTTTTTGTGATCGTTACTTTTTTGCTATTTTTAGCAAATTTCCCCTATAGGGATGAAGCTATTATCGTAGGTCTCATGGTAAGACCTAAGTCAGAGACCATGATATTTTTTGTTTTGGGGCCATCAGAAGCAAAAAACCCCATTCGTTCAAATTTTTATATAGGATATATAATTGCTTAGGCTACATTTATTTTATGTTTTGATTGAATTCACATGGTATAGACTACATTTAGCTTATTTTTAGGTTGACCAAGCTATATTTACATTATTTTCAGGTTGAATAGGCTACATTTACTTTATTTTTATGTTGGATAGACTGGATTTAATTAATGTTCAGTTTGAATTTATATTGTATAAGTAAGATATAGTTGTTTTAGGTTGATTAAGCTACATTCATTTTATTTCTAGGCTGAAGGCTACATTTAATTTATTTTTTAGGGTGAGTAGGCTACATGTCATTTTTGTTAGGTTGACTTCATATCGTAAAGGCAACATTTAGCATGCATTTAATATTTGTTTGCATTATTTAGGCTATTTTTAGGTGAATTAGGCTACATTTAGTTTATTTATGTTAAGTAGGCTCATTTAATTAATGTTTGGGCTAATAAGCAACATTAAGCTTATTTTTAGGTCATTAGGTTGCTTTAGTTTATTTTTGGCTGAATAGGCTAAATTAATCTTTTTGTGTTCAATAGGCTACATGTAGCTAACGTTAAATTTGTATTGCATGGGCTACATTTGGTTTATACTTTATGTTGAATAGGCTAGATTTAATTTATGATTAGATTGAATATATATCGTATAAGCTACATTTTGTTTATTTTTACTAGAATAGGTTAACATACCTCAACGTGCAACAGTTCAAATAGTACCACTACATGTTATGAAGTGATAACTCCATTTTCATCTTCAAAACATGTAGTGGATTTATCTACTATTTGAACTGTTGGACGTTGAGGTATGTTAACCTATTCTAGTCAATTTCACAGTTCAGGGGCTACCACAATGGATTTTAGTTTAATTTTAGGTTGAACAAGCTACATTTTGCTAATGATAGATTTAATTTGTTTTGTGTAGTTTATTTTAAAGTTAAATAGGATGTACTTCGATTGTTTAGGTTGAATTTGTACTTTATAGGCTACATTTAATTTATGTTTAGGTTCATTTTGTAGCGTATAGGCTGAATGTAGCTTGCATTTAGGATGTATTTGTATTGTTTATGCTGCTACATTTATGTTGTAAGTTAAATTTGTATTCTATATGCTACATTTAGTTTATTTATAGAATGAATCTGATAAATTTACTTAATTTTGATGTGAAATTGGCATCATGAAGTATACTTTTTAACTAACAAAATTAGTCTACATTTAGTTTATATTTTACTTAAGTAGGTCACATTGAGTTTAGGTTGAATTTATATTGTATATACTAATTTAGTTTATTATTAGGTAAAATAAGATGTATTTAGATTGCTTAGGTTAAATTTTTATATTGTAGGCTGCATTTAGTTTGTTTTTTTTAGTTTGTTTAGTTTGTTCATATCGTATAGGCTACATTTAGCTTGCATTTAGGATGAATTTGTATTGTATATGCTGCTACATTTATGTTGGTTAGGTTAAATTTGTATTTTATATGCTACATTTTGCTTATTTTTAGGTTGAATGTCCTACATGTACTTAGTTTTTAAGTTTATTTTTTATTAAATAGTCTACATTTAGTTTTTTTTAGTTTAATAGGCTACATTTAGTTTATTTTTATGTTGAATAGGCTACATTTAATTTATGTTAAGGTTTTTTCAAGAGAGGGTTAGCCTTCAGTCAACCACGGTATTGTATCGTAGCTAAGTTAGCTTATTGTGTACCCTCAGATACAGGCCTCATTCTGTCAACTCCCAGGTCCTTAATGAACCTTGAAATCCTCTTGACAATGGTTATCTGTTCTTCCCTTAGGTCACTCATGAGTAGGCCAAGGAGTCTAGTACACAGACCTTTTAGGGTTGGGCACTCAAATGTTTAGGTTGAATTTATGTTGTCAAATCAAATCAAAATCAGCTTTATTTCAGTAATTATTTACAATAAAAGAAACAATCCTAGCACATATTCTTTACAAATTAAATATTTACAAACAATTAATTTAGGTTATTCTAAGTATAAAATTTCTCTCACATAGGCTTTATTGCACGTGCATGAGAGAGTGTCGCTATCATGCTGTTTTTATTCATAACTACTTGAGCTGAGAAATTAAGAAAAAAAACTAAAAAGAAATGGAAATCAAATCTCAAATAAAGATGATAAAACGGTTTTCTTATGAAGCTACTATGCTTTGACAACCGCGTAATAAACAGTTCTCTCTGTTGTATTTATTTACGTGCAACTTGATAAGGACAGACAGACGGACAAAGGCATGCAATGCCTGTTGTATAAGCTACATTTGTTTACTTTAAGGTTGAAGACATGAAGAGGCTACATCTAGTTTATTTTTAGGATTAGGTTGAATTTGTATTGTATAGGTTACATTTAGTTAATATTTTTGTTAAATAGGCTACATTCAGTTTTTAATGCTGAATTATAACGTGTAGGCCATATTTAGTTTATTTTTTGGCTAAATAGGGTGGTTTATTTTTTGGTTAAATAGGTTGTATTTAGTTAGAGGTTAATTTTTGATGTTATAGGCTACAGGCCACTTTTAGTTTATGTTAAGGTTGAGTTTATATTGTATAGACTACACTTATCTTGCATTTAAGAACAATTTGTTCAGTTTAGACTACATTTAATTATGGGAATAGAAGGATAGACAGCTAGCTTACCTTTGAAAGAGTTCAGGCAGGCTATAGAAAACATGAAGAAAAACACAATTATCACAATATTTCGTCCCAATTTGTTCATTTAGAAGTTCAAGAAAGTTCATTTTAGAAGTTCATTTAGGAGAAAGTGCTAAAATGAACTTTCTTCTCTTCTCTTGTGGCTGAAGAAGTCCCTAATTGGGACGAAATATTGTGATAATTGTGTTTTTCTTCATGTTTTCTATGGCCTGCCTGAACTCTTTCAAAGGTAAGCTAGCTGTCTATCCTTCTATTCCCATAATTAAAATCCTGGCCTAGAGCCTTTCCTAAAAACTTAGACTACATTTAGGTTGTTTAGGATAGATTTGTATTGTATATGCTACATTCAGTTTACTTTTAGGTTGAATATGCTACATTTACTTTATTTGTAGGTGTGATTGGCTATAATAAGTTTATTTTTTGATTAAATAGGCTGCAATTAGTTTACATACATACATACATACAGATGCGTCATCCCGTAGACCAACCAATTAAAGGCGTGGGACCAGTCAAGAAACTTGCTAGGCCTATTTCAGGCTTCGTCAGATTGTCTTATCACTCTCAAAACATTTCTTCTTGAGTAGGGTATGAATTGAGTAAAGTGAGGTTAGTTGGAATGTAAAGCCAGGAAGAGCAGGAAGAAAGGTGGCACAACTATTCATTTAAGAATTCATTGATGCTACAGTAACATTTTTCAATGAGGTACTTCTTAAGCTCAGATCTGAACTTAGGCGTTCTGCCTAAAGATGTGATCTGTTGTGGAATTTTTTACTGAAAAAATTTTGGTCCAAAAAAGTTAGGCTTATTTTCAGACAATTGTTTATTTTTTAGTTAAGTAAGCTACATTTTGTTTATGTTTAGGCTGAACTCACAATATATAGAACAAATTTAGTTTATTTTTAGGTTGAATAGGCAGACTTAAGTATATGTTAAGGTTGATTCTTTTGCTTATAGGCTACATTTATTCAATTTGTGTTGAATTCATATGGTATAGAGACTATTTTATATTTAGGTTGAATTTTATTGTATAAAAAGGACAATTTTGTATCAACAAGGCCACATTTAGCGTGTGTTATATTGAATATGTATTGCATAGGATATATGGTTACTGTTTAAGTTGAATTTGTATTTTCAGGCTACATTTTTTCAGGTTGAATTCATGTCGTATAGGCCGCATTGAGCTTATGGATCGATTTACATTTAGCTTTTAGGATGGAATTCTAAAAGACGGCATTTAGCTTATACATAGGATGGATTTGTATGGTATAGGCTACTCTGCATGTTCCTAGGTTGAATAGGCTACATTTCTTTGATTCTTAGGCTGAAAAGGCTACATTTAGGCCTAATTAATATTTAGGTTGTATAGGCTACAATTATTTTAATTAGGATGAATAGGCTGCATTAATTTTCTTAGGCTACATTTAGCAAATCAAATCAAATCACATTTATTTCCTTTAGGTACAATGTACAGTAGGACATGTCAATACATTCAGTGAAATACACTTTGTCATTACAATATATGCCAATTATTAATATTTTTTAATGCAAATTTATATCAGTCCATTTGTTAAGTACATTTAAGCAGCTTTAACTAACTAATAAGAACAGAAGTTAACAAAAATGTGGTTGGTAATACTGGCGTGACTCATTAATAACATACTTTAAATAAAAGGGGAAAAAATAACAGCTGATAAACTATGAAGAGACAAACAATTAACAGATAATAGCCTAAATAGGCCCTAACAAAGTAATAAAAGATTAAAATGTATAGTTAGCTAAAAACATTTAATACCGTACAAATAAATTAGAACAATGAGAGAGAAAAAAAGCAAAAAACAAATAGGCCTAGGCCTACTAAAAACTAATATCACAGTTTCTCAAAGATAAGAACTCCTGTAGCGAGTAAAAGGGGTTTGCCAGAAGCCAGCACTGAAATTTGACCAAAGACTTATGACTAACTAACCTAGTATGCACTTTATTGAAAACTCTTAGGCCTATCGAGAAATGTGAGTTTAGTGATTTTGTAAGTCGTAGGTAGTTACAATCAATATTGGTTCTGTTGCGAGTATTATACTCATGAATATCACCTCTCATTGTTAGGTTAGGTAGTTCATTAAATATATATTTCACCACTTCCAAAATATAGAGATTAATGACTGTCATTAAGTTCAGTTCGATAAATAATGGCTTACAATGAGCTCTATGACTCACATTGGCCATTATTCTTACAACTTTTTTTTGAAGAATAAGAATTTTTGAAATTCGGCTTGAGTTGCCCCAAAGAACTAACCCATACTGTATTATAGATTGAAAAAACCTAAAATAAGCACATCACAAATATTCTTGAGTTACGTGACAGTTCAATCTTCTAAAAAGAAAAATGATTTTTGAGAGTTTTGAAGCAGTAAAATCAATATGAGGGTACCAACTAAGTTGAGAATCCATTTTGATTCCCAAAAATTTTATGTCACCCTGGGTATTTACTGTGACCTTTTTGCCTACACATTGAATGAATTTGTATCGTATAGCCTACATTTAGTTTACTTTTTGATTTATTAGCCTAAATTTAGTTTATTTTTAGGTTATATAGGCTAGCCTACAAATAGTTTTTTTTTGCTGAATAGGCTCTATTTAGTTTACTTTTTGGTTTTGATAGGCTTCTTTTTGTTTATGTTTAGGTTGCATTTGTTTTGTAAAGGGACATTTAATTTATTTTTATGTCGAGTAGGCTACATTTAATTTATTTTATTTTGAATTTACATCACATAAGCTGCAGTTATAGCTAAACAGGCTATTTATTTTAAGTTAAATAGGCTATATTTAATATATGTTCTGGTAGAATTTATATCGTATATGGTACATTTTGTTGAGTTTTAGATCTAGGCTACATCCGGTCGATATTTATATTGAATTTGTCGTGTGCGGCAGTGGTCGGCAGGACTGTGGGAGCTGTGGTACCTGCTGGCGGACATGCTGGACTGCTCGCACTTCTCCAACCCGCGGTTCCTGCTGTTCGCCGTCAGCAACTTCCTGCTGTACACGTGGTACGACGTGCCGTACGTCTATCTCGCCCACAACGCCATCCAGATGGGCTTCAGCGAGACGGACGCCAGCTTCCTCATCGGGGTCATCGGCATCCTCAACATGGTCGGCGAGGTGAGTGCACGGCCCAGAAATATTTTATTCGGTTTCGGTACTTAGAGAATCGACAAAACATCAACATATCCTTTGTAAACATTGATGAATAAGATGGAGTCAGATGTCAAAGTTTTGCCAAGCGCTGGTTTTAGCTGGTGTTCATTTAGCGTAGTGTATGCAACGAGGACCGAGGGTTACCTGAGTCTTCATCACAAAAAGCTGTAAACTGTCAGTCTGAAGAGCGGACGACTGAACTGGAGTGGATTTTCAGAGAGAAAGATGGGGTGTGAAGTGGGGGTAGGAGAAAGAGGAGAAAATAAATGGTCTATGGAATTTGCTATAAAGAACCGTTTCTCTACACTTGCCCGGGGATATACTAGAATACTTGGATTCATACTTTTGGTGCCTAACCTAACCTAACTTGACCAAACACTCATTATAGACTAACTCATATCCACTCAAACAATCACAGAAGAATAGTTGCCACTTAGAAGGTTAGAGGTAGTTGTACAAAGAACTCAGAATATAGTTCCATCGACCCAGCATTGCAGAGCCCTCCCACACAAACAAGCGCCTTTCCGCTCTCTCAAAGAATAACCTCACTCTGGGATGTTCGAGTGCTCGGTCCAACTCAAGAGATTCTGTAAGATTTATGACCCTCTGCCATAAAAAATTAGGGTACCTTGCATCACCTGCAGAGTGGAACTGAGGCAAGGGACCATGATAACGTTTCATTTTGGGGCTCTGCAGGATGCCAACAATGCCTATGACTTCCACTAATAGTATATTACATTACTAGCCCGGTAAGTACCGTTTTGCTGTGCGAGCATGATAGTTCCCGCTCAAGCCGCTAGGTGAGTGCGGGATTTTCATGCAAGTACGGTAAAACTTACCGCGGGTGTGCATACAATACTTTACATTGTACTACTCAGAAAAAAAACATATTTTTTAATCATAATGTATTCCTTGCTTAAACCATTGTTTTTCAAATCTTCAAACCTAACCTGTAATAAACAAACATTTGCTACCCCAGTGCTGCCAGTACTTTCCTGTGTAGCAATCAATAAACATACATTAAATGTCATTGTACTGTCGGTTTTTTTTTATATAAAGAGGGCCACTGTTTCGCTTGACCGTGGTGTTGCAACTTGGCTAAATTAGCTTATCGTACACCCTCAGTCACAGGTCCTCACTCTCCGTTAAATCCGAGGTCCTTAATGAACCTTAGATCTTCTTGGCAATGGTTACCTGTTCTTCCCCTAGGTCACTCATCGGTAGACCAAGGTGTCTAGTGCTGTTTCTTCTCCCTCACGTACTGTGCTGTAGGCAACACTGCACGTAGACTCCGGACCAATGAGTGGGCTGTCAGCTCCTCTGTTTGCCCACATGTCAGCTCTCTCATTGTAGCTCTCTCATATCAGCTCCCTAATTGGTCAGTTTGTCGGGGGGATAAATTCTAAGCCCTTACCCCATTTTAGGGGGTACAATACCCGAGATTTGGGGTTTTCATTCTGAAGTAGGCAGTTAGAGCCATGCAATTTAAATTCACCCCTACATGCCAGCGTACCGAGTAAGCACTCGTTCATTTTTTAATATTAAGACATCACACACATACTGTCATCAGTCATGTTAGGTATATATTAGTTATATATATATATATCGCGCGTATGTCGCCAGATCGTGCTGGGCTGGGCGGGCGACTGCGCATGGGTCAATGCGGGGCTGGTGTACGCGCTGTCGATGGCGCTGTGCGGCGCTGTCGTCTCACTCATCCCGCTCATCCACTCGTACGAGCTGCTTTGCGCGCTCAGCGGCGCGTTCGGACTCTTCATCGCCGCCAACTACTCGCTCACGAGCATCATCCTGGTGGAACTCATCACGCTGGAGAGGTAACCGTTGTATTTTGGTAATGGTTACATTAGTAACTGTTACTTTTAAATAACCTATTAGTACATCTAAGCATTATTTTTTGATTATGGTTACACCAGTAACTGTTACTTTAAAATAACCTATTACTTTAACAAAGTGTTATTTTCTGATAACGGTTACACTAGTAACTTTTACTTTAAAATAACTTATTACTATAACCCTATTACTAACCTCACATCGTTGTTTTCTGATAACAGTTACACTAGTAACTGTTACTTTAAAATAACCAATTACTATAACCCTACAACTAATTACTCACCCATTAGCATCATCATGGTGGCGCTCATCACGCTGGAGAAGTAACCAGCGTGACGGTTACATCAGTAACTGTTACTTAGAAATTACCTATTACTACATCTAAGCATTATTTTCTGATAACGGGTACACCGGTAACTGTTACTTTAAAATAACCTATTACTTTATCTACTACTAGCTCACTAGCATCATCCTGGTGGCGGTCATCACGCTGGAGAGGTAAAGAGTTGTTTCCCGGTAACGGTTACATCAGTAACCGTTACTTTAAAATAAACTATTACTATAACTGTTATTTGATAAAATTTAATAATACCCACTTCACTGATATCCAATTGACACTGGAAAGGTCTGTTGTCACCCCTCAATAGGGATGAGCTAAAGCGTTATTTCCTGATAACTTATACACCAATAACTGTTACTTTTTAAGACCTATTTCTATATGTGTTATTTAATAAAATTTAATAATGGTGTAAGTACCCGCCTCACTGAAATCCAATTCATGCTGGAGAGGTCTGTTGTCACCCCTCAATAGGGATGAGCTAAAGCGTTATTTCCTGATAACTGTTTACACCAATAACTGTTACTTTTAAAAACCTATTTCTATAACCTATTTCTAAACCTATTCCTAAACCTATTTCTATAAACCTATTTCTAATAACATTTAATAATGGTGTAAGTATCCGCTTCACTGAAATCCAATTCATGCTGGAGAGGTCTGTTGTCACCCCTCATTAGGGATGAACTAAAGTGTTATTTTCTTATAACTACTACACCAGTAACTGTTACTTTAAAACAACCTATTACTATAACTGTTATTGAATAAAATTTAATAATGGTGTAAATACCTGCCTCTCTGGTATCCGATAGTTGACAAGCAACTAGTTTCGACTTTTAATAAGTCATCTTCAGGCTCCTTCAAAGATGTCTTCGAATCATCTTCGGTTGAAGAGTTGTCAATTTACATAAAACGCCTCCACGGACATGACGAACACAAAACACGGACATAACACAATATAAAAACGAGTACCGGTACATTATAAATAAACAAACTTATTTAGGAGGCGACGCAAACCCGGCAATGGTTCAGTCGAGACTGAATTGACAACCTTCAATTGACAAGATGACTTATTGAAAGTCAAAACTAGTTGCTCGTCAACTATTGGATACCAATGAAGCGGGCATATTTATCGGTATCCAGGGGCTATCAATTCAAAAATTAAAATGAAATTAACTGTGTGCTTAGCAACTGTGAAATTCAGAAAAACAGGGAAAGTTAGAGAATTTATGACGTATTTTTCTAAATAGCGTCACAGTTTGCGCCAAAGCGTTGTCCGGGTAGTCGTCGAGCTGGGTTCGTTCCAGGGGTCAAATTTTGCGAGTCGAATCAGTCGAACGTCAAAGTGAGAACCGATGGCTCAGGGCTAGGCGTGTAAGGAATCGTTCCTTAGTTATGCCACAATCATCATAGCCATAAGTGTTCTCGGATGTTCCTGTTTTGCGAGGTGGTCGGCTCCGGCGTTTCGAAAAAGGAAATTCTGAGGGCAAACCACAGACGGGAGGGATAACGTCACGTCGGTCACAGGGTAGAAGCTATTTTACAATAACAATATTATTACTCACACCCTAGCCTACGCACACACACACAGCCTACACTCAACAGCTACTACAACTACGGAAGCGGCGGGCGAACCACCGGGGGAAGGAAGCTGTGGGCAAACCACAGGCTGCGGGCGAACCACAGGCTGCGGGCGAACCACGGCCGTGGGCGTACCACGGGGCTGTGGGCGTACCACAGGGGGAAGGAAGCTGTGGGCGAACCACCGGCTGCGGGCGAACCACAGGGCCGTGGGCGTACCACGGTGCTGTGGGCGTACCACAGGGGTAAGGAAGCTGTGGGCGAACCACAGGCTGCGGGCGAACCACAGGGCCGTGGGCGTACCACGGGGCTGTGGGCGTACCACAGGGGTAAGGAAGCTGTGGGCGAACCACAGGCTGCGGGCGAACCACAGGGCCGTGGGCGTACCACGGGGCTGTGGGCGTACCACAGGTAGGAAGGAAACTACCACTAACCCTACCTATAGCACTCACAACATACACCACTCAAAACTCAAATGCCACCCTCAAACCATACAAGCACATAGTAAACATCGTTTATGTCCAGACAAAAGCAAATATCAATAATAAAATAGCGAAGCAAAACTAAATATAAGTGTAGCTGAAAAAAAAGGTTACCTAATAAGCTAGTTGCGAGCTTACCACAATTGAGGAAGATTAAAGGATGGGAGAACAAACAAACTTAATATTTTCCTTATTCACTCGACTAGAGTTTTGTTTAATGTAACAGCCTTCTTTTTGTATTTAATATAACAACTTTGTCCACCCTGGGACGAAAAAAAAAACATCTTTGAGCCTCTATCACAGATAGTCGAGCTGATATTAGTGCTTCATTGGTTAAAACTTAAACATTCTTCAATGTGAAGTAGGAAACTATATTGGGCAAAACTTAAACATTCTTCAATGTGAAGTAGAAAAAAAAATCCTTTATAAAGCAATTATCACAGAAACACAGCTAAAACTCTCTAAATTACTAAGGATATATACAATTTTACATTGTCAACGATAGCGCATGAAAATAAACTAAACTTTCCGGCTTATTCTTTGAATAACTCCGGTCGAATCATTTTAGCTAGATTAGCGCTCATTTTCACTTCTTCCCAGGGAAGTTGTACCACCTGCTTCTTTTGCTTGGGTCTGCGGTACCTCTTGTTGGGATTCCTTCCCGGCTTTTTGTTCCGGTTGTCGATTCGTGTTCGTGGCTCATTTGCGCTTACTGAATATGCAGTGTTTGCCATATAAGGCTGGAGAGCTAGAGCGACGGGTTGGGCAGTAACAACTTCGGTTTTTGACGTTGAGGAACTGGCAAAGGCAGTGTTGCTCAGATATGGTGTGAAAATCGATGCGGGATACTGGTTTTGCTGAACTTGAGCTTGTGTTGTTGTGAGACAGGCAAAAGGGACGCTGTCTACCCGTGGAGCGAAGCTTGCAGTATCGGGTCGGAGAGTCATTAATTCGGTTTGGGACACGGTGGAGCTGGCACCAGAGTCAGTGCTCGCCAATGGAGTGAACACGGGAGCCATGTCTTGGGAAGGTACGACAGTGGTTGGTGACGCTGTGTTACTGGCAAAAGAAATGTTACCTACATGAGAGGTTAAACACAAAGTATCCAGGCGAGGTACAGATGGCTGAATGGATGGTGTGGAAGGCAGAGGTTCCTCCCTGGTTGCCTCCTCAATCTCCTTTTCGAGTTCTGGTTCTACCCCGATTGACAACCAAGGCGACAGGGTTGTTTCATAAGCGTCTGCTACTTGAGTATTTTGGCTTCCAAAATGGGTCATCAAAAACTCCTGGTTTTCTTCATTGATGGAACAACTTCCAGTTGTGCTGAGGGACGAGGTAGGAACGTACACCCAATCAAGTAGGTCGTCCATGCTATCGTTGGAAGAGCTATTTCGATGCCTTGGCTCTTCTGTCAGTGTAGCCTGGTCGCTATATAGCACTTGTTCCGTTACGGTGCTCTTCTCGTCAGTCGAGGTCGATTCCGTTTGCGTAGACGTGTCGAATAAGCTTCGAGGGGCCTCTTTAGTTTTTAAAACTCCTCGTTCTGCGAGGAAACCCTCTTCAAGGGCGATTCTTCCTTGGATTAGAACATCCTTGATGTGTCGTCTCCAATAATCGGGATTGAAGGGTGGGTGAAGGTCTTGGATATCATCTCCCCGCGCCAGTCGTTCCGCGAACCAGAGAATATATACCCCGCAGTCAACGTTATTTGCTTGCTTAGGGCAGCTAGCCAATGGCTCTTGTAAATGCCATGCCGAAGATACCAATTCCCTTCCCCTAAGTTTCGCCTCCCTTCGGAGGGCATTGAAAATGTCATACATCTCCTTTTTCCGGGAAACAAAGCGTACGGAGTCGTACGTATGAATTTTTTTAAGTTTTGGAAAAACTGCGATGAGTGACCAATGTTCTTGTTCTTCTAAGAAAATAGGGACGAGCACCACATCAACTTCAAATGGGTTTTTTACTTTAAAGCGACTCGCCGCTACCTCGTACCGTTTTAGTTTTAGGCTGGCATAAAAGAAAGTGTCCAACCCGATAACTTTTATGTTAGTGTTGGCGGACCTTTTTTCCAGTAAGTTTATGTATGGATTTATAATCAAATCATTTAATTTGTTTCCCGGATCCAGGCGAGCCAAATCTTTTTCGGGAAGGAGCGGGATCGGTGGAGGAGCAGATGATGAAGTGGAAGCCATTGTTCTGAAAGCAAAAACAAACATTAAAGCATGCCAAGCGTTAGTATTCAATCAAAATAATTGTGCCAGGAGAAGGGTTGGACGGGTTTACGGGTATTGGGAGTAGGGTTTCAGGTCCTTCGCGTGGACCCTGCCTACTAGCCGACCTTGAGTGTCTCGCAATATAAAGACATTCTTGCCTTCAGTTCTAGAAATTACGAAGGGGCCGTCAAACTTAGGAGCTAATTTTCCCGCAGTGTAATCCGCAGCTGAGGATAAAGTGTGGGTGCGTCGCAACACAGTTTGTCCCACTTGAAAGGGGTTTTCACGTCTGCGGAGGTTGTAATACCGGGCCTGCTTATGAAACGCTTTCTTGAGATTCTCAGCACATTTTGCTTGCAATTGTTTTATCGTGTCTGCTCGTAACTCGTGAAGTTGGTTAGTAGAGGGCGTTTCCTGGGAAGTAGTTTCGATGATGGGCGAAGAGAGAGATTGCGGTATGTTTAATTCACGGCCGTAATTGAGCATTGCCGGTGAATACTGGGTTGAGTCATGCTGTACTGTATTCAATGCAAAACGAAACTCATCAAGATGGTCGTCCCATGAACGATGGTCCTCTTTAACATATTGTGATATCATAGTTTTTATAACTCTGTTTGCTCTCTCTATAGGGTTCGCCTGGGGTGTATAGGGCGCTGTGGTCCTGTGCTCAATGCCCCATTCTCGAGTAAGTTTCTGAAATATCTTTGACATATACGGTGTCCCATTATCCGTAAGTACACAAGCGGGTGCTCCGTAACGTAGCAATACTAGCTCGACAAATTTCTTAGATATTTGTACTGCCGTAGCATTTCTTAACGGAGCGATTTCAATCCATTTACTGAACGTATCTTGGAAAACGACGATGAAGCGGTTGCCTTTCCGACTTCGTGGTAGAGGACCAATTACGTCACTTGCAACGACGTACCAAGTGCCTTGGGGACGCCTAAAGTACATTTTCCCAATAGCTTTTCGTTGCTCAACTTTATATCGCTGGCAACTGTCGCAGCCTCGAATATAATTTAAAATGTCTTTTCTGAAACCCGGCCAAAAGTAGTAGTCGGCAACTTTCTTAATGGTTTTGTTCACTCCCAAGTGTCCAGCAGTGGGTTGATCGTGACATTCGTTTAGGACTTGATCAACTCTATTTTCCGGAACACACAATTTCCATTCTTTCGTTTTATCTAGCTCGTTTTTCTTTAAGCGAAATTTTCGATATAACTGTCCGTCCTTGATGACATAGTTTCTATACTTTGAAGGGTCTTTTGAAACCATATTAAACATTTTCTGATACCATGTACCCAAACTTGATAGATCCTCGTCTTGGGAGTTGATTTTACGCCTTCGGTCAGGACCTTTTCTCTGTTGCTTGATCGCGCACGTATTCAAATTCGGGACTTCTCTATTCGCTTCCGGTTTACTGTTACTTACTGGATGCCTCGAAAGGGCATCGGCAACTCTATTTAAAGCTCCCTTCCGGTACTGAACGGTAAAATCAAATTGTTGCAATTCCAGGACCCATCTGGCTAATCTTCCTGACGGCTTCTCTAGACTCATAAGCCATTTCAAGGCTTGGTGGTCCGTAATAGCAGTAAATTTATATCCTTCTAGGTAAGGTCTAAACTTTTTTACCGCAAAAAGTAGGGCTAAACACTCCTTCTCCGTGGTGGTAAACTTTCTTTCGTTGTCTGTCAAGAGACGGCTGGCGTACGCTATCACCTTTTCCTGGTTGTCAACTTGTTGAGTCAAAGAAGCACCTAATCCATTATCCGAGGCATCGACTTGTACAACAAATGGTTGGTTAAAATCCGGGCACGACAAAACAGGAGTTTGCGTGAGTTTGTCTTTTAGTGTAGCAAATGCAGTCTTCTGTTGGGGACCCCATTCCCACCTTATATTTTTCTTGGTTAGCTTCGTAAGTGGTGAAGAAATTCTAGCGAAATCCTCTACAAACCGTCTGTACCAAGAAGCCAATCCAATGAAGCTTCGAACGTCTTTTGGGCACTTTGGAGTCGGAAACTCAACAATGGCTTTAACCTTTTCTGGGTCCGTCTGAATGCCGTGCTCATTAATAATATGGCCGAGATATTTTAACTCTTTCATACAAAATTTACACTTTTCTACGTTCAAGACTAGGCCTGCTTCTCTAAGTCGTTTGAACACCTCACGTAATAAAGATAAATGTTCTTGGAAGGTTCTTGAGACCAACACTAAATCGTCTAAATAGGCGAATGCATGCGGCTCAAATTCGGGACCAATTATGCTGTCTAATAATCGTTGGAACGTGGCTGGAGCTGCACTGAGTCCAAAAGGCATGACTTTAAATTGAAATAAACCACGTCCTGGGATCGTAAAGGCCGTTATAGGACGACTATTTACTTCTAATGGGATCTGCCAATATCCAGACTTCAAATCGAGTGTACTGATGTACTTAGCATCTCTCAGTTTATCTAAAATTGCTCCAATTTGGGGCAAGGGATAAGCATCACGTTCGCTAACTTGGTTGACTTTCCGAAAGTCGACGCAAATCCTTACTTTGCCTCCAGGTTTCTTTATTACCACTAAAGGGCTGCTCCAAGCACTATTTGAGGGCTCGATGATATCATCAGCTAACATTTGATCGATTTCTTTGTCAATGACAGCCTGCATGGCCGGATTCCGCGGGTAATATCTTTGCTTGATGGGTATATCGGTTTTCAATCGAATACGATGTTCAACTAGTGTTGTTCGACCAGGTGCATTTTTAAAAAGTTCAAGTTCTGTTTGTAGGAAATTTTCTAACTGATTGTTCTCGTCTTCAGTTAGAGGGGTAATAGCGCTGGCTGGAAAATAATTTAGATCATTTGTGTTGGGTGTCTGATCATTTAAAATATTCTTATGGACAGCTATCAACCCTAATGGCTGTATAAGGTCCATCCCAATTATAACTGATGTCGAAAGGTTAGGTACCAATAATGCCTTAACAGTCGTTTCGGTACCAATGATATCGCAATCAAATTCATAAACTCTGTTAATCGGTCTGGTCGTTTGATCAGCTAGACTAATTTTGGTTTCTACTTCAAGTGGTACCACATTTTGGCTTTGCAAATGGCGAGCTACATCACTTCCAATGAGTGTTATCATAGAACCAGTATCAATAAGGGCGTCAAAATATTCATTAAATATTTTGATTTTCGTAAACGGACGGCTTTCGGTTATCTGCTCATTAGCACAGGTAGTAAGGTTAAACTCCTTTACTTTCCTGAGCCACTCTTGCCACTCTACAGAGGTGGTGTTTCCTCTTCGAGACTCGGCCCACCTCCTGTTTCCGGGTCTCGATCTAAGTTTTCCGTTCGACATTGACATGTCGTGGTCAAGACACCTTCCTTTTTGCAATAAAAGCACCTTATGACTTTCGGCTGTCTACAATCTCGAAACACGTGTCCATTTTTGCCGCAGTTCCAACAAATTGGAATTTTGGTCTGGGCTCTCGTATTTTGATTATCAGCTCTATTTACCTGTGGAACATTTTTATTTCCAGGGTAATGTACCTTGGGGCGACCTTTTTCAACCCTCGTATTAGCTTTAGGGATTTCAAAATCTCTAGATGTCTGAGTGCCTTGATCAGATGACTTGCGATTAAATATACGAGACGGCCGACCGTATTTTGCACTTTCCGGCGTAAAGTGATTCTGTTGAACTGAGTTTGTTGTTTTAAGAGTATCCACATCGAAATCCGGTATGCCTCCGATTGCCCCCACTTTAAAAGGTTTATATCCTTTATTTCTTGAATCGTACGCCGTTTCAGGCACAAGTGACTGAGCCGGATTAGGAGGAGGACGGAAGTACTGGCGATCCCTTAGGTAGGTTTCATAGCCCTCTGCCAGCCGTATTAATTCCTCGGTATTGTGAAACTGATTCCGTCTCACTGACAATTTATATTCGGGGCGCATGTTTGAAAATAGTCTGTTGAGTATGTCCTCTTGAGAGTATCCACCTCTACGCCGTATTAAAGTCGTGAGAGCGACAACGAATTTCCTTATAGGCTCGTGGTCTCCTTGGGTTCTTCGTTCGATTTCTTCATCCAGCCTTCGGCGATAATCAGGCGGGAAATAATTCTCCGCAAAACTGGATACAAAGTCTCGATAGGTGTGCCACTGAGATTTGTTATTTCTGAACCACAATAGTGCGTCACCCTTCAATAATTCTGGAAGGGCTTTCAAAAGTAGTTCGGAGGGTATTTCATAAGAGTCGGCCAGCTCATTCAATCTTTCAATAAATGACACTGGGTTGTGCTCCCCGTCAAATCTTATATTCCATTTTCTAACTTGGTTACAAACCTCGGCCACAATGTTCAAACTTTTCGTCTTACTTGTTTTGCTTTCAAACAAAGTTTTCGCACTCGGTAACTCATAGTCCGATGTAGCTCTTTTGGGGGGATCAAATACGTATGAATGTTCATCGAAAGTTTCAGCCTGAGCCTCTACATTACGCTGCTTTACTTTCTCAGACTGCAGTGCTATCAAGCGTTCCTGTACGGTACGGTAATCAGCCGTTGGGGTTAAACCTAAAATCTCTCGTATTCTAATGCTTTCATAACTTTGAGTATCGGCCGTATGAGTAGAAGCGAGTGCCTTATTATTGGTGAAAGTAACCCTTGTATTTTCTGTTGGTAGGTTATTAGCCGCTCCCAACCAGTTACTTTCTTCAACCGTACGATAGATCGGTTTTTGACCTCCCACTATTAACTTTGATGGATCATAAATTCCGCTTGTAGATACAATGTTCTCAAAAGACTTCGAGTTCTTGTCGCTAGACATAGTAAGACCAGCCATCGGTCTGTGATAACTCCAAAAATCTACAAATCTCTTCCTCAACTCAACTGCGTGACCTGAGGTCGGAAGTCCGTATTTCTTCATTTCAGTAATAAGGTCATTTCTATTTAAGTCAAATATCCAACTCACTCTAGGATCAGAAAGGGGCGTTGTTACAGTCCTAGCGGTCGTGGTTGGAAGACCCAAATTAAGCGTACTAGAACTAGTAAACAGTGGTTGAGAAGTCATAGTTACGGCTGAGCGAGAGCTCAAAACCTCACTATATAAAGACTTAGGGTCCTTTTCTTCAGTTGGGCTGCTTCGAACCGCCTTGATCAATCGTTTCCTTAATTCGTCTGTCACTCCTTCGTCGGATAACTGGTAATCTCGGAGAACCTGTTTGAGAGATTCTTTTGATAGTTTTTATATCCAACCGACTCTCACATCAGATTCAAAGGAGGGCGAAGTATCCAATAATTCTTGACCCATGGTAGTCACTGGCAACGAGAAACTTAAGGAGGACGGAACTGTGACCGTAAAAGGTGCAGCAGTTACAATGTCAGGCACAGTTGTCGTTACACTAGAGGACGCACCTTGATTACCAGTCGTGGTGATACTAGTTATGGAAACTTTCGTAGTCGGAGCGGTCGTTTTAGTTGATGAAACTTTCGGCTTGGAACCGTAGAGGTTGTTTCAGAACTGTTTGTCATATTCGGGCGCCAGCAACTTAAAGGTTGCAACAATCAATCGTAGAATTCTACTCAACAATCGAATTTTTTGCTCGTGTCCCTGTTCCAGGGCGCCAAAATCTATGACGTATTGTTGGTAAAAGAACTAAAAATGTTTTCTTGAATCGAACTAGAAAAACTTAGGTCCCAACATAAAAGATTGGTCAAACTTCTTAAGAGAAAGCTAAGTCAGACTGTAAAGGCGAAAACTCCAAGTCCCAAATGGAAAAAAATATGTTCGTGGTCACAAAGATTTACACCACAACGTATAAAGTAAAGGCGTAAAATAGAAGCGATCGTATAATAAAGTTTAAATCGTGTAACGTAGGCGTAATAGGAAGGGCGATCCCTACCTTAGGCGTAGGCGTGCGGCTGTGTCAAGCGTCGGCGATCGAATGAAACCGAGTTCTGTCTCGGGGAACAGTACGGGCGGCGAGGAGTGGGAGAAAGTGCTAGTGCGCAGGTCCAGCCGGGCATGCGCGTGAGCCTCGGCTGGCGTACCAATAGCGGCCGCCGACCTAGCCGGCCGCGGGAAATTCAAACTTGACCTGCGGGGCGACCACAAAACAAACTACCCTGCTGTGAAAACTCATAAAAGAATCGGTTCTAAAATAAATACGTTACAAATTTGAAATATATGAGTCAGTGAAATATTGGAGGATTCTTACATCCTTTAGGGAAAACTAATACAATTTATCATGTGAAAGATTTCAAGGCCAAAACAGCCAAACTGTCACATAGTGATGGGACAAATGTCTTAATTAAACCATGTGATGATTCATCCATTCATCCTCAATTCATCCTCATTCTCAAGCCTGATTCAGATAGATAGTTTTCATTGGTATCGTAGCATACCTAACTGGATAAAGAAATAAACCTACTGTCAAGCCACCGAGCAGAAGATTCACCTGTGAAAGAATGAATAAACCCTATTTAATACAATAAACATTGTATTCAAGTTAAGGTAATTAAGACTAAACCATTGGTGCAAATATATGAACATTTTCACCATCGATAAAGAGCAGTTTCAGTAATTAAATAACTAATTTGTAGTTTTCAAACAAATTAAAATACAGGACGAATAGTTTTACAATTGAATGTAAATATGGAACACATTTCAGATGATGGATAGTGCCGTTCAGATGATTCACACACGTCTGAATAGTTCAGAGGATGAAAATTAAAAATTGGACGAATGTTTGTTTCTATCGGATAGTTCCCATCACTGCCGTCGCAAGATGCTCCTCCTGAAATCTGAAGATTTGTCCTCAGAAATTTTCTTCTCAACGATATAATTGTTTTTGGTTGTTTTACTGAGATTTTCCCCTTTTGGTCAGGTAAAAATACAGGTGCAGGATGAGAAAGTCAGGGGAAGATCTGAGAATTTCAGTGAATGATTTGCCTCTTGTTTGACGTTCAATGACTTTTCAAAACATAGATTTTGCAAATTGTGATATAACACGTGTGATATGATATTGTATGGATTTAAGAAGTAGGACTAATTGTTACATAGAATGTTTATCCGACTTGCCAATGCGTGTGAAATGCCTAATGATGAGTTAATGTCTAATGTCTCATGTCCAGGTTCACCAACGCGTATGGACTGCTGCTTCTGGTGCAGGGTGTGGCCAACCTGGTCGGCCCACCTCTCGCAGGTTAGATGAGTAGATTGTTAGATTGTAGATTAGCTAGGGTGGGTGCACTAGTGAATGACCGTTTTGCTAAATGAACCCTGTATCAATTATTTCTTGTAGGCTAACTAACTATCAAAAAGCGTAAAACCAGCCTTGGAATATTATTCAACATTTATCTTTCATCTGTTAAACACCAATTTTGTATGAGCGTAAATAATGCACTACGAGAAAAGTTTTCTCTACCGTTGTTAGCACCATGTTGGCAAAAACTAACCTTAAATAAGAAAGATGTAATGAACAGGAAGCTGTAACAACTATAAACAATTGACTCAGCTGATCTAGAAGGCAACTACAGCTGATTCTGTTTCAGTACTGTTTATTTTGGCCAGTACTGTATTTGCTGGATGGGGAAGGAATAACGTGGTCGGTCAGCCTTGCCATTGTATACTGAACCCTCTAAGTAGGGACATCCAATGTTAATTTGTTTAGTTCTGCCGCTGAAAAGCAGAGGAGAAATTAGTTAGCGCTGATGCATGGAACAGTTCCAAGGGCGTAGCCAATGGGGGGGGGTTAGGGGGTCAGAACCCCCCCCCCCCCGAAATAGTAGAAATAGCATTGAAAACATAGTGAATGGGGGTGAAAACCCCCCCGAAATTGTCGAAACCCTCCCTAAAATTCCCCCGAGCCGTAGAGGGGCCCGGGAAACAGTTAAAAAGGGTCCGAAATGACGATAAAGGCGGCGGAAAGCAAACACGCAAGTAAAATACCCCCGTTGCAGCAGACCTGCATACTCAGCGAATTTCAAGTGCAAAACAACATATTTCGATCCAACATAGCGAGATTTGACATGTTTTTGTAAGCTCCATAAGAATAACATGGGGAATGGGTATGCAGGTTTGCTGCTACAGGTATATTAAAACTGGGTGGTTTTAATTCAATATTTAGTAGATCTGAACTAGAAGAAGCCATTTACCAAGTTTTATCAAGATATATTGAGAAATAAGCGAGATATAGAATTTTATTTATTTCCCATAAGGTTAACATTGGGACAACGTACTGCGTTTACCACTTTCAATATCTCGGCAACCAATGGACATAGAGCCATGATTCAAAATACTAAATTGTTTGTTTTTTTGGGCTGAATTCAATGGTGCCAATAAAAATTTGAAAAATTTTATTTTTCTATGTAAAAATCTCAAAAAACCCATTTTTGGGGGGGTTTACCCCCCTTTACCCCCCCTTCGGTGGTCCGATCGGGCTGGTTTACGAACTCGTCCGAATAATTACTACTTTACACGTCTATGCCAAATTTCATTCCAATTGGACCATTTTTGCGCAAGTTATCGTGCTTAAAGACACATATATATATATATAGATATATAGATATATATATATATGATTTTTTGATTCAGTGTTAAGGGCTACTATATTTAATATGCAATAAATGACAAGAACTGAGTACCCTTTGTTAGATTTTATTTCCAACCGACATGTTTCGGGATCTAAGCCCATTATCAAGGTTTTTTAAAAGTTACATAGTCAAGTTGATGGTTAGATAGTAAAGTTATAAAATGTAAATAAATAAAATTAAAAGTAAACAAAATTTAAAATTAACATATGTATATACACTATTGGTAAAGTAGGGAATGTTTTGTAATCCTTCTATTTCATTTTTGTTTTCATGTTCCATATCCTGTGAAATATTGGGTTATTTAAATTAATTTGAGTATTTAAGACACTGTTGGGGTTTTCTTTATGTTTCAAATATATGTGTAATTCTTCTTTGCTGTCCATTTTGCTACCTTTAGTCATATACTCTATTATCGTCATATTTTTGTCAATGCTTTCATATTTGTGGTTTGAGTCTAAAAGGTGTTCAGCAAATGTCGACTTCATGGTTGTGGTGTTGTTGCTTTTCAGGGCCTGGATGTGCTCTTTAAATCTAGTTCTGAATGTTCTTCCTGTTTGCCCTATATAACATTGATCGCAGTCGGAACATTTTAATTGGTATAAGCCTGATTTGTTATATTTATCTAGTTGATCTTTTGAATTAGTTTTTCTTTGTATCATTTGGAAAACGTTGTTTTTTGTTTTAAAGCTTATTTCTGTATTTGATTTTTCAAATGTTTTTCTGATTGCATTATTTGTGCGGGTATTGTAAGGAACATTAATGTATTTCTTAGGCTCTGGATTTTTGTTCTGGTTTTGTTTTAATCTTCTTTTCTTTTTCATGTTCCTTATCATTTTGTCAATCATGTTATTTTTATATCCGTTTCTTACTGATAAATATTTTATTATGTTCTTTTCTTTTTCATATTCATTTTTATTCATCGGAATGTTTAATAATCGTGTTATCATAGAACGAAAGCCGGACATTTTATGTTCCCAGGGATGGTTTGATGTTGAGTGGATCAGAACTTCTGTTTGTGTTGGTTTACGAAAAATTTTAAAATTATGTTTGTTTCCTTCTTTTTCAATTGTCAAGTCTAAGAAATTTATAGATTTGTCTTGCACTTCTTTTGTAAATTTGATTTTATCGGATATTTTGTTTAGATATGTGTAAAATTCTACACTTTCTTCTTTTGTTCCATTGAATAAACATATTATGTCATCGACATATCGATACCAATATATAATTTTATTTAAGTAGGGATTTGTTGCATTCATTATTTTGGTAATTCAGTTCAATAGAATTAGTGGATAGAATTAAAGACATCGTAATTCCAACAAACAGTGTATTCATATCTTTCGACATAACAAATATGTACTCAAATATACCATGTAAAGAGACATTAAATATACTGAAACAAGATTTAGAAAAAGATGCTAAGTTAGCTAAACAAAATATTAATGACCTATTAAAGCTCACGGAAACCTGCATAAATCAAAGCTATTTTAATTATAAGTCAAATTTCTACCAACAACAAGATGGTCTAGCAATGGGATCCCCCCTATCAGGACTTCTTTCAGACATTTACATACATAATATGGAGATTACCAAAATAATGAATGCAACAAATCCCTACTTAAATAAAATTATATATTGGTATCGATATGTCGATGACATAATATGTTTATTCAATGGAACAAAAGAAGAAAGTGTAGAATTTTACACATATCTAAACAAAATATCCGATAAAATCAAATTTACAAAAGAAGTGCAAGACAAATCTATAAATTTCTTAGACTTGACAATTGAAAAAGAAGGAAACAAACATAATTTTAAAATTTTTCGTAAACCAACACAAACAGAAGTTCTGATCCACTCAACATCAAACCATCCCTGGGAACATAAAATGTCCGGCTTTCGTTCTATGATAACACGATTATTAAACATTCCGATGAATAAAAATGAATATGAAAAAGAAAAGAACATAATAAAATATTTATCAGTAAGAAACGGATATAAAAATAACATGATTGACAAAATGATAAGGAACATGAAAAAGAAAAGAAGATTAAAACAAAACCAGAACAAAAATCCAGAGCCTAAGAAATACATTAATGTTCCTTACAATACCCGCACAAATAAAGCAATCAGAAAAACATTTGAAAAATCAAATACAGAAATAAGCTTTAAAACAAAAAACAACGTTTTCCAAATGATACAAAGAAAAACTAATTCAAAAGATCAACTAGATAAATATAACAAATCAGGCTTATACCAATTAAAATGTTCCGACTGCGATCAATGTTATATAGGGCAAACAGGAAGAACATTCAGAACTAGATTTAAAGAGCACATCCAGGCCCTGAAAAGCAACAACACCACAACCATGAAGTCGACATTTGCTGAACACCTTTTAGACTCAAACCACAAATATGAAAGCATTGACAAAAATATGACGATAATAGAGTATATGACTAAAGGTAGCAAAATGGACAGCAAAGAAGAATTACACATATATTTGAAACATAAAGAAAACCCCAACAGTGTCTTAAATACTCAAATTAATTTAAATAACCCAATATTTCACAGGATATGGAACATGAAAACAAAAATGAAATAGAAGGATTACAAAACATTCCCTACTTTACCAATAGTGTATATACATATGTTAATTTTAAATTTTGTTTACTTTTAATTTTATTTATTTACATTTTATAACTTTACTATCTAACCATCAACTTGACTATGTAACTTTTAAAAAACCTTGATAATGGGCTTAGATCCCGAAACATGTCGGTTGGAAATAAAATCTAACAAAGGGTACTCAGTTCTTGTCATTTATTGCATATAGATATATATATATATATATTTATGAAAGTGAACGAATAGTGTTTTTGGCATCTGAGGACCTCAAAAAGAAAAGTTATGATGGTTTTAGGCTTAGGTCTTACCATGAGACCTACGGTAACAGCTTCTTCCCTATAGGGGAAATTCGCTAAAAAAAAGGTCATCACTTTTGCCAAGGCCAAAATTCACCCGCCGGGCCTGGCCGAACCCCCCCCCCCCCCCCCCCCCCCGAAAAAATTTCCTTACTACGGCTTTGAATAGTACAGGCTGGTTCCGATTAGGCTGTTCCTCTACTCACTATCCAAAATGTCAAAGTGAGATTGTTTGTAAACAAAAAAAGTTAACATTATGGTAAAAGATATAACAATACAAAACACATATTGAAGAGGTAATAAATTTTCAACATCGATCAATCCAGCAGTAGGAAAATTAATTCTGTTTATGATACTACAATTTAGAACTCAACTAAATTATGGAGGTATTTTCCAGCCACGCAGTTCAGATGAACCAAAAGCAGACACAGATAATAGTATATTTCATTACAAGGGGCGAAAGTGACCCTTTTCGTATGAGCTCAAGGTTTACGACCGAACCGCCAAGCGAGGTCGTAATTTGAGCGAGTAACGAAAAGCCACCTTAGACCCGTGTTATGAACTATATTTTTTGTCATACTGCATAAAATATTGAGCGAACTACTTAAAAAAAAAGAAACAAAGGTTTTACAGACAAAAGAGTTGTTTCCATTTTGTCGTTGCATTTTAAAATCACCTGATATCTGTCAATTGTTTTAATGTTTTTTTAGCTGATAACGAATGATATGTCGAAAGCTGTGTACTATCGATTGCAACAATGAATGTTTTAATCTATTGTTTGGTATCATGAATCAGACCTACCGCTAACATCGTTATCACTCAGCTTAACTTCTGTCTGAGGCAAAATTAAATATTTATCAAGCCTCTTGACTTACTATTAATTATTTCTGATGGATAATTTTTTATCTCTATTTCTGATAGATGATTTTTTATCTCAGGTTTTGTAGAATTAATCTAAATAGAAATTATTACAAAATAATAAGGGAAGTGTTTACCAAACATTTATTGCTTCATTTATTTATACAGACACACGGCAAAAATCGATTACAATTCTAATGAAAATCATTAACATATTTAGTAACTTCTTGAATCTTCAACAAAAATTAAAGACATTTTTCTAACTTAAATTAATTATTTTCTCCAAGACTAAATTATTAAACATATGAAACTTCAGGAACGTGTTAGGAAACATGTTTCTGCTCCACAGGTTGGCTCTACGACATCACGGGCAGTTACGACCTGCCATTCTATCTGGCCGGGATCTTCATCGCCATGTCGGGAGCGCTTCTCGTCATCCTCCCCATCATCCACAAGATCCAGAGCATCCGGAGACCCGGCGACAAGTCCAAACTGTCGTCCAATCATGTGTGAGCTACAGTACGCAGTATTCTCTCAGAAACGTTTCGACCCACGGCAAAACCGTTATTCAGATCCAAGTTGTCATACGTTCGGAAAGTTGTCGTACAGTGTTGGCGTCTGTCGTCGGTGGTTTTTACAACTGGTGTGTGGCATCCTTATCGCTGAAGTGATGGTGCGTTTTTGCATCAGTCTAGTAATGATAATGTTCCCTGTTGATACTTATTTGACCTGTATAAAAAAGATGGTATGGGTTAACATATTTGAACAGGCTTTGAAAAAAAATTATGTTATGCTTACAACATGAGAGACTTAAGAAACAACCCCCCATAAGACAGTTGATTTTTCACCGATTGACTAAAAATAGTGCTTCACAGTCTACATTACACTTTTAGAACTAAAGTCTGATGTTGCTATCAATGTCACTGACGAAGACTCCAAGTTTATGAGCTCTTTTTCTGTGTATTTTATTGAAATGAACCAAAGTAAAACACATTTGGCATCTCAAATTTGAATCGCTTTGTCAACGAAGTTAACTAATTAGGGTAGAGCTATTTGAGCGTAGTGACATCGTAATCGATGGTTTAAGTATCGATAACTCGTTAGGTGCATGTGCCAGCGGCCACCGCGTATCGTAGCGTAGGACTCTCCTAGTTGTACAATTGTTAAGTTTTCGATGATAAAAGTCTTCCCAGTTTGAACGTGCCGCGGCTCGAGTTTTATTTTGCTGATTCGATTGTATATTGTTGATCAGTGCGAAATGTAGGATAGGTGTTGTCTTTCTTGTTAAACTTGTCGTATTTTATTTCGACCTAGTTTAAGCGTAGGAAAGATATCTACTCAGTTGTACGTATCGGTGAAAGTACAAAACTCACTGTTGTGGATAAAGTTTTGTTTTTATCTGGTGTAGGTCCACCCAAAGTTCGCCATATTTTTGTGTCACATATTAGTAAGTTTTATAGATTAGGTATTTTCTGTTGATAAACATTTTCTCATTTTCTCAAATGATAAACTAAATATTGCTTTCAAAATAATAAGTAATAGGCAGCACTTCAAGAAAATATTTATTCCGTTGGATGTAAAAAATATGTATTTCTTTTGGAATATCCAAGTCTCCTATATGTTCCTACTTGAGAACCAAACAAGAGATTCGTGATTCACATAGAAAACATTTTACAATCCAGGATTGTTTCCCCCAGTTTTTAACTGAGGTATATTTTTAATTCTAAGGGATGAAAACGTTAATGTAGATTTAATTGGACCACTATCTTTGTTGGGAAGTTTCGAGACAGTTTTTGTCATATTTAAATTATCATAGAGGTGCACCTGACTATTTTATTTGCCTCAGTATTTGGAAACTATTTACATATTTTACTCTCACATAACGTTGTTTAATTTGTTTAGTACCTCATACGCCAAATATTAGTTTAGATGATAATGCTACTGTGAACGAGTCGCCTGACCAGTAGAGTTTAGTTACGTCCTTTTACCATTTAAGTCTAATTAGTATATTATCGATAAAATCATACATTTAAGACTGATTTTATTATGTTCTGTAGATTAAAAACATAATTGTAGGGAAGTTATTTTTTTAATGTTTTACTTTTAGTCTTAGTCCTTAGGATTTTAAAAGGTTAATATTTGTTTTATCTTTTGATTTTTAATGAGTTGTTAGTAAGTTTTGTTGTGACTCATCTAGATTTTATAGATGTTTCCTATCCGATAAGTTTATGTTTCTGGTATGGATTCATGTTTATTACATGATTATATCCAAGAACAACAAACTAGAAAACGGCACCAGTGGTTTTTTTTTCGAGTAGTCAACCCCCAAAATCTTGAAACTAACCGAGAGTTGAAAAAATTTTCTTTTAAACATAAACTTTGTACATTGAAAAATTGATGTTGATCAAGATTGATGTTGATTGATGTTGATGTTGAAAAATTGATTGTTGTAGACAAAACAACATTTTTTTTGCTGTTCCTTGTAAGTAAGAGGGAGGAGACTGCTTATCACTGAAGGCAGATAAGCTTTTTTGAATGTGCAAATCATTACTATGGATTTTAAATATTTTTGTCATTTTACTAGACTGTTGTTAGCTCTTTCATTCGTTGTAATTGTTTAATGATGTATGAACTACCACTGTGCTCACTGATATTTTCACAGTAGTAATTGTTGTAATCGTAACAGGTGCTCCTCAGCAGTCGATCGCCAAAGTCGTTAGTAGTTCCTCAATTCTTTTGTACATACGAGATTGTAGCAACGTTGTACATAGCCAGACAAAACGGTTTCGTTTTGTTACCAGATATTAGTACAATTTTATAAATTGTTCAATTATATATACACATAGTATATGATGTAGTTGAATGTTTTGTATTTTTCTCTAATCGGTACCCCTCAATAGAACTAAGAGTGTAAACAATCTTTTGTGGGACGCAATTTGTGTTTTTTGTCACAAATGTTGATTTAAACACAGTGAACAATGATTGTAAACAAGAAAACAAACAAATAACTTAGAATCAATGAGATGTCTTTTGAGATGGTTTTATAACTTAAATTATTTGATCTGAACATTTGGAACAATCATTTTATTCAAGAAAACTAAAAAAACAACTCAATTTAACTTTTATGTTGGTTATTCAGTCAGATATCTATGAACAAAACAATTAACGAAGATGTGTCAGGACTCAGATATTTTGAACTTTTGGTAACCCTGATTTATTGTTTAGTGTTTAGTTAAATTAATTGATTAATTTCTTTAAAAATTACACCTCTATTAAACATTTCAATGCCACAAATAAAAATATTATTGGAAGATACATTTAATCTGGAATAATATGTCATAAATAAATACTATCAGAAACTACTAATGATTACTAATCGTTAAAGCTATTAGTTTAAGGGATCATAATTACAATAAAGCCCCTCATATCCGGCCTCGGTTTTACCAGTTCTTGGTTTATCCGGCCGCTTCTCAGAATCCTATCAAAACATATTTCCCACACTTGTATATGCTTAGTCCCTTTGACTCTCTCTTGGATATATCTCTGTTTGTTTACGTCGTTTTATCCCTTTTTGTTTATGGCTCCAGTTCACTAGTACTGATGTACTGGTACATTCGGCGTGACACGTCCTACATCACTCTCAAAGGCCTCACTCTGCAAACTGCTCACAGTACATATTGTAAAGTCGGATTCACCCTGATTCGGCAATAGTGAACTTGAGACAATAATTTATACTGCTATGTGTTCATTAGTCTACCCTGACATTTAATGTGTATCCAGTGCAGTTATTAGAGTAGAGAGCACAAAATAGGGCGGGTGGCAAAAACTCTAAACTCATAAAATTGTCTGCTAAACCTCAGCTAAAATGAGTAAATGAAATGTCTTTGTTGAGCTGTCAAAACTTTTTTTACGTTCTTCAGGGCATTTTACGTGTAAATGTTTGTTTACTTTAACATATGATCATATAGTTGATTGACTACTTAAACAAATAATAAACAATAATTTCTTCAGCAGCGCACTCACTGTGGTGCCCGCGATTATAATATTGTTTTGTTTTGTGAAGCCCCTTTGTATGACAGACATAGCCTATAAACATCGATGAAAGCTGAGGGGTAGCGAATCGAATACTACTGAACAGGGAAATGATTTTATTTAAAATTAATTTAAAACCTTGGGTGAAACGAGATCAATCAGTGCTCAGGTGATGTACATTGTGTTGGTTTTACCAACACTGGTATCTTTTTTAAATAACCCAAAAACTCAAAAGCTCAAATTTGGACTCAATTCATAAGCTACTTAAATTATCGTTTTCCTAATGGTTTGGATTATCCGGCCAAATTGTTATCCAGCCTGGGCTCAGTCCCGTGGTGGCCGGATGTGAGGGGTTTTACTGTAATTACTTCTCCAACAGCTTTTCCCAATGTAGGCTGGGAAATGTCAATTTCCGCCCTCTCAGGTTTGAAAACGGCTACTTTCCGAACTGTAAGCTGAAAATCACATGTTTAAATTCATCATATTAGTCTTCTGTACGACATTTTAAACTCTTGAATACAAAACCGAAACATTAAATTATTTTGGAAAAAATTTTACAATAACAAGATGAAGAATTGTAACCAAATTAAAATGTACCATAAAACTAAGAATTTTAGCACGAAAACCTTACAAATAATTAAGGTCTAAATTAATGTTAAAGATGGAAATAAATTTCCACCGTGCTAAAGGGGTACGTGTTTATTTGGAGTTAGATGTTTCTCTTTAGACTAGACAATCTTTACTAGCCGTTGTTAACTAATGTTACTGTACATAAACGATAGTCGAGTGTTAAGTCTGGTGGACAAAGTCTACAGGCGCGGCCTAGTCTCTACAGTATTGTAAGGTTCCAGACTCGTTTTTCTATAGTTCAATAGTTGATATTTACCAAGTTCTTATTGTATTTACAGTACATAATAAATATTATTTACCGACAATGTTTCATTTGTACCCTGTGTCATTTATCATTACAGCATCAGTTCAGTATAGTGTTTAGTATTTAGAAGAAATCAAAGCCGTATCAAGCAAGAAGGCTGCGGCTTTCAAACTGGCAACGTCGCTTTAGAAGGGTTTTCAGCACAGAAGAACCATCCTCAGGTGGCTGATTCAAAGTAAATGGGGCTACAAAAGAAAATGTTTTTTGACACCTTGGTGATGTCGTTTACAAGCGCAGCTTCTTTATCCAAACTCAAACTGGATTGTAGCGGAGATGGCCATGTCCAAACTCAAACTGGATTGTTGCGGAGATGGCCATGTCCAAACTCAAACTGGATTGTAGCGGAGATGGCCATGTCCAAACTCAAACTGGATTGTAGCGGAGATGGCCATGTCCAAACTCAAACCGATTCCATTTTGTAGGATAGTGTATTTCATTACTAGTACCGAAAGTGGCATTTTCCTTTGCGCGCTTATGTTTCATGTGTGAGGCAAAGACCAGTACAGGAACAGCAGAGAGGTGAAGCTGAGTTTGATTAAGTGAGTTTTGCATACAAAGCAAAGCAGGAGTAAGGCATAAACACAACCTTGGGCAGATTGTGATATCAATTGTAAAAATGAGCAAGTGCCAGAAAATCACTTTCGGTATCAGTCATGAACAATACTTTTCATTACAATGCAAATTAGACCCATGCAAATCAAGGACCTGAGTAAAATAATAGTTATTTGTGTGTTGAGTGAGCAAAGTACATTACCTCGCAAGTGAAAGCTCGGGCGACAATTTTCGTAAGTGAGACCATGTGCTTTATTCTCGAAATACATTTTTCGCTTACCAGCAATAATAAATATCCTGATCATAAACATTTATTTTACCAACTTACTAAGTAAAAAAATATCTCATTTTGTTTTGTTCTGCTAATAGCACCTGCATATGGGTAGCCACAACCTTGCGTGCACCAGCGATCTGCTGATTCTCCAGCATTCTTACATGCTTAAGCATGCAAGAATGCTGTTTCAAAAAAACAGCATGTTACATGCTGTTTTAAAAAGCGACAATTCGGCTGAGCAGTACTCGAGGAGTAATTGTTTAGATATTCAAGGGGTTCCTGAGATGCCATCGGAGAATGTACTCGACATAGTTACTAAGGTGGGCCAAGTTATTGGGTTTACACTCGAACCTTCTATGGTGGATGCTGTGCTCAGATTGGCCGCTAATTCAAATAAACCTAACACTCCGAGAGGAATCATAATAAAATTCTGTCGCAGAATTGATATGGAGGATATGAGACGGAAGGCCATTCGTAAGGGTGGTTTCTCTGCGTCTAATCTGGGCTTGTCTAATGAGCACACGGTGTATGTTAACTTATCTATGACACGAGAGACACGTTTACTATGGTCCGAGGTTCGCAAATTCAAAGCTGCTCTCCAGTATAAATTCGCCTGGGTTACCAGCTCTGGGAAGATTTTTATCCGAAAATCGGAAAGTAAACCAGCGATCTTGATCAAAAGCTTATCAGATCTCCAACGCCTAGAGCCATCTCGGAAGAGAGCAGCAGCCGGAGCATGGTCAACGCAGTGAATCAACACAGGAGGCTGGAGACAACCTCTAACTCTCATCCCTATTCCACCCATGGGACCAGGTGTGCCACTAGCATACATTGGATTTTTTTTTTACTATAAAAAATTTAGTGATCTACAGTTCTCTTGTAAATACATCATTTTTGTTCAAATATTATTTATTAATTTATGCATGTTGTTGGTTAGGCCTATAAATTATTTATTGTTATTTATTTATATAAGTATTAAATTAAATTAATGCTTGAAGGGCTAACATTATGCATGTAAAAAATAATAGTAAGCCTACGATAACTAACAACAAAAATATAAATATTTACTATCAGAACGTTAGAGGGCTTAGAACAAAAACAATGCAGTTCCGGTTAGGAGTAGCTGATAGTGATCATCATGTTATCGCCCTCACTGAGACATGGTTGAATGACTCACCACCCAAAGTTCGCCATATTTTTGTGTCACATATTAGTAAGTTTTATAGATTAGGTATTTTCTGCTGATAAACATTTTCTCATTTTCTCAAATGATAAACTAAATATTGCTTTCAAAATAATAAGTAATAGGCAGCACTTCAAGAAAATATTTATTCCGTTGGATGTAAAAAATATGTATTTCTTTTGGAATATCCAAGTCTCCTATATGTTCCTACTTGAGAACCAAACAAGAGATTCGTGATTCACATAGAAAACATTTTACAATCCAGGATTGTTTCCCCAGTTTTTAACTGAGGTATATTTTTAATTCTAAGGGATGAAAACGTTAATGTAGATTTAATTGGACCACTATCTTTGTTGGGAAGTTTCGAGACAGTTTTTGTCATATTTAAATTATCATAGAGGTGCACCTGACTATTTTATTTGCCTCAGTATTTGGAAACTATTTACATATTTTACTCTCACATAACGTTGTTTAATTTGTTTAGTACCTCATACGCCAAATATTAGTTTAGATGATAATGCTACTGTGAACGAGTCGCCTGACCAGTAGAGTTTAGTTACGTCCTTTTACCATTTAAGTCTAATTAGTATATTATCGATAAAATCATACATTTAAGACTGATTTTATTATGTTCTGTAGATTAAAAACATAATTGTAGGGAAGTTATTTTTTTAATGTTTTACTTTTAGTCTTAGTCCTTAGGATTTTAAAAGGTTAATATTTGTTTTATCTTTTGATTTTTAATGAGTTGTTAGTAAGTTTTGTTGTGACTCATCTAGATTTTATAGATGTTTCCTATCCGATAAGTTTATGTTTCTGGTATGGATTCATGTTTATTACATGATTATATCCAAGAACAACAAACTAGAAAACGGCACCAGTGGTTTTTTTTTCGAGTAGTCAACCCCCAAAATCTTGAAACTAACCGAGAGTTGAAAAAATTTTCTTTTAAACATAAACTTTGTACATTGAAAAATTGATGTTGATCAAGATTGATGTTGATTGATGTTGATGTTGAAAAATTGATTGTTGTAGACAAAACAACATTTTTTTTGCTGTTCCTTGTAAGTAAGAGGGAGGAGACTGCTTATCACTGAAGGCAGATAAGCTTTTTTGAATGTGCAAATCATTACTATGGATTTTAAATATTTTTGTCATTTTACTAGACTGTTGTTAGCTCTTTCATTCGTTGTAATTGTTTAATGATGTATGAACTACCACTGTGCTCACTGATATTTTCACAGTAGTAATTGTTGTAATCGTAACAGGTGCTCCTCAGCAGTCGATCGCCAAAGTCGTTAGTAGTTCCTCAATTCTTTTGTACATACGAGATTGTAGCAACGTTGTACATAGCCAGACAAAACGGTTTCGTTTTGTTACCAGATATTAGTACAATTTTATAAATTGTTCAATTATATATACACATAGTATATGATGTAGTTGAATGTTTTGTATTTTTCTCTAATCGGTACCCCTCAATAGAACTAAGAGTGTAAACAATCTTTTGTGGGACGCAATTTGTGTTTTTTGTCACAAATGTTGATTTAAACACAGTGAACAATGATTGTAAACAAGAAAACAAACAAATAACTTAGAATCAATGAGATGTCTTTTGAGATGGTTTTATAACTTAAATTATTTGATCTGAACATTTGGAACAATCATTTTATTCAAGAAAACTAAAAAAACAACTCAATTTAACTTTTATGTTGGTTATTCAGTCAGATATCTATGAACAAAACAATTAACGAAGATGTGTCAGGACTCAGATATTTTGAACTTTTGGTAACCCTGATTTATTGTTTAGTGTTTAGTTAAATTAATTGATTAATTTCTTTAAAAATTACACCTCTATTAAACATTTCAATGCCACAAATAAAAATATTATTGGAAGATACATTTAATCTGGAATAATATGTCATAAATAAATACTATCAGAAACTACTAATGATTACTAATCGTTAAAGCTATTAGTTTAAGGGATCATAATTACAATAAAGCCCCTCATATCCGGCCTCGGTTTTACCAGTTCTTGGTTTATCCGGCCGCTTCTCAGAATCCTATCAAAACATATTTCCCACACTTGTATATGCTTAGTCCCTTTGACTCTCTCTTGGATATATCTCTGTTTGTTTACGTCGTTTTATCCCTTTTTGTTTATGGCTCCAGTTCACTAGTACTGATGTACTGGTACATTCGGCGTGACACGTCCTACATCACTCTCAAAGGCCTCACTCTGCAAACTGCTCACAGTACATATTGTAAAGTCGGATTCACCCTGATTCGGCAATAGTGAACTTGAGACAATAATTTATACTGCTATGTGTTCATTAGTCTACCCTGACATTTAATGTGTATCCAGTGCAGTTATTAGAGTAGAGAGCACAAAATAGGGCGGGTGGCAAAAACTCTAAACTCATAAAATTGTCTGCTAAACCTCAGCTAAAATGAGTAAATGAAATGTCTTTGTTGAGCTGTCAAAACTTTTTTTACGTTCTTCAGGGCATTTTACGTGTAAATGTTTGTTTACTTTAACATATGATCATATAGTTGATTGACTACTTAAACAAATAATAAACAATAATTTCTTCAGCAGCGCACTCACTGTGGTGCCCGCGATTATAATATTGTTTTGTTTTGTGAAGCCCCTTTGTATGACAGACATAGCCTATAAACATCGATGAAAGCTGAGGGGTAGCGAATCGAATACTACTGAACAGGGAAATGATTTTATTTAAAATTAATTTAAAACCTTGGGTGAAACGAGATCAATCAGTGCTCAGGTGATGTACATTGTGTTGGTTTTACCAACACTGGTATCTTTTTTAAATAACCCAAAAACTCAAAAGCTCAAATTTGGACTCAATTCATAAGCTACTTAAATTATCGTTTTCCTAATGGTTTGGATTATCCGGCCAAATTGTTATCCAGCCTGGGCTCAGTCCCGTGGTGGCCGGATGTGAGGGGTTTTACTGTAATTACTTCTCCAACAGCTTTTCCCAATGTAGGCTGGGAAATGTCAATTTCCGCCCTCTCAGGTTTGAAAACGGCTACTTTCCGAACTGTAAGCTGAAAATCACATGTTTAAATTCATCATATTAGTCTTCTGTACGACATTTTAAACTCTTGAATACAAAACCGAAACATTAAATTATTTTGGAAAAAATTTTACAATAACAAGATGAAGAATTGTAACCAAATTAAAATGTACCATAAAACTAAGAATTTTAGCACGAAAACCTTACAAATAATTAAGGTCTAAATTAATGTTAAAGATGGAAATAAATTTCCACCGTGCTAAAGGGGTACGTGTTTATTTGGAGTTAGATGTTTCTCTTTAGACTAGACAATCTTTACTAGCCGTTGTTAACTAATGTTACTGTACATAAACGATAGTCGAGTGTTAAGTCTGGTGGACAAAGTCTACAGGCGCGGCCTAGTCTCTACAGTATTGTAAGGTTCCAGACTCGTTTTTCTATAGTTCAATAGTTGATATTTACCAAGTTCTTATTGTATTTACAGTACATAATAAATATTATTTACCGACAATGTTTCATTTGTACCCTGTGTCATTTATCATTACAGCATCAGTTCAGTATAGTGTTTAGTATTTAGAAGAAATCAAAGCCGTATCAAGCAAGAAGGCTGCGGCTTTCAAACTGGCAACGTCGCTTTAGAAGGGTTTTCAGCACAGAAGAACCATCCTCAGGTGGCTGATTCAAAGTAAATGGGGCTACAAAAGAAAATGTTTTTTGACACCTTGGTGATGTCGTTTACAAGCGCAGCTTCTTTATCCAAACTCAAACTGGATTGTAGCGGAGATGGCCATGTCCAAACTCAAACTGGATTGTTGCGGAGATGGCCATGTCCAAACTCAAACTGGATTGTAGCGGAGATGGCCATGTCCAAACTCAAACTGGATTGTAGCGGAGATGGCCATGTCCAAACTCAAACCGATTCCATTTTGTAGGATAGTGTATTTCATTACTAGTACCGAAAGTGGCATTTTCCTTTGCGCGCTTATGTTTCATGTGTGAGGCAAAGACCAGTACAGGAACAGCAGAGAGGTGAAGCTGAGTTTGATTAAGTGAGTTTTGCATACAAAGCAAAGCAGGAGTAAGGCATAAACACAACCTTGGGCAGATTGTGATATCAATTGTAAAAATGAGCAAGTGCCAGAAAATCACTTTCGGTATCAGTCATGAACAATACTTTTCATTACAATGCAAATTAGACCCATGCAAATCAAGGACCTGAGTAAAATAATAGTTATTTGTGTGTTGAGTGAGCAAAGTACATTACCTCGCAAGTGAAAGCTCGGGCGACAATTTTCGTAAGTGAGACCATGTGCTTTATTCTCGAAATACATTTTTCGCTTACCAGCAATAATAAATATCCTGATCATAAACATTTATTTTACCAACTTACTAAGTAAAAAAATATCTCATTTTGTTTTGTTCTGCTAATAGCACCTGCATATGGGTAGCCACAACCTTGCGTGCACCAGCGATCTGCTGATTCTCCAGCATTCTTACATGCTTAAGCATGCAAGAATGCTGTTTCAAAAAAACAGCATGTTACATGCTGTTTTAAAAAGCGACAATTCGGCTGAGCAGTACTCGAGGAGTAATTGTTTAGATATTCAAGGGGTTCCTGAGATGCCATCGGAGAATGTACTCGACATAGTTACTAAGGTGGGCCAAGTTATTGGGTTTACACTCGAACCTTCTATGGTGGATGCTGTGCTCAGATTGGCCGCTAATTCAAATAAACCTAACACTCCGAGAGGAATCATAATAAAATTCTGTCGCAGAATTGATATGGAGGATATGAGACGGAAGGCCATTCGTAAGGGTGGTTTCTCTGCGTCTAATCTGGGCTTGTCTAATGAGCACACGGTGTATGTTAACTTATCTATGACACGAGAGACACGTTTACTATGGTCCGAGGTTCGCAAATTCAAAGCTGCTCTCCAGTATAAATTCGCCTGGGTTACCAGCTCTGGGAAGATTTTTATCCGAAAATCGGAAAGTAAACCAGCGATCTTGATCAAAAGCTTATCAGATCTCCAACGCCTAGAGCCATCTCGGAAGAGAGCAGCAGCCGGAGCATGGTCAACGCAGTGAATCAACACAGGAGGCTGGAGACAACCTCTAACTCTCATCCCTATTCCACCCATGGGACCAGGTGTGCCACTAGCATACATTGGATTTTTTTTTTACTATAAAAAATTTAGTGATCTACAGTTCTCTTGTAAATACATCATTTTTGTTCAAATATTATTTATTAATTTATGCATGTTGTTGGTTAGGCCTATAAATTATTTATTGTTATTTATTTATATAAGTATTAAATTAAATTAATGCTTGAAGGGCTAACATTATGCATGTAAAAAATAATAGTAAGCCTACGATAACTAACAACAAAAATATAAATATTTACTATCAGAACGTTAGAGGGCTTAGAACAAAAACAATGCAGTTCCGGTTAGGAGTAGCTGATAGTGATCATCATGTTATCGCCCTCACTGAGACATGGTTGAATGACTCAATTATGAATAGCGAAATGTTTACGAATGAGTACGAAATATATAGGAGGGATAGGATTGGTCAAGGTATCACAGGTGGTGGAGTTTTAATAGCAATTAAAAACTGTTTTAAGTCTAGTAGGATAACTGATCTAGAGTCAGAGGGTGAGAATATTTGGATTAAAGTTGTATTTTCAAATTCCTTTTCAGTAATTTTAGGCTTAGTTTATTTCCCCCCAAATTCACCTGTGACCACGTACAAATCTTTTTATGAAAAATTAGAACAGTTTCGATTTAAGAATGAAAACGTTTTAGTTCTTGGGGACTTCAATTTACATATTTCTGGGGTTAAATTCAATTTATCCAGTGGAGGTGAGTTATGTAAAGAGTTGTTATTTTTTATTGAATTGTTTGGTCTTAGTTTAAAAAATAACATTTTGAATTTCACTGGCAGGACTCTAGATTTAGTGTTGTCTGATATAGACAATTTATCTGTTTATGAAGAAGCCCCAATTGTGAAAATAGATCGCTATCACCCAGCCCTAGGTATTGATTTTATTTTTGAGGTGAAAAGCAAAACCATAAACGTATCAGATTTTGGCCAGAAATGTTATAATTTTAAGAAAGCTGATTATTTACAATTATATAATTCCATAAAATGTCTTAATTGGGATACTGTAATTAACTGCTCTAATATTAATGACAGCGTTGACCATTTTTATAGTTTATTATATTCCAGTATTGATTTGCACGTACCACTGTTAAAATTTAAGAAAAGTAAGTTTCCTCCTTGGATGTCTTACAATACTGTAAAAACTATTAGGAAAAAGGAGAGGATTAGGCGAAGATATAAAAAACAAAAAGTAGAAGTATTATTATTATATGAATATAAACAAATTAGAGCTGAGTCCAAAAGGTTAATTAAACAGGACTATTTGAATTACACATCTCACTTAGAAAATAATATTGTAAACAATCCAATGACATTTTGGAATACGATGAGGAGGTTAAGGTCGAACGACGGTTGTTTGACAACAATGACTCTGGATGGGGAAGAGGTGGAGGGGGAGGCCGCGATCGCTGAGGCATTTGCTTCTTATTTTAAATCGGTGTATGACGTCACCACTCTAACTTCTGAACAGCTGATTACTGATGCCCTACGCTCGCCCATTCATTCTGGCATTTCCTGTCTTACTATTGATTCAATATCAGAGGAGGAAATATCTCAAGCAATGAAAATGCTTAAATCTAAGCGTTCATTTGGGCCTGATGGCATTCCACCATTTATTTTTAAGGGTTGTTCTGAACTGTTTATCAAACCACTCTGTCATTTGTTCAACTTGTCACTGAATAAGAATTTCTTTCCTGACTATTGGAAGTTGACTAAGGTCGTCCCCATTTTCAAGAAAGGTTCTAAGACGGACATAAAAAATTATAGGCCCGTTGCTCTTTTGTCCACGCCATCCAAGATTTTCGAGATGATTTTATACAAACGTATATTCAATCATGTTAAGAACATCATCACACCTCACCAGCACGGGTTTTTCCCCGGAAGATCCATTAATACAAATCTTCTTTGTTTCTCTGAGTTTTGTATATCTTCTTTAGATAGAGGTGGACAGGTGGATGTCGTATACACTGATTTTTCAAAAGCTTTTGATAAGGTAAACCATTTGGAATTTCTCAAAAAACTTAATTATCTCGGACTTTCAATTAGTGGAATTAAATTCATATCTTCTTATCTGTTTAACAGAAGGCAGATTGTAAAATATGCTGGTAGTTCTTTTAAAGAATTTTTGGTTCAGTCTGGCGTTCCGCAAGGCTCGAACCTTGGACCTTTACTTTTTTTATTATTTATTAATGATATCGTTAAATGTGTGAAGTACAGCAGGGTTCTGCTTTACGCTGATGACATGAAAGTCTTTCATGAGATTAACTCTACAGATGATTGCCAACAGCTTCAGGAGGACCTAAGTAATTTAGTATTGTGGAGTCAGCATCATGGTTTAAATTTCAATGTAGAGAAATGTCATGTTGTTAGGTACACCAGAAGGAAGCAAAACATCATTCAATTTCAGTATTTTCTTGAAAATAATTCATTGACTGTTAAAGACACTTTTAAGGACCTTGGGGTGATTTTTGATGAAAAGTTTTCTTTTTCCCTTCATATTACTGAATTATGCAAACTTGCGTATCGAACTTTAGGATTCATTTGCCGCTCAAGTTATATTTTCAAAAACAGATCAACAATAAAGCTGTTATACTTTTCATTGGTAAGATCTAGATTAGAGTTTGGTTTGCACATATGGTACCCGCATCAGTATTACTTGATTAACATGATAGAAAAAATACAAACAAAGTTTCTAAGACTATTGTACTTCAAAGAAACTAGTGTTTACCCACATTTCTTTTCCTGCACTCAGTTATTTTCTTGCTTTGAGATGGACAGCTTGCAAAAGCGTCGTGATATGGGTTTGCTCATTTTTCTTTATAAACTGGTCAATGGAGTAGTGGATTGTGGAGAGTTGTTGGAGCGGCTTACCTTCTTCGTGCCACGACCTGCATCCAGAGCGCGGTACTTATTTAGTCCCCACTTTGCCAATACAAGTCTAGGGAGCCAGGCTCCTCTCAATACAATGATGCGGATTTACAATACCCTTCCACAAGATATTGATATCTTGTCGTCGACCTTGACCTGCTTCAGCAGTAAAATAAAATTTGCTTTAATAGATCCATTTGCTGATCAGCTGTAAAAATATAGTTCCTCAGAGTAAGTTGAAGTCATATGCACATTTTTTTATTCCTCATTGTTTTATTGATTGCCATTGTAATTTATTCCTATATCTGTTTATATGTATTTTTCCTTCTGTAGTTTCTAATATTTATTACCGAATGTTCTAGTCATTATATATTACTATTTATGCCTGCAATTATCAATTATTAATTATTAATTATTAATTATTATTTATCTAAATATTTATGTACGAGCTTTATGACATTGTAATGTTATATGTAAGATGCTGTAACATAATTGGACTTTTGTCTGTTTTGTAGCATGAAATCAAATAAATAAATAAATAAATAAATGCAACGACAATGAACAACGAATTAATTCTGAGACGTTCTCACAGTTGATTGTTGTTAATGTTAATCTTATTTGATTATTCCTGCCACTAAATCAGCTGTTAGCGCCTGCATTTGTTGAGCTGCAACATATTTGCATGAGTGCGTGGAAATTTGAAAGCGCTCTAATTTTTTAATTCAATGTTATTCTTATGGGTTTACTTTGTCTCCCGTCTGGAGACAAAGCAATTATATTCACTTAAATTATTTATAACTAATGGCCTGAAGGGGCAAAAGCCCCTAAAAATAAAATACAAATGCTGGATATTTTTAATGTTTCCTTCACACTTCCAACTCCGTAACATTTTGACGGAATTTAACATTTAAAGTGTAATAATGATGTTTTGACATTTTATCAGAATTTTTAAAAAGGGTGTTACTTTAGTATAGTAAAGGGCTGAATTTTTATGGAACAGAGGCGCTATCCGTCGTTCTCACAACAAACTCACTTCACTTTGCTCACAATTAAGCATATTGTCATGGTTTTAAGAAATTCTTTAGATTAACCACAGACTGCAGCACTTATTTCCTAAAGTAAGTTGTGACATTTAACACAAAAATGTATACCAATGTCGTGTGTAGCCTCCACGTGGTTCAAAAAAACATAATATATTGGACAGTTAAAGGTTAATTATTATGGAAATCTCCGATTGAGTCTACAATTTACTCAATAAGCAAACAAATAAGGATAAAATCAGAAAATACAGTAGAGTCCCACAAACCCGGACTAATGTGGACTGAACGGTGTCCGGGTTTGTGAAATTTCCGAGTTATCGGGAAATGAATAAATATAAGAAAAAATAAGAATGGTTTCTGTTAATTCTATAAGAAATCATTTCTTTATTGCATGGTAAAAAATACAAAAACTACATTATCAGTTACAAAAAACTTAGGGAAAAACCAAAACTGTTTTATGTGTCACACTGTGCTCTGGCCTTGAATCTCAGTGCACTTCATTGCTCTGGCAGGCTTTCCGAGTTATCCAGAATTCCGGGTTTGCGGGACTCGACTATAGTCTCCTGTTGACAACTCCATGCTCCACATTGGAGCCTCTGGCTCCACTTCATAAGGAAGTCAGGTTTGGAGACCACTGCTTGGTAAATAGTTAATTGAGGATTTTCCCTCCGTTCAACATTTTTTAATTATTGTTGCCCTTGTGTAAATACTGCTTTGTCTTGGTAGATTCAAGATTAACACTTTGTCCGCGTAGGACGTCTTTAGACGTCTTCGATTCATTGATGAATAGCTGAGGACGTCCTAAGACGTCCTTATGCAAGGTTTATCAAACAGACTTACTGGCGACTCCGTTTTGGTAGTAGGGGATTGAAATTCTGTCAGCCACTGGGGGGACATACTATAGTTTAACGTCATCACCGTCGCTTGCAGTTTCCGCCCTCCATTTAGTGGCGCTCCTAGCGGCACATGTGGGATTCTTCCCATGTAATCAAAGCAGTTTGGCACGTGCTACCATCCTATTTTAACGTATTCCTGTGAGGATTTTTGTTAGTTTGTGTGTGTTTTGTTTATCCTATAGATAGTGCGTAAATAAGATGAGTAAATTTTGAAATTTTGAGTTTTTGTGTGTGCTGTAAACCGTAGGACGTCTAAAGACGTCTTCTTTTTTTTCACGATTTTATGTGGTATATGGTGACATAGTCGAACTTATAACTGACTAGAAAAACTGAACAAACCAATATTTGTATAGTATATACATATAAACCACGTGAAAAACTTTTTTTACATTTTTAATCCAACCAGTGAGGCTGAAGACGTCTAAAGACGACCAAATCTTTGACGTCATCCTACAAACTGGAAGTGGCCCGAAAAAACATTTACTCGGCATGACTGACCTTCCATAACCATAAACTTTGTGAATTAGCAATAAACCTTTACAGCTATGTGGCGGTATATTAAAAAAAATGTTAGCAGTCAATGTGTTAAATATACTTTTGTTAGGCCAAATTTAAAGGTAAACCTTTTTGTTAGGATCGAATTTAAAGCTGATGTTGCACTCAATAGTTGTTAAAGCAGTTCACTCTGTTGTTCCTTGGTCAAACTATGAAATTATGAATGAAGTCTTCTCTGTACCTATATCCTGCACTTATTCGATTGTGTAAATGTTACAAATCACTTGGCTTTAAATCAGGATCATTTACTACTATATGATACATAAAAAATTAACAGTAGTATTTTATTCCTCTTGCATTTTAAGGTTAAGGACCATAAATTATAAAACCGGAGAATTTAAAAGCAAAAAACCGTCTGTGTTATAATAGTACGTTCTACCTATTTTGCTAAACCATATATCTAGCATGTGGTTTTAAATCAAGTTTAAGCAATACGTTTTAATGTAGACAAAGCAGACCTTTTTAGATTGCAATGACTTTTAAATGGCAAATATGCAAAGTAATATCTTATTTCCTGATAACTTCAGGGCCGCCGAGAGGGGGGGGCAAAGGGGGCAGATTGCCCCGGGCCACAAAAGGAAGGGGGCCACATTTTGAGCACAGTATATTTTTTGTGGATTATTAAAAATTCGGATATTTAATTGAAGACGGCCACTATGAAATGAAATATTAGAAAATACATAAAACTTATAGTCTTAAAACGTGTATTAACTAACTAAAATGCCCTTTATTTGTCTTATTTTGATTCAGTTTCATTTGGTTTTCTGGCGTCTCGTCAGGGGCCCCCGAGGTTAGGCCCAGGACTAGGCCTGCGCCAGATCACACATTACTAAATCCGTACTAAACTGGGCCCCTGTCCCTGGTCCAATTGGCTGTCTCCAAAAAGTCCTAACAAAACGTTGTACAGGCCTACGATGGACCAAGGAAAAGGATTCCTAGCAACAACTAAACGGAGTATATACTATATTTTACAAAGAACAGTAGTTACAACATTTACGTGACATGACTTGTTTTGCAGAGATGAGTAACTTCTTCAGCTTCGTATCTCTCCTTAGTTTCAGTTTAGCTACGTACGAACCATGATCCAATGAAATGCAGTTTTCCTCATTAAAAATTTTAAGTAAATCGTGACGTCATCAGCGACTAGAAGAATGCAGCTTGACTGAAGCCTCCAGCTGGTACGATAAAATATTTTGGCTAATCAGAAAGTTCTTATTACTGGCACCTCTGATTTAGGCTTTACTTTTACCCAATGGTAACATGCCATAGCTAGGACACAACCAAGGTCTGTAGATTGAGAATCCACAGTCTGATATTATACTGTCAGGTTGTCTTACTTATTCCATCTCCCATATGACCTGTGGATCCAAGCCTGTGATGTCAATGATAGACCCAATATCCGGATCTAAGCAACTCTATCCTATACTCTTATATGAGCAATGTTATCGTCCGTTCTTGTATGCCTGCTTGCTTGCTTGCTTGCACAAAGATCTCAAAAACGGCTCCGAGGATTTCCTTCAAAGTCTGGAAATAAGTAATTTATGACTCAAAAACGTCTTTTATGCAGATTACTTGGCCGGAGAAAATCTATTAACGTAATAAATCAAATTTAAAAGTTGTAAAATATTAACATTGGCCTTATGGGTTGCCGTGATGGCAACAAAACTAAACAAGGAAAGTGTAAACAAATGAAGTAATCATAACAGCTGTTTGGAATCTACAGCCATCAAGGGAAAATTCAGCAAGTGGGATGAAGAGTCCATGGAGCAATAAAAAAGGTTTCTATTTATCAATTTTATGACATTGAAATATTTTATAGTAACTGGATGAACTCGTAAACACGAAATAACACCGAGCAAGGCTCGGTCCACCAGGTACTTAGCATTAGTCCCGCATTACACTATCAAATATTTTATGAAAGATCTTTTATAAAAGATTTGATTTGACCAATCAAAATTCAGGTCAGCTGATTTTCAAAACAAAATCATTAATTTTGATTGGACAAATGAATCTTTTATAAAATATTTGATAGTGTAATTAGGGTAAAATATAGCCTCAAAGGAGGTAGAGTAGGATTCACGTAAGTTGGCCAAAACGAAAGTAAACAAACTATTATTTCCTTACGAACTTAAGCATAAAATTCAGCTGTGCTAAAAAAATTGCTAACAAACACCTGTTTTAGCATAAAACTTGCAGAAAAGCGAAAGTTCCGATGCAATATTGCACGTGGAAGTTCTCTTGCGCAATCTAAAATATTACTCATGGGCTTTTTCAAATTAAATATATATAAATATATAAATTAAATATATTAACACGTAGAGGTTCTGTCATGGATGCGGCATGATTAATAGTCTCAGATTTTATTATTAAATAATCTGTACAAAGAAATAGGTTTGTTTATGATTAGCCCTTACTACTTGCTGCAAGTCAGCATCTGACTTGTCTCATATTTTGTTCAAAACTTATTTAAATTGGTTCAGTAAAAAATAAACAAGCAGCTAAACAAACTAAAATAAATGCCAATCAGGAAATAGAATCAAATTGAACTTTACCGCTATGTAAAAAAGTTCAATAAAAATATTAAATTCTAAAATAGGTGATATTTTAAACATTCAATAACCTAAAAGATTGCCACGAATGACAAAACAATATTGCAAACAAACATAACGTGGCGATTTGACAGTTCGGAGAAAATGTAAACAAGAACCATGTGGAACCAACAATATTTTCAATGCGACTTGTATACAAATTTTTGATGAGATGATTAGTACATGCTTTGGCCAACGTAGGTGAATACTAGTCTAATAATAATATGCTTCCTCTGATTGGTCAAGAGTAATCACTTTTTTCCAGCTGGAGATTATTAGGTTTCCGGTCTACAGAAGACGTCAGGATTTGTTTACATTTTTGACTGAGGTAACCTATGTGTACCATTATTCTTCTCTTCTCTTCTTCTCTTCAGATCTTGGAATACAACCGGATAAACTTTCTCCTGATGACGTCACACAGGCCTTATGGAAATATAGGAGTTAATTAATAGAAGAAAAACCAATAAAGAGGTTTAATTAGGTAGTCCTCAATATAACTTAGAACTGTTTCTTTAATCCTTTTTAACCCCAAGTACAGGCTTCTTACATACATTGCTTAGTCTGGTGTTTCCAATCAAAAGATTCATTAGGCATATTAAAAATAATTTTACCTAATTATACAGTTTGTGTCCTAAATTTGAATAAATTTACAAATCAAAGCGTTGCTTCAGGCCTACGATTAAATTGTTTAGTTTTGAATAAATTAAGATAATATTCAGCATTTTTAGAACACAAGAACAAAACTTTTTTAATCAGCAGGATCTACACGATTTTAGCTATTCAAGAGATAACAGTATTTTTATCTACGATTTTTATCTATTGAGGGGCCTCATGCTCAAACTTTGCCCCGGGCCTCCAAAATTCTGTTGGCGGCCCTGGATAACTTTATTATTCTACAGTAATAGACACAATATTAGGCAGGTGAGCGAGGGTGCTGCTGGCGTTCAAAATATGCCGTTTGCAAATTTTTTACTTATCTGGCGTTAATGATAGTTTATGCTCTCCCTGACAATATTGACAGTGATACTCCAAAATCAGCTGATCATTGAATTATATTATGTGATTTAAATGTGCTTTCACATTTCACATTTTTCACATTTGTTGGAGATATCATGTTCAACTACTCAATGTAGAGGAGCGGAGGTGTCTCTAACATCGAGTCATTTACACAGCTGGAGTTTCCATTTCCCGCCACCTGCCTAATGCTGTGGCCGGAACTGTAAAAACTGAGTTTGAATAAAGCACACAAGTTGTATGGGAACGTTTTATTTCTCAACGGGGTAAAAACAAGACGCACACAGCGCACTAGGCAGCCTCTTCCTTGATCCGGTCCTTCTTGAGCTGCCCCATGAACGCGGCCTTGTCTGCGGCCGTCTGGAACCGCCCGTGGCCGAACTTCGACGACGTGTCGATGAACTTGAGGTTGATCTTCTCCAGAGCCACTCGCTTCGTGTGGACCAGCAGCGACTGCGGACAGAACTCAGTCAACACTTCCAGAAATGATAATAAACGATGTCAGGAAACTAATACATACTATCTCCCTTAATTCATTTAAAACAAAAAACTTATTTGAAGGGGGCCCCCCCCGTAAAACGTTTTAAGCGACAAAAACCTAGTTTCGAGTAAAATAAAGCGTTGAAAGTTGAATTCTAAAATTTACTTAAGGTCTAAGGGTTTTAAGGTTAAACTTATAATCATGTATAATTTCTTAATGCCCTATTTACAGTAACATAATGTAGCCTTATATTAAATTTTTACTTGCCATTAAGCATTTAAAAAAATTATGAACATCGCTTAATAAATAACTGAATAAAGGTTGAATTTAGCCAACAAGGTAGCAAAATTTGGAGAAAAATGGTCCACTGCTGCATCGAGTCATGCGTTGACATAGGTCAATTGCGCTGCATCGTTAGATAAATTTGACCATAACTCAGTTATTTATTAACCGATTTTCATAATTCTGGTGTCATTGAACTGAAAATTAAATTTCCTAAAAATTTCTATCCTTTATATTTTTTTGTTCCACGTTCTGTTTTTCCAGTATTCCAATTTGAAGATTCTTAACAGCCGCCATATTGAAATTTACCATTCAATCATACTGATTATTTTTTCATAAAAACTAACCTTGACTAGTTTAAAGGTACATACCGAGTTTCAAAAAAAATTATCAAAAACTTCGGATATAAAATATATTTTGTGAAAAATAAAAAATGGCAAGTATTTGGGGAAAAATGCATTTTAGGACATACCTTCATATGAACGTTTTTGCTTATTTTGACCCAATAAACCAAGTTATGGAGTTTGGTGACAGACTTTCAAACGCCCTGTATAATGTAGCATCTAACTAAATGCTTTTTTTAACAAGGTAGTTTGCAGCAAATCAGTCCTATCATTTAATTTCATTGAGGATCAAAATAAATTGATTCGGCTTCAAAATTCTCATCATTTTTGCTGCAATAATTTGTCTTTAATATAACTTTTTTTTTTAAATTAAGTTTTTGGTCAGAGTTTACAACCAGGGTGTCTACACATTTCCTGTTTGTTTCCCAAGTACTAGGGATGTGTCGAGCCTTGATCACAAATCAAATCCTTTTACAGAATTTGTAACCAGACATTGCTATCTGAATTACCGTACTATACGATCATAATTATAAAATTCACACACAATTCCTGCATACTTCCCGGTCGCCGGACACCCTGTGAGATTCAAATATAGTTAAAAGAGTCATATCAAGATGAATAGAACGAAATAGGTGTTCCTGCAATTAGTAATTGAGATGTATTTACATCTATTTCCAGCTGTCATTTCTGTACCACGTGTTTCCGCACCAGGCCACCCTGAGTATCTCAACACTTTCAGGTTCACTTAGTTTCCTATTATCTTGGCTTCTTTGGCGTTGATCCAAAGCTGCGTCAGTTTGTTTAAAACGGTGCCCTATTTTTGAAACAGTTGAGAATTGAGTAGTAAGTCACTTGTCAAGTCACTGTCAGCTGATGGTAGCATTGTTTAAACCACCACATGGGATGTCAACGTTTCAGATGATACATCTGTCAAACTAGAAAGCCAGTTGTAAACATTTGAGGGATTACGTCATTTTTTGTGGCTTTTTACTAAACTATCTTGGTATATTTGTAGGTCAATTTAGTTGCAAGGCATTTTATAAATAGTTCAAAGTCTATCTAAACACATTTAAATATTTAGTATCGAAAAGTAAACATAACCTAATTGGAAAGGCTTTCCATGATTACTATTATTACTTCCTCCGAAACAGAAGAAGCAGCTTGTTTCCCGTCAACTCACATTTTTCACTCAACAGCCTGTTGCTGTTGCTTGGTGAGTGAAAATGGCTGAACTGGTGATACACTCAATATAGATATGATATCTATACAAAATTATGAATTTTTAAGACTAAATGCCTATTAAAATTATATATACAGATCTATTCAGCCAGGAAGTCTTGTAGGGGTGGAAGTGCGAGAGAGATGGAAAATACCCCCACCACTGTTTTTCCTTCATCGGTTGTGTATAGTCAACTAAAAATCCCACATGGCCTATGTATGACAACTAGGGGTGTGCGAGTACTCGAGAATCGAGCTTTTTTCGAGCCGAGTATACACTACTCGGCTCGACTCGACTTATTGCAAAGTACTCGAAAGTTCGAGTCGAGTAGTTACTGCCGCCGTTTACCCGAAATCGGCACGTGCGAAAGAATATTACAGCCATTTTTCACAATGTCAATCCATCTTTAACGAATATAACTGAATCCTCGTTTGTTATAAACTTGAAGTAAAAAGTTCTTTTTAGTTATTAAAGACACATAAATTTTGATATCACTCTACCTTTTCTAGTTTGAGGTTAGTTATTGTTACATCTTGTAAAAAAATGATTTTTGTTATATTTTAGAAACCATTCCAAATAAATAAAAACTTAGTTTTATTGTTGACAGTTACATCAATAAAAATGTACCTGTGTGAATAACTCAAAGGAAATATTTTAATCATGAATTGAGTCACGGCTTATTATTAGTGTTTTCATTTCATTTCAAACCTCAGGTAAGCATTAAACACAAGTTAGGCTTGAAAAATATATCAAATCAAGAATTATTGTAGGTTTAAGTAAAAGGTTTTCTTTCTTTTGTTTTGCTATCATTTATTTGCATATCTGCTCTTAGTTCAATAACTCTTTTAAGCTTAATTACCTCGAAATTTTAATTTGTATTTGAGTTATGATAATAATTTTTTACCATTATGTAGAAACATGATGACTATTATACTATAAACTTAAAAAAAAACTCGACTCGAAAAAAGCTCGAAACTCGCGGGTAATTCTCAAAACTCGGCTCGGCTCGACTCGACTTCAAAAATCACTACTCGCAAACCTCTAATGACAACATTACAAATATTGTTGCAAACAAAGAATCATATGTTTTAACGGATGAGTTATTTCAAAATTTGACTGTACTGAGACTCGTGGTGGGGGAAATCATCACTGCGCAAGCGCATCCCACAGGACTTCTGGGCTGAACAAATCTGTACAAGTATTGTGGGGCTGAATTCATGAAGTTATTTAGGGATATTTCTATTTTTATCGGAGAATTCATTTTATATTTTGAAACAAATAACTTTAGGGATGAGTCACTCACTCACTCGCCAACTCGCTGGCGAGATCCACTGACCTTGCGCATGGTGATGACCCGCTTCTTGGGCCCGACGCAGCAGCCACGGATCATGACGAAGTCGTTGTTGACCTCGCCGTAGTGCGGGAACCCACCCATCGGGGTGATCGTCTTCTCAGACAGATCATACTCCGTCGACGCGTTGTTCTTGATCACCTGCGGAAGCATAACCACGGGTCATTCAAACTCAAAATCTTTTTACAGTAGATCTTTTATTCGGTGTAGCATTATACGGATGTACAAAAAAATTAAATATGGATAGCATTTTGAAGCGACAAAAAAAGGCTATTAGAAGTATGCTTATACTTAAACGTGATGATTCGGCCAAATAACATATTAAAAATGTGAAAATTTTCTTAGTTTACCGTCAATATATATTTGAAACAATTCTAATTGCCAAGAAACTGACATTAGACCCCACATCAATACCGTTATCTCACTCTCATAATTTAAGAAGGAATGAGATAATTCAACATAACAGATTAAAATTTTATGAGAAAAAGCTGTCATAAGCAGGTAATGTTTTTAAAGCATGTACCTGAAAGTATTTAACAAGAAAATAACTGGACAAAATTTAAGACAATACTTAAGAAGTATATTATACATTTAGCTCCATATTCATTAAAAGTTTTCCACCTCCCAAAGATAACTGTAGGTACAAAAATATTAGTATTCTGTAGGTTTATTTATTATTTTGTTAGTTTTGTCTTGACACTATTCACTGCACCACAAATGTACATGACCATGAATTTTGACTATCACAAGTTCAAGGAATGTCTTAAAATATGTAGCCTATCGAAGGAACAGATTTATTCACCAAGATAAATGTGGTCAGTTTGCCACAAGGCAATTGGCAAAATAAATCTCTACCTAAGATAAAATAAATCTATTCACATCTACTTGGCCTAAAAACAGTTTAACAATTACTGCCATTAAAAGATGATCTTCAATATTCAAATGTTGCTGGACAAAATATCAACAATTCTCATTGTACAGGATTGTGAGGTAAGAGTCAGCATTTTTGTCCCACAAAAAATCAATCCCAAGTTGCGCCATCGGGCGAAGCTTGGTTCTCCATGTGGTTTGATCTTATAGCTCATAGAGAAATTACAAGATAACACTGAAACGAGAATTTTTATTTCCATCATCGAGCACTATAAAGAAAAAAGCAGACAACAAATTCTGCTACTTACAACTTTTTCCAACTCAATAAAAAACATTGTTGGAATCAACTACTGTTTACAAATAATCCGGGTATCATTTTGCAACTAAGCATGAGTTTACAAATTAGGGCCATTATCCCCTTGGTGACTCAAACTGTAATAAATAAGGCACGTTTGGAAGTAAAAAAAGTTCAGTTTTGGTATTTCACATCATTTGCAGATTATGGAGGGATCCAGTTTTAACAGCAGACGCTGATATAGCTATATTAAAAGTGGGTGGTTTTAATTCGATATTTAGCAGATCTTAACTAGAAGATGCCATATACCAAGTTTTATCAAGATATGTTAAGAAATAAGGAAGATATAGAATTTGTTATTTTCCCTTAAACATGGGGAATCAATATGCAGGTTTGCTACCATAAAAATGGAATGTCATGAAATAAGGAAGATATTGATTTTTAAAATTTTCCATAAGGATAACAAGGGGAATGAGAATGCAGGTTTGGATTATTTTAATTTTTCCTAAATGAAAACAAAAAAACCATTTTTGGGGGGGTTTATCCTTTCTAGTGCCCCCTTTCTAGTAGTCCGCCCGGGCTGGTTTTTGACCTTATCCGAATAATAACTACTTGACACGCCTATGCCAAATTTCATTCCGATTGGACCATTTTTGCGAGTGCTATCATGTTTATATATATAAATGAACGAATGGTGTTTTTGGTATCTGGAGGCACCAAAACATAGTTATAATGGTCCCGCGCTTAGGTCTTACCATGTGACCAACAGTAATAGCTTCTTCCATACAGGGGAAATTCGCTAAAATGAAATATTACCAAAACGGACTATAAATATAGAGCGTCATCACAAATTTAAATGGAATCCTACTCCAACAAAAAGAAGCAATTAGAATTATTTTATAATTGAATCGACTAGATTCTGTCAAATATCTATTTCCTGAATTGGAAATTATGACAGTTTTCTGTCAGTATATCTATGATACAGTGCTGCATGTTAAAAAGTTGGCTCAGATTTAGCAATTCTTGGTGATCATCATCAATACAAATAGCTTTGCTTTTCCCTATCATAGATTAAAACTGTTTGCCAGGAAGCCTTCACATGCAGGAATCAAATATTTGAACCACCTTCCAAACACAATAGAAAATTAAATTAATAACTAAAGAAAAAACTAAAAGAGTACCTGGTAACGACACCTTTGTATTCTCTCAATGAATTTTTCTATATTACAAATCGATATGTAAGTCTAGTTTTACTTTTGTTTCACATCATATTAAATTTAAATGTAAATAATTTTAAAATTTTCATTTGGTCTATGCATTACATGCATACTCTCTAATTTTAAGAAGTGTAATACTTATTTTTTTATTGACACCGTTCAAAGTGTACATTGTACCTTAAATGAATAAAAGCTTATCGATTGATTGACCCTACCTTGCCGTCTCGGGTGTGCACGCCCTGACCGATGCGGTAGATCTTCTTGTTGATCTCGGTGCGGTGGTGGTAGCCCTTCTGTCCGGCGCGGGCCACCGTGAACTGCACCCGGCTGGGATGCCACGCGCCGATACACGCCACCTTGCGCAGCCCCTTGTGTGTCTTCCGCGGCAGCTTCTTGGTGTGCCAACGCGACGTCACACCTGGCAAACACAACGCGTGGTCGAATAACCCCGATTAGTTGTTTTCAATTTTCCAAATCTACACTGAATATAACGAAACGGTTTCCTAATAGGCAGCAAAACTACTAAACTATAATAATTTCAGAGCTGAAATTTGGTATTTATACTCGCCTTGAACCATAGATGCGCACTAAGAAAATTTACAAAATTCTCTACGCGCGTTCTTACACGCTTAATTTGTCAATGTTCTTACAGTTGATTGTTATCAATGGTCTTGTTACGCGATTATTCCTGCCACTGAATGCGCTGTTGAACCGCAACATACTTGCATGTCTATATAGAAATTTGAAGGCACTAGATTTCTGAATTATTGATTTCAATGATATTCTTATGGGTTTCCTCCCAGTGGGAGACAAAGTATTATTTTAATCGCTCCTTACAAGGAGTAAATAGTGTCCAAACATAGAAGGTGGGGGGAAAAAATATTTACATAGCAGAAGCAATGTAGGCTCAATCAATAGGTTTCAAAGTATCAAGATTTCAGATGGAGTTGGTTTAATATCAGGTAAATCAAAGACCTCAACTCAATATGATCATCATGCTTCTTGACTATAAATTGTACGTTATGAAAATTAATTCAGGAACATTTTCTAAATACAAAATCAACACAGGAAAGACATTTTTTCAGTACTTGGTTTTAAAACTTAAAACAAACTGGCAAGTTATTAGGTTAAAAAAAAAACAGCCTCTTGATAGAGATACCGTAAACACAAAGCTGCATATATAAGTTTTTTAAAGTTTTGATTTAGTTTTAGTTGTGTGGAAACCTGTAAAGATGGTTTATTGTCAACACCTGATTCATACTTATATAAATGGTACCGGTATGTAGCATCAACTGTTCACAGTTTCACAAATTTAGAGCCAGTCTCTGTTAAAACAATTCAAATGAAAATATGCATCCAGGCTTTTTATAGTATCAAAAATTTATGTCAAGGCTTTTTATAGTATCAAACATTTACGTCAAGGTTTTTTATAGTAGGCCCTATCGTACTACATACTTACTTGGGCAAAAAAAAGAAGCTGCATGAAAACTAGTCTTTAAAATTTAAATTTTCTTTATTCAATAGAAGTTAGGTTTAAAGCTATCAAGACATCAGTAGGAAGGCAGCATGAGTTTTATCAACATACAAACAAAAATCAGAAATACACATCTCATGTTTCATCATCATACATCTTGACTGCATGTTGTTACTGAGTAATCTAACAATGTAGAAAGGGAGTGGGAGAACACATGAATGACCAGAACACTCCTAGTCCTCGATATGCTTAATATTAGAGGGGGGAAACCGTGGAATGAAATTAAATGGAAATAAGCACCCTCTACAGTTCTGGCCACAGCATTAGGCGGGTGGCAAAAAATGGAAACTCCAGCTGTGTAAAGACTTGATGTTGAAACCGGTCGGCTTCCCTACATTTTTAAGTAGTTTGACATATTTCGAACAAATAGAAGCACATTTACTTGGGTATGAAATAACCTAGTTAAGTGCGAGCTTTTAAGCTCTTGGAGTTAAAACTGTAAAGCATGTTATGTTCTGAAAATAGTTAGTCTATTGTCCAAGTTAAGGGGATCAACGAGAGTAATAAGTTCTTCGGATAAAAATGTCAACACAGGGTTTAAGCTGCGGTCGCATTTGTCGCAAAATGCTACATGCTCCACGAAAATGCGACAATATTCAGACATGCTGTCGCCTTTTTGCTACGAAGTTAAGAGAGGAAATTATTTAACCTAATTGCAGAAAATCTGGCTTTAACCAATACAAATCTCAATAAAAGTCCATTTACTTCAACAAATTACTTTGTACTACTTTAAAATAAAATAAGAGTTAATTATATAATAAGGTCTTCAACGTAACCCTCAATCAGATGCCGCGTCATTAAGATCCACAGTCAAAAAGAAGACTATAGATAGACATAGAGAACGTATAGATGTTTTACACGTTCTCTGTGCTAAAGAGCAGTTGGCGCGCACTGTAGTGGCCGAGTCGCCGAGTCTAGCCGAGCGGTGGCGAATGCGAGAATGTGGAGGGTTAGTCCGCCACCGCTTGGAGTGATATGTAGTCGAATAATCAATATAGTCATTCGATAATTTTAGTTTCAAGTCATGAATACCCTCTTTAAGAAGGGGCTCCAGTCCCGCACGACTACCTGCTTCTCCCATAAGACCAATGTTAACTTTCAAATTCGGTACAGCCTCAACCGCAAAACAAAAATCGTTGATTTATAGCTCATTTGAAAGATCAAAAAATTATCTAGCGACTTCTTTACAACTAAACAAAAAACTATATCAAAATTCTGCTCAATGAAGTCGCTAGATAATTTTTTGCTCTTTCAAATGAGCTAAAAATTAACGATTTTGGTTGAGTGGTTGAGGCTGTGCAGAATTTGAAAGTTAACATTGGCCTTACGGGAGGAGCAGGTAGAAATGCGATATTTTTCGTGACTGGAGCCCCCTCTTAAGGGGGAAGAAACATTGCCATGGATTATGCGGGGATTTTTAAAGATACCGCCGTGTAAAACCGTGGATTTTCGAAACTCACGGTGGGTAAAATCTCATGGCCAGTCTGGCAACACTGGCGAAAACAGACGTCTCGAAAACGGTGATGCGAAATATAGTTTGAGGTTATGTTGTTTGATTAAGTTGTTTTGGTTTGATGACATGTGCCTTAACTTAATGACATGCGATAAAAATGCTAAAAGGAAAATAATTTTGCTACAAGTCTCAAAGAGCTTGTAGCATTTTTGCTCAAAGAAATTTTTCCCCAGCTTAAACCCTGCAACAAATGAGATAGCAAACGGTAAAAAAAATAATCATATATTTCAATGATCAGCTGATTCTGGAGAACATAACACAGAGTATAACTGTCTACACCGCCAGATGGGTAAATGATTAGCCAACAACATTATTTTGACACCAGCAGCTCCTTCAACTGCCTAATGCTGTGGCCAGAACTTTAGTTACAATATCTGTGACCAAAAAAAGGAGGAACACACTGACACATACTTTCTCCCTTTAAGTCATTGTACAATTAAAACCAAAAAGCTGAAACTCAATAAAAACAGATGTAACCCTGTCATTGGGGGCTGTTTCACATTAAAACAATGAAAACAGTTAAGTAGCAAGACATCAGTAGGAAGGCAGCATGAGTTTTTCTCAACACTCAAAATCAGAAATGCACATCTCATGACTATCATCATGCATCTTGGCTACCAACTTGTCACGGAATCATGGCGGAAGTGAATTTGTCAGTTGAAAATGCAGATTGATTTTACCCTTTAGGTGAAAGGGGTTGATTGATATTTCACAAATGCATTATGTGTAATTTTTATTATGTTTTTTTTAATGGGTTTTTGGGTTAGATTGACAAAATATAGTTAATAAGTCCCAAGACCTCCAAGACAAAATAAATGATCAAGGCCTAAGGGGAGAGGGTTCATTGATTTCTTGTAGGATTTGATTTTCAAAATGAATTTATACAGGGGGTATTGAGAATTTCTACCATTTCTTTTAAGTGCCAATTGAATTAAGATGACATTTCTTAACAAGGAAACCTGAAAGTTGATAATAATGATGTTGTCCAGCAGGACACTATTGAAAATTTAAATTCTAATTTTCCAAATTCTAAATTCCAAAATACATTGCAGTGACTCTTACAAAATGCTCTCCAACACTTTTTAGGTAAGCGTTACATCTTATTTATTAAGTTTTTCACTTATTCATAGTGATGCCTCCTGAAATGTGTAAAAAATATATACAACAGGCTAATATCCTTAATTCGTCAACAAATTGTAGCCGAATTTTAAGTAACCAAGAGGATACTACGGAATCGCCGATGAATTAAGGTTGGTAGCCGAAGTTTTCGAGTAATTCTCTTTGACCAACAAAGCTCCATTCCTTTCTTCATCACCGTTATTCACGACTACCCAAAAAATTCACAGTCCCACTCCCTCATGGTCTTTCGAAAGAGCAGGACTCTACTGAGACTGACGGTCGATCGTGACCTTGCAAGCGACTCACCCTTGTATCCGTGGCCCTTGGTGACTCCGATGAGGTCGATCATCTCGTCGGGAGCGAACACACTCGACACGGGAACTGGCTTCTCCAGGTGCTCCCGAGCCCACTTCACCTGCACGGATCACGCGATGGGTCAATTTGGTATCGTAATAGAGATTATGAAAAGACTGACACGTTTTATTCTTTCATATTTTGACAGTCAGGTTTATGAATTTTACTGACTATACCTAAAAGGAGACAACTCATGTTTACACGTTTTGAAGCCAGAAATTTCCACGGGAAATTAGTACACATTCGTCACTAGAGATTGCGCCAGCTATGGTATTTCACCTTTCATATGAAAGATTCGTATCCCTGAAATGGGATTACCAAAAATCTCCACCAGAATGTGCTAATTTTAGTAACATATGTTCAAATTTGATGGCTTAAAAATTTAACATTGCTTGGATTATTTTTATTTTTTTTTATTATCAAAAAAGTAGGCCTAGTGTTCTCGAAAAGTCTTACCCAACGTTTTAACGTCGTTTTTAACCCAACGACATAAGATGAAATTTTTAGCCAAATGATATAACAATAACATTACGATTTTGAACTACTATAGATATTAAATTGTTTTACATTCAATTTTCTTTTCATTTATGTTGGCAATACTATACTCCTGATTTTGTCTTCTACATACAGCAGGGAAAACGTTTCAAATGCCAGCTATTAAGAAAGTTTTTACCACGATAAAACATGTTTCAAAATACTTATTGGCAAATAAAAATTTAATTTAAGGCTATTTTCGGAGGTTATCAATATAGGGTATTAAACGATTATAAGTGATTATAAGTTCTAACCTTGAATGAAAAAAAATTAAAGCCAACAATTCATCTTTGAATGAATGATTACTAAACAAGGGTTTTGTTGCTTGGAACGTCTTACAGAGACCCCTTCACTTTATATTCTCACAACAGGTATTTTTTTTAATTGCTTCGATACAAGAATGTAAACTGAAGGAAAACGAAGACATCAGTGTTTGTACCTTATCCTCCACTGTTCCTCCGTTGACCTGGATCTCCATTATATGGGCCTTCTTTTGCCTCTTCTTCAACAGCTTCATCTGCAAACATCAGATGTAAACACAAGGTTCTCAAGTCGGATGAAACATATAAAACATAAACATAAACCATCCGCACAATAAAACACCCGCATAAACATAACACTATACTATGTCAGAGTGAAATACTGATGAAAAATCTTGATTAGAAACACTTTTGGAAATGATTAGATGATTTTACACACCTAGGAAGTACTACTATAGTAAACTCTCACTGACAACTTACCACAAAAAACTCATTAAAAATTATTTATTATAGTCAATCATTAACTTAAATGTTCCATAGCTCCCACAACTAGAATATGTCAAAATGGGATAGGTTAAGGCCTCACGTATGATTCAACTACTGAAAATTATAGTTGATAAATTTTCCTGAATCTTTGAGAAAATTGATTTGTAAATATTCAATTCAAACCACCACTAAAAAAACATCTCCTCAACTTAAAACATCTCATGGTTTCTGGTCTTATAAATAATTTTGTAACACTACACAAACAGCTGTCCGTGACATGGTTTGCCTGCGGGTCATCGCCCGACGGGCTCAACCTAGGATATGGAATATGCCACGACCGTCTCAGCCTGGCTGGCGAAACAGATGCTGTCCGATGCGGCAGACGCCCACTGTAAAAACAGTGAGACCTCTGCGGCCTTTGCAGGCTCACGCATCAATGGAAGAGAGAAAAGAAAGACTTCATAAGACTTAATATTTTTTTTTGTTTCAAACAGGTATTAAAGTTTTTGTAATAATTCAAATTTTGATCCTTTAATTAATTTTTCCATAGCTTACATTTTCTTTCAGAACCAAGTAGTGCTGACCTATTCCCCCCTCCCCCCACCTGTAGTGTTGTGTTTAGTAAACAACATCCAAATGCTGTTTAGATGCCGTTTACTCCATGTAATGAATGAGTTTTGAATCCCAGCACGAGTAAGTTATTACTTTGCTGACTTTAGTGGTAAACACATAACAATAACATTTGAATCAATAATATTAAATCGAGCTCCTTCAAATTTCTGCGCAGACTTGCAAAATGTTGAGATTCAACTGCAGGCGCTAACAGCTGATTTAGGGGCAGGCATAATAAAATACAGGGTGTTTTTATCCTAAACACAACCCAAAACTTTATTTTATCAGTGAAGGATTATCCCCCCCCCCCCAACCAAATCCCCCAATTTGACCCCAAGATGTTATTTTCTTGGGGATCCAATTCACAGGATACTCAGCACCTTAAAAGAAGCCTAACAAATTTAATTCAAGAAATTACAAGAGGTATTTTGCAAAACGTATTCAGGAATTTGATGGAGAGAGCATAACTTTGTATGAATATCAAAGGCGGATTGTTTGAACACAAAAATGTTAGGTAAATGTGATCAAACTTATATAATAGGTTGTATAAAATGTAACCAGCTCAAAAGGGAAGCTTATTTTTCTTTCCAGTGGCGGTAGCTGTACAAAAATACAAAATAATGGCTGAAGCACCCTCACAAGACTTTTCTGTGGGGTGGGGAAACCCCAGACTACCAATTCCCCCTGATAAAAAATCTAAAGCCTAACTAAAACCTCACAACACAAAAGAAAAGAGATAGATACAAACAATTTCCTTACAACACGACAAACAACATGTACAGTCAGCGCAATACATCTTTGGCTATGGCCACTAAGCTACTAACCGTACCAAACGATACCTTTCAACATATAACATTTTTAATTCAAGCTTAGGATCTTTTCTTGCATTTATACTAAGGAAAATTGAATGTTCAAATACACATTAATCGTTTACTGTCACTGCTTTGGATACTTTAAGAGTTTAGTTGATTGTGATAGGACATATTATTAAACTAAGTTTTAGATATAGTCTATGAAATAATCTCTGCTTGAGTACTTTTTTTAGTACTTTTATTTTTATATGTTAATTCTTGTTACACGTTATATTTATTATTAAAGTTATTTATTCTCTAGTGCCATATGAAACGCATGACAGTTCCTGTTACATTATATTATTATTTATTCTAGTGCCATTTAAAATAACTGTGTGTTGGATGTCAACAGTCAGTGAAGATGAACTTTTTCCAATGACTGCTATAAAAAAGAAATATCTTCAATGTTACAATGTTATAGGCTTGTGCTGTTTCGTAGCATTGTTAAAATGAAAAAATTAATAATGTGCAAACTGTACAACGTCTACGAACCTGGGTGTGGCAGATGACGCGGATGACCTTGCAGTACTTGACCATCTTCTTGAAGTCCTGCTCTATAGTCTTCAGCCCCAGCGGGTCCTGCCATTTCTTGCTGGCCTTGGTGAACGCCTTCTTCTTGCTCTTGTACCTGCAACACGGGGCGGGTGGTGGAGGGCGTTCTCTTCTGTGAGCGGAGAACGCCTCTCCGCGTCCGACTGGACTCGTGTGTTCCAGCGAGAACGCCGCGACTCTCTTCTGTGAGCGGAGAGTGTGGGGGTGGGTTAGTGATCGGTCACAGTAACAAAGTGCCCGCTACGCCTACATCCGATGCGGTAAAAAGGAGGGATCTCGGAGGACCCTGAAAAACTTAGGACCCATCGTCAGTTCTCGGCATTGTGTCGTTTGTTTATGAAAATATCATTGTAAATATAATTAAAATATATAAAGCACTTTAGTAGCATGGTGTAAGAAAGGTGTGTGCAGGGTCAGCTAATGTGGCGTAGTTGGGCTCACGCAACTAGTGCTTATGACGACTACAATATAAACCGGTTAATACAACTCAATTAAAATGTTTATGTGCGGTTTTAGTTCTGCAGTCTAACCGCTAGGTCCACTAGATTCTCAAACCCAACTACGTCATACCAGCTGACTGTGCACGCACCTTTATTTTTTCTTTACACCATGCTTCAGTAGGGGTGTGCGAGTATTCGGACCATCAAGCTTTTCATACAAGAGTTTTTATCAGGAAGATAATTACTGCGATCTATTTTTGGACTTGCTAAGCCGAAAAAGCACTTGCTGGGAGAGTTTCAGTTATATTTAGCTGACCTCGGCGAACTGTAAGATACAGCATCTATTGTTTTATTTCTTGAGAGGCAATACACACTAGTTTCATTTTGGACTTGTTTGATTTATAATGGGTCGAAAAGTGAGAGCCGTCATTTGTGGGTGTATGACAAGTAGAATGTATTTTTTGTTCATTAAAATTTCTTTTATGACTCCAGCTAAGTATTGAAATCATTGACTAAATGGTAAAAAGTCATAGGCTACAAATTATTATACCAGCCAAAACTAAATCATCTAACCTTATTTAATTTGAAATTAAACTCTGAAGTTTAACTGGCTATAAAAAATAATTAATTTGGAGACCAACATGCCTTTTCATTAGTGGACTAAAAATTTTGTTGGGCACTAAAACTAAATAACGTTTTGAAAAACAGATAAAGCTTATTAATGCCTTATTCTATAACAGTTGCACTTTCTACTTCAGTCCGCCCGTCAATAGTTAACATCATGATATCAGAACAGTTATTTTGTACACAAATGACGAATCATCATAAATAAAAAGTGCAGATAAAAGTGGTTGACAAGTGATGTGTTAAGTAAAAAGGCGACTTGACAGAACTTCCCTGTTAAAGAGTTATTACCATTCTGTCATTCATCTTTAAATGGTGAACAAAATGTTACTATGAATTAATTTGTAATCAACAATGACAATTTACAATTAGATAACGAGCAAGATACCTCAGACCGCCCTAGGTAATCTTCAATGAAAATCAGAACATATAACCATAAACAAATTCAGGGGTATCATCATAGATATCTGCCAGTAAATGAAAAAGATATAATTGAGGAGTTTTGGGCCAAAAGGCTAACTCACATTAAAAATAATAAAGCTAGGGCCAGCTTAACTTGGCTGCTGGACATCAAAATATAGGGGGGTCGGTCACAACCAATTTTACATTATGAGAAATAAATAATGTTTTCAGTTTTTACTATCCTGGGTCAACTACGATGTAAAATTTTTAAATATACAACTACATTTGACTCTGCAGAGCTCGTGGCGTGGACGTGGTTCGAGAAAAATACACTCGAGTGCAGCACCAAACAGCCTACCAAACAGCCTAATAGTATTCAACAGTTCAGTCGCAGTATGGAAAAAACTAGCAGAACAGTTGTACCAACAAAATAACAAAATAAATCAGCTCTGAACGTCAAATCCGTTTTAACTCGGGCGACGCGGTTACCGAAACAAGGGTGTTGCACGTGATATCTCGTGTGTCGCCATATAGTGTGTAGAGAATGCTCATGCATCGTAGTTAAGGGGTTAAAATAACTGTCCGTGACATGGTTTGCCTGAGGGTCATTGCCCGACGGGCTCGACCTAGGATATGGAATATGCCACGACCGTCTCAGCCCGGGGGCGGACGGATGCTGTTTGATGCGGCAGACGCTCACTGTACAGACAGTGACATCTCTGCGGCCTTTGCAGGCTCGCGCATCAATGTTGGAAAGCTAAAAAAAATTTGTTGTTATTGTTTTACATGCATGTGATCAGCTGCGGATTACTTAGCAATCGGAAATACAATTCAGCTATTGATAGCATAAAGAAGCAGAAGAAAATAGCAGCTGGCCAGACTTTTAGTCAAATTCAAAGTAATGAAATTTACATTTCCTATACCTACAGTAAATATTTTTGGTGAAAAGCCATGGGCTTAATAGGATTTTGTTCAGGAAAGGGATAGAATTCAACTAGATCAGTTATCATGTTGCAAAACTCAATGAGAGTTTTGCAGGATAGACAACTGCAACTGTCTGTACAGCCTGCCTGTTCTTACATTTGTCTGCAAGTGCACAGGCTGGACATAGAGCTTGTCCAGGAATAAGATTGATATCCACCTTTTTACACTTGGAAAGGTGTTCCATAAGTATTCAACACAAACCATTAATAACTGGTTTTTTGTGGCAACCAAATGGGTCACAACATTTTTTCCTAAAAATGTGGGTGTTATTTGCCTAAATATTTATCTTTATGGTAATGGAAAATATAAGTAATTTCTTTTGAAATTCTTAATTTTAGCAAACATTGTTCTTCAGCTGGCAAGTCACTCCCCTTATCAATTCTTAAGGCGCTTCTTTCTTGTCATGTTGTTATGGGACTGTTCACTTATTATTTCACCCACAAAACAACTCATTTTTAATTTTTATTTGTAAGGTCGTTCAATACGGAGCAATGGCAATACTAATTTAAAACTACACTGACAGGACATGATCACTAGTCAAAGAACTAGCACCAAATGAGCTTCACATATGTCTCAGCAATGAATGTGAGGGGGAGGAGTTCATGTCACCACTTGCAGACGCATCTAAGAACAGGCAGGCCGTACAGGCTGTAAGATGCTGCCGTTGACTATACCTGCAAATCCTACAAAACTCTCATTGACTTGTTGCAACATGATAACTGATATGTCAATTATGAAAGATTATTGAGTTACTAACATATTTGTCATATATTTTTTACACTATGTATTGTATAAAATTTATTTACTATATATAAATCTTAAACCAAATGCATATAGACCTGTATTTTACAGTTAAAGTATGTAGGCCTAATAAATACTTACTCTTTACATAAGCGTTTTAACTTAATGCAATTTAATGGTTAAGTTATGAGTTTTGTTTATTTGGAGATGTACCGTTATTTTTTCTGGTTTGAATTAATATTTTTTGTAAATACTAAAACTTTTTAGGCCTAAATAATGAATAGTATGTTTAAAATGTTAAGTATAAGTTAATTGTTAACATAGATTAGGATTTAACAACCCCTTATTTGATAACTTGGCACCTCACGACTGTAAAAAAGGGTAGCGTTTTAACTGAAATTCAATTCGGTATAACTCAAAATGTAGTTGAGTCTCAGTCATAATTTTTTTGTGAGAGATTACTATTTGTATGAAGAACATTCTGTAAAATTTTCACTTGTTTTCATTCAGTCCCTTTTTAGTTATTAACCCCTGAAAATTGACAATAAAAGGCTTTCGGCCATTTTTGGAAAGCTCTAAAAAAGAAGGAGAGCATTCTCAGGCCTGAAACTTCTTCAGCAGGTAGTTATATAAGTATTCAACAGAGGAACAAAGTATTAGTTGTAAGTCTTATTTCTCTCTTAAATCTTTAAGGTCTTAAAAAGTAACGATTGATGATTTTCATCCGAGTTTTTGCAGTATTAGTTTGACTGACTTTCTTGCACAAAAGAAACACTAATATAATGTTTTCTTAAAGTTCATTTCATGCTGAACACACTGGTTTTTAAATTATTCTGATATCTTTAAAAATAGCTTGGGAATTGAACTTTCCGCGGACCTTATTTTTCACTAAAATCTGCATAACCGCCATTTTAAAAATGGCCACCAGAAAAAAACTATGGCTTGTAAAAATTTTTCAAATAGCGTTTTGTGATTGTCTTACCATAGGGAACTCATATTAAAAAAATTAGGCAAATAAAAAATGTTGAGCAACAAATTTTATTTTTATTGGGTGATTTGAAATGGATTGACCCTAGCTTAACTGAAGAAATAATTTTCAAGACAGCACAGAAAAACACCAAGATGCATAGATAGTTTTTCACTGATATTTCACCCCTCTAGGAGACTTCTTAAGAGAGAAGAGACTGAAAAGTCTGTTAGACTATTACTTTTTAAAATAACAGTCTTTTCAGTCTCTTCTCTCTGAAGAAGTCCCCTAGATGGACGAAATATCAGTAAAAAAACAATGCATGCACATCTTAGTGTTCCTCTGTGCTGACTAGAAAATTATTTCTTCAGGTAAGCTAGCTGAATTCTATTTCTTTCCTGAACAATATCCTATACAGTATGACTTTGGAAGAATTAGTATGGCTTCTTTTGAAATTATCTAAAAGCCTTTAATTTAATCCACAAATATGATCTAGTCTTAGCCTTGCATATAATGTTCCTTAATTAGAGCCGAACTTTTGTGAAAACGATATATTTACGTTTCTTTCACAGTTTAAATAACTTAATATACCCTATTTGTAGCACGTCAAGTTCATTCACCCTGAAACTAAACGTTAAAAATTCTGAACCTAAGCCTTGGTAGGCTTCAAAATAGGATTACTAATGAATATAAATATCTAGACCGAACCCAAGTGGTACCTTAACTTCTTTCAAAAGTCATTAAAAAATTAGGCCAACGGCTCAATTGACATCTACAATTGGCAGACCCCTTCATCACATTCGGAAGTTTAATGTCAACCTACTTTAACCCTAGATGGCCTGACTAAAAGAGAGGCACTTTCACCAGTTTGACTTCTGAAAGCACGGCCGTCGTGAGGGGATTTATTTACAAGTCACCGTGAATGGATTAACAAGTCATCGTGAACGGATTTACAGGTCATCGTGAACGGATTTACAGGTCATCGTGAACGGATTTACAGGTCACCGTGAACGGATTTACAGGTCATCGTGAACGGATTTACAGGTCACCGTGAACGGATTTACAAGTCATCGTGAACGGATTAACAAGCCATCATAAACAGACTTTACAAGTAATCGTAAACAGCATAACCGGATTTATAAGTCATCGTGAACAAATTTACATGTCATCATAAACGGATTTACAAATCATCGTGACCGGTTCCACAAGTAACAAGCGCGAGACTCACCAGTTCTTGTAGAAGCGGCGGCGGCAGTCCTCGGAGAGGTGCTCGGCCCAGACGGTGACCAGCGAGCGCATCCCGTGCGGCGTCTCGATGTAGCCGATCACGCCCACCACCACCATCGGCGGCGTCTCCAGGATCGTCACCGCCTCCACGATCTCCTTTTTGTTGATCTCTGAGGGGGTATAATAGTACGTGTAAAGAGGATACCAGTGGAAGTATTTTTGTCCGGAGAACCGACCTTGAATTCGTGTAGAACACCTCCATATCAGCCATTAAAGATGGCCACCATTACATTCACAACTTGCTCTATAACTCCACTAATAGTATTCCTATCTTGATAAACCTATTTATGTTTTAAAGAGGATTTCAAAATAAATCTTTTTTTGCATTTAGCATTTTTTTTCTAGAGTTAATAGTTTTCATTGTATATTTGAAAAAGGAAATTTTCCATTTCATTCCATGTGAATGTTCTCAATATAATGCACTTTGAGGGCTCAACAGGGCTATAGCTAAATGTAGAATATTCTCTTGGTTCAAAACTTACTACTCACAGAAATTTAAATTGGTCAACTATTATCACAATGGCCTCAAAAAGATATACACACAGGCCATTTTCCAAGTTAGCCCAGTTTTTACTGTATTTTATGGAGTAAAAATACCCCTGTTGCAGCAGACCTGCATACACAGCGAATTTCAAATGCTAAAGAACATATTTAAACCAGATATAGCCAGATATATTACAGTGATCATTCAAAATTGCTTCAGCTACATGAAAACAAAAGAAATAAAAAATAACTAACTCGAGCCAGGTCTGTCAGCCTCCCGAACGACGTGTGTCATGCCGGCCTTGTAACCGAGGAACGCCGTGAGGTGAACTGGCTTCGACGGGTCGTCCTTGGGGAATGCCTTCACCTTGCCGCGGTGACGGCGCGACCTCTTCTTGGGGTAGAAGCCCATCGACCCATGTCGGGGCGCGCTGAATTTCCTGTGGGACTGTGGAGAGGCGAATTAACGGTTATGATTGATACTGACTTAACACACTTGACGCTACGGGGGGGGGGGGGAATCCCGCACGCCGAAGCTGACCGCGGGATTTCCTGCACTACATAACTTATATAGATTCTCTATTGATTCAGTGACTGCTCCGGGAACCTTCTCTCTTGCGTAGCACTGTGTTATAGGTCTAACCTCAAATCATGACGTCAGTTTTCGGTTCGCGCCTTCTTATTTTTTTTGGTAGAGTGTGTTGTTTTTGATATTGATTTATTTATCATTTTTATCATGCTGGGATATCGTATTCAAACATTCTATGACAAAAGTTAAGTGTTTACTGAAGTCATAGTGTAATTATTTTGGGTCATTCCATATCAATTCAACACAGTCATTTTCCTGACCATCTCAGATTTCAATGAAATTTGGTATACTGGCACACCCTGTATGGACTAAGAAAAATACCAAATTTGAGCTTAATACCTCAACTAGTTTCAAAATTACACCTCGTTAAAGTTTTCAAAAAATGCTCAAAATCGACCCGTTTGAAAAATTTTAAATTGCTATAACTCCTCTCAAAATTAAGCTAGAGAGGTGAGAGAGGTGTCATTTTACAGCATTTTTAAAGCCCTTTCTAAAAATGCATAGTACTACAAAGGTCAAAATAAAAACTTTTTTAACAATTTCAAAATCAAAAATTGAATTTTAAATTTCTCAAAATGCTCCGCTTTGAAAATTTTGAAAAAATTCTCAAATAGTCCATGTATAGTGGTTAATTGATGGTATAAATTTCATTAGGGGGTGCAAATGGGTTATTACAGAAAAATTCATTTGAAAACAGACTTGCACTAGAATTTCCACTATAATAACGTCTCATTGGGAAGGGATAGGAGTATTTATTTAATTATAGACAAATACTACATTTTAAAGCTAAATTTAATTATTAGAAAGCTTTAGACATATATCATAAGTAAAAAAAGCCATTAAAAATAGTTAGTTGAAACTGGGCTACTATTTGACACATAGTATTTTTGTTAAGTTTTAAAACCATATATTTATATTAAATTCACTTTGGCTATGTACACATTTCAGGGAAAACTTGCATTAAATGAACATAATTACTTACATTATTACTGGCAGCCTTTTTTAACATTTCTAAAAAGTTTTGTCAAAGTCGGTGAAGGCTTCGATGGTTTTTTTCTGTTCTTCATGTGACAACTTATAAGTTCGGCCGGTTGGGGTTATAGGATTTACTTTAGTTAGCACATGTGTCACAGGAAGCCAAAGAATATCCGGTCTTCTTGGGAAAGAGAAGCTAGGCGATGGACCATTTGGGTTTAAAAATGAAACTTTTACTTCATCATTGAGTTCTTCTTTTTCTAGTACATAAGCCAGCCACCAGTTGTTGTCATAGACGATTGTAACATACCCACTGACTTCTGCTAAACTTAAACGATCTTGAATCGTTGTAACAGTTTCAATCTTAAATTCAGTGGATTCTGAAAAAACTTTTACTTTAATTTTGCTATTACAAGAAGGCATAGGAATGAATGCATGGAGTTTCTGTGTTCCGTCTATCGTTATAGATTTTTTTAGCCGATTTTCTAGGTGCCTCTCAGTTTCAATATACTCTTGTTGTGTAACGTAAACAAAATTTGCCACAAATATATTTTGCATTGACCACTCGTACAGTTGGAATGGAGTTTGAATTTGGTCATCATAGGGCCTTTGCAAACTGGCTCTGGCGGCTAATCTCTTTACAACTCCTCCAACACCATCACAGGCACTTTTCCCATGAGCAGTTGCTGAGAAGTGCCACTCTGCGTCAATTTTGAAGTCGTCTGAGTGAAAGCTCAGGTTGGTAAAGTTTTTCCTGATTTTATATTGTGCGGCGGACCCATCAGAAAAGTAATATATTCGAGATATGTTGTCTCCAAATTTATCTTTCATGAATTCTATCAGTTTCTTTTGGAAACAATACACTGCTATGGTATTGTGTTCTAAAACTTCGGAAATGATAACAAAGCTTACATGTTTGGTTTTTCCTTCCCTTTTATAATAGATCACAAATGGATGGACAGTTGATTGACCACTGTTCCAGTGGTAGCTTTGCGCTTCATCTTGAAGCACAAAGCTATAGTTCTCGGAAAAGTCACACATGACAAGGTACTCTGAGCTCTCAAGATTCTCTTTTTAAGTGAGACAGAAAGGAGCTTTGACTTTTAGCAATAAAGTCATGTCTGATTAATGCTGACAAATTTTGAACAAATAACTCAATAAACTCTGTAGTTGATTTTTCTATTGTCTCCAAATTACATCTATCAACTGATAGCCACTGACGAAAAGTTACTTTTTCGATACCTTTTTCTTCAAAACTTTCTTCCAATAACTTTTTTATGTAATCTGTACCTGGACAGGTTGAACATTCACCAAAGAAACAACTAATGGAGGCAGGGTTGCAAAGTGCTTTGGCGATACAGTGTTTATATGTAAGCAGCTCACCATTAGTTATTGAGCTAATTTTTGCGTTCTCTAACATCAATTTTAAATTCTGATGTATAGTGCAAACGCACACGGAATGGGTACCGCTAGCACCTGCCAGCACACAGTTTTTTGGCCTTAGTTCTGCGAACTTTGAAAATCCTATTTTTATTGTAGGATTTTTATCTTTGAAGGTTCGATAGGCCTCCATTAAATTGCACAACACTAACTGTTTTGGTAGTACGGCTTTATCACCTGTCTCTGTCTTAACAGATACACAGTCTTTTTTACCAGGTAAAACTCGGCTGATTTCATCAGACTCGTAGAATGACCGTACTGCTGTTACTACTTCTGGTGGCAGGCTCTTACCAGGTTTTTGATTAGGGCCTTCTAAAATACCTTTATCCTTAAGTATTTTCTTCGATTGCCTCACCATGTAATTTGGTGCATTGAATTCTCGCATTATTTTCCTTACGCTCCATGAAACAGGCAAGCATGTTAATATCATTAACTTTTTGTCTCTTGAAGTGCAGTGTGAGAAATGGTCTTTTAGGTTTTTCAAAACTGAATCGTCAAGCGTTTCATGAGCTTCATCAGAAGAGGAGTCTTGAATAGAAGTAAAAAGTTTACGTTTCATGGCTGAATTAATCTTAGCAATTTTTTGTGAAGCATAACATTTTGATTTTACTTTTTTTGAATCAAGCGGTGATTCACCAAGTTCATGAAGAGAAGCATTAAGTGTTTGAACAACATCTGATTTAGGCTGGAAATCTGGGTCATTTTCAGAATCAGAATTATTTATAATTTCTGGCTCTCGGCTAAAATTAGCACTGGCTTGATTGCTTTCTTCATTTTTCTTTAGAGTTGATAACTCTTTTCTGCATACGTCACATACTTTAGCATCTTTAGGCAAGCTTAAATCTTGAAAATGTTCAAGCATCCATTGGGTTACTGTTCTAAGCGATTTTGTTACTCTATGATCTTTCTTTGAAAAAGGATTGAAACATCTAATTGTTCTATGCCTGTTTTCCATTTCAATTCTTAATTAATAAGTCATTGAAAATATTGTTAAAAATCTTCAAATATGTAGACGTAACAACTAATTTTTAAAAACCATGAAAATGTTTTATTTTGAGGAATGTTTTATTAATAAAAACGAATATTGTCAGTTAATTATTAAACAAATGAAGTAATTGTAAACAAATTATTAAATTACTCACTCACTAATCTAAATTATTGGACAAAAATATTTGATCTATTAAGAAATATTGTCTGTCTTATTGTAAAACCAAACGGATCTACAGAAATAAGTACAACTGAAATAGGCACTAAGTTACTCTATCACTACACAAGCACTCATTCACTTTGCTCACGAACACTTACACTTTAACTCTCAACAAATATATTTTTTCTCTAATAGATACTTGTTACTGTTACACCACCTGTTACTGACTGGAGACTAAACTCTGAACTGACTCTAACATGTGAACAGCAGAGGCTGCAGTCTCCAACTTGCAGACTGCTACAGGTTGAGACACGTCACTGCAGAACTCATGAGCCAACTTGTTGTGATGAATAATCTATCACTTATTTAACCACTCCTTATCCTTATCAACCACTACCTCCTTACAAGAGGAGTGTAACATCTTTCCAATGAAACAAGCTATATTACCTCCCAAATTATTTATTTTATGAATTAATTTATGAAATGAATAGAAATATTGTGCTATCCAATTACCGTACTTATTAGTTAGGTAATTTTTTTACACAAAAAAAAATAATAATTTATCTTGATATGTCACTTACAAATATAAGTTGATTGTTCTCCAAAAAGTTCTAACAATAATACTTTAAATTACCCAATAGTACTTACAATTCTTAAAAGCATTATGCCATTATCAATTTATTTTTAATATGTGTTAAATAGTAGCCCAGTTTCACCTAACTATTTTTTAATGGTTTTTTTACTTATGATATATGTCAGAATCTTTCTAATAATTAAATTTAGCTTTAAAATGTAGTATTTGTCTATAATTAAATAAATACTCCTATCCCTTCCCAATGAGACGTTATTATAATGGAAATTCTAGTGCAAGTCTGTTTTCAAATGAATTTTTCTGTAATAACCCATTTGCACCCCCTAATGAAATTTATACCATCAGTTAACCACTATACATGGACTATTTGAGAATTTTTTCAAAATTTTCAAAGCGGAGCATTTTGAGAAATTTAAAATTTAATTTTTGATTTTGAAATTGTTAAAAAAGTTTTTATTATGACCTTTGTAGTACTATGCATTTTTAGAAAGGGCTTTAAAAATGCTGTAAAATGACACCTCTCTCACCTCTCTAGCTCAATTTTGAGAGGAGTTACAGCAATTTAAAATTTTACAAACGGGTCGATTTTGAGCATTTTTTGAAAACTTTAACGTGGCATAATTTTGAAACTAGTAGAAGTATCAAGCTAAAATTTTGTATTTTTCTTAGTCTGAGTGGTGTGTACCAGTATACCAAATTTCATTGAAATCTGAGATGGTCAGGTAAATTTTTAATTTAAACTGTGTTGAGTTGATATGGAATGACCCTTTTCGCTATCCCTTGCCTGAGTGCTGAGCGCGGGATTTCCCGCGAAGTACTGACATCATTAAAAACATGTGTTTGTTATGGAAATCAATTTTGATATTCATTTTTATATTCCTAACGTATAATCATTAAAAAAATCCATAAAAAATGTCAGAACTCGGGTAAGTTTTTCTACAGGCCTATTTTAATAAATCAATTCATTTTTATATTATTAAAAAATATCCATAAAAAAATTTCAGCACTCGGGTAAGTTTTTCTACAGGCCTATTTAAATAAGTCAATGTGTTAAGGGTCAAAATCTGAAAAGGGTACAATCACTGTCCCTTCTTAAAAAAATAATGTAGCCTACTGTAATTATTGCTAAAAATGTTTTATTTTGGAAGTTTAGGTCTTAATCTTATTGTCTATACTGTTTAAATCATGAATTAAGAAGAGGTTGGGGCAAAATACTGAGAAAAAACTGGCCAAAGTAGTGACGGTCACGTGTCCCCAATCCCAGTTTTACCGCTAAAGATACGTTTTAAACAAGTTCACCAATCAAATAAGTGAATATAAAACCCACGTTTATATTGTCGGATACAGGGAGATAATCAAATAGCGCTTATTACGGATGAAACTATATTATTACGACGCCGAGCTCGGTTAAAAGTCGTGTCCCCACCTTAAGCAGTAGCGTCGGTAGTGTAGTCTGTTTCTCATCGTACAGCGACACTAGCGCTAGTAGCAGCCGACAACGAGTTTAATTCAGGAGTATCATGGCGGCGAGCAACGACGGATGTCGGAGTTCGTCGTGTGAAGTGAATTTGGACGTGGAGGGAAATAGTTTTGTTCATTAAAATTGCCGTGTCTCATTTTTTGATGTAGCATCGGTACATGATCTATTCTTAATCAAAAGTAAATCGCTATCCATCGTAATAGTTTAATTCGTGCGTAATACGGCCCGGTTTCAAATGCCGATTCGTCACTAGCGATAGCGTCCGCCATTTTGAGGTTAGCAGAAACAACAAGCGAAATTGTAGCGTCGGTCTGGGAAGCGACGGTCGCGATTTTTGGTTAATTTAACGTGAGATCTGCTACATTTTGGGACCGGTTTTTCCATTTGACTGATATACCTTATATTCTTAATGGTGATGTATTTTTTGTTTTATTACGGCCGATTTTAATACTTAATAGAGTCAAATGAATTAGTAAACAATGTGTTAATTATGAAAATAATGATGCAGGGTTGCCACCAACAGGGAAAATCGAATTGTGCGGGCATTTTTAGTTTCAGAAGCAATTTTTTACAACTGTTATACATTCTTTTATTTAATCTGAAAATGAAATTAGCTGATAGAAATTCTTTATATTCTTTTCATAGCTTATTCTTTTTAGGAGTATTTGCCCTTGTTTCTGTTTTTACTGTATAAATTTTTAAAATAATGATAAAGTTATTTTAATGTATATTTAAAATCAAATTTGGGTGAAAGTTTTTGATTGTTTGTTTTTAAGTTTGTATTAGGCCTATATGCTTTAGATTTATTTATTAAGTCCATAGCTTTTTTGATGTTTGTCACCTAACCTTTGTTTAAAATGTTTGTTTCATAAAAAAAATGTAACATGTCCAACATTGAAAAAAAAATTTAAAGCTTCTAAACATTTTTAAATTAAGTTGCTTAATTAATTAAAATCAGTATGTCTTAATAATATTTTTTGAAATTTAACTTGTGAGAAGCATTTTTTAATTATGACAAATAATTTTGTAATGAAAAGATTTTTAATTCCGTTTGGTCATCTGTTTTTGCTGCCGTTTAAAAAGCAATTTAATACATTTTGAAAAATATAATGATTTTAATGTGTTTGAACTTACTCTAAGAATAGCTAAACGGGTTTTCTTTCTTTTTTAATTTTATTTTTATGCTCTAAACTATAACTTATTCAGGCCTAAGCCTATTTTTAAAAATTTGTAATGAAGCCTTCATTTAAACGTTTTGATACACAACCACATTAAACATACCGTGATCATTTAAATGTAATTTTGAAGAATTTCAAAATAATTTTTCATGACTTAAGTAATAACAATGAATGATTTTGGAAATAGAACATCCTATACATCTAAGTCATTAAAAATATTTTGTATTATGCACCTAATGATTCAGTTAAGGTTATTTTAACACTATTGTATTGTCTTGTAATTACTGAAAAAGGCCTATATTAGAAATCAAATTCTTCCTATTTCAGACTATGAAAGGAAAAGATGAAGATTTTACATTTTAAAAAAATTAAACAACAAACATGTAATGGAAGTCATATCTATGTAACTGAGGTCACGCGTTGTAGCAGAATGTCACATTTAAAATATTTTATTTAAAAATATGTATGGTCAAAATATATATAAATGGTTATATTTTTTCAATTAAGTACAGTTTCAAGTTGTTGCACAATAATTTTCATGACAATGGAATGGAGTAAACACATTGTGAGGTTAAAAAACCTGACCAAAACTCGTATTTGTAGGTGAATTACATCTTTTCTAAGCTATTATTAAGATATAGGTCAATCAAAAGTAAGAGGGCTGTAATATATTTAAAAACAGTATATGTGAGCAACAAAAAATATGAAATACAATGGGTTTTCCCTTTTATTTCATTATGTAATATTGATTTATCTGGTGTGACCTCTATTACGAAAAATGGGAGTTTCCGATATAAAACTGCCTCTCCCATTGACATACATGGGTAATGGTGCTTTCTTTATATTTTCTCATATTCTATAGGGTTCAAGGTATTAAAAAATGTAACTGTCATTTAGATACCAAGTAATAACTTTTTAGTTTTTTCCTACTTTGCAATTGTACCCTTTTCAGATTTTGACCCTTAACTATGTTTCATTGGATGGTATAATTTAAATAAAGCCTGATTTTAAAGTTCTAGCAGGTTAATTCTAGCTTCTTAAATTAGGGGAACAATATTTTTATTTTACTGGCTGATTAAGTAAAACCAAACATCATTTGTCCTCCAATAAAAGGATATTTTATCTAAGTAATCTAAACATTTGGGTTTTGTGACTTTCCAATGGCCAATCCCCCCCCCCCCCCCCCCCCCAAGGGATTCAGAGTAAGGGGCCCGCAGGCGAAGCCCCCGGTGAGCCTAAGACGAGTTTAAACTTCCAAATTACTGGTCACTGAGTAAATCCAAATTTTAATTATAATTTTAGCTTATATCTACACAATAAAACAAGCACAAATTATAAACCTTACCTACTGAACTTAAGTTAACCTAAGTTACTAAACTGTCCGTGACATGGTTTGCCTGCGGGTCATCGCCTGACGGGCTCAACCTAGGATATGGAATATGCCACGACCGTCTCAGCCTGGCTGGCGAAACAGATGCTGTCCGATGCGGCAGACACTCACTGTAAAAACAGTGATATCTCTGCGGCCTTTGCAGGCTTACGCACCAAGGAACAATAGCGTAACTACAATAATATTTGGTACACAACCAGGGCTTTTACAATGATCTTCCAGCCAAAATATTGTGAATATTCACCAGTTCTCGAAATTTCTTGCATAGGCTGGGTCAGTGGTCCCCAAATGGCGGACCGCGATCCAGATCGCCATCTAATTTTTTACGGACCGCGAGGTCGAATTCAGAAACTGTATTTTTTACGCATTTTTGGCTTTTAGTGTATTTCAACTTTAATTGAACTTAAACTGAGTTTGAGTCATCTATGTCTTAACTTTTATGTGAGTAGTTTTTATGTATAATACATGTTCTATGTGAAAATAAATTTAAATTAAATAATTTATAATTTTATTTTTGATTAAACTTAAACTAGGCTAATAGACATTTTCTTATCTATTCCAACTTTTATGTAGTATTTTGGGTGGAAAGAAAAATTACAAATAACATGCACAAATAGGCTAAAATCACACCAATTTAAGTGAAATGTATGGACCTTCATAAAATGTAATTGGTGATGACTGGGCTAAGTCATTCTTGCTCAGCTCGCTCTCCCCATTAATTTGGGTCCCCACATGACCTTCTAGTTCGAAAAAACAGCCTATTTTTCCACTAGGCCTACTTCTTGGTTTGTTAGGCTTGAACCTTTTCCATGTAAACAATTTACAATTTCCAAAATCAATGAATGCATCATAGGCTAGGCCTTAGTTTAAAAAACATGGCTAAGTTAAACAACCCAATCACCGGCAGCCATAGATTTAACTCATAATAAAAGACTTTGGTAAACTACTTAATTTTGCAACACTTACTGGCTGCTAAAGTAGTTATCCAATTGTCAAACAGGATGTAAATGACCCTTTGGTAACTTGCTGTTCAATTTTAATGGTCTTTGAGAAGTTGTCTGTACAGTTTGTACCTGTCAGCCGATTTTGCTGATGAAATTCTTATGAAAAATAGTAGATTTGGGATTTTATGGTTTATAAGGATAAAATATGGTACAATAATATTATTCTTAGTATTTGCAATGTCAAATACTACATTTGGGTAGGCCTATGAGTTTCATTCATCAATACAATAAAACATTAACGAAACGTCTGTCAGTGTACAGGTATTTGCAGACACCTGCCGCCGCAAGCCCGGCATACAAAACTGCACCAAGGGTCCTATCAGTGTGTCTCAATTCCGGTTTGATTGTAAAATCAATCATATGCCTAAGAGCGTACTTTATGAATCTCATAATAAAAATTCTCAATAATCATAGCCTAATACAATCATAAAACATTCGCTTAACAGCTGCTTTGACTGCACCAGTTGAGACAACGTAACGTGGCTAGCCAACGAATCACAACTTTTGTTGTTGCAAAAGCAACTTAAAGAGGAGTGCCGAACGCACCATGTACCGTAGAACGGCCTTGATTCGGTCAGGGTGGGTTGACTCGGTCACCCGCGCCGCGATCGATAACAATTATTATAATGAAGGCACCATACACTCTAACCTTTCACATTACATCTCGTTAGAATCGTTAATAATCACGCTAAACAGCTGTATTCGTTTCCAAACTGTGATTGGTTTGTCTGAAATGTTATATCAGTTGTACCAACATAGCGAATTGGCAGCAACAAAATATCGATGTCTGGCTAAGGCATATATCATCGGATGTATTATATGAAATCGAAAGCAGACGGTTTCACTCGGTTCTAAACTTAGTTGTTATCGATATTCTATTTGGTTTGTAACCATCTTCTTTCCACTAAAAAAAAAATTCAATGTAATTATATATCATTGCTGACTCGGTCACTCTAGTCAGCCGTGGCTGGAAGCGTCAAATGTTCGCGCCGTTTTGTCAGCGTTGTGTTTACAGAGTTACTGTCACAGCGCTTTGTTAACCTGTCACTACAGTGGTGTGTTTAGTTAGTTTTTGTTTGATTTGTGGCCATGAGTTCAAGTGAGAGACACGAACTAATAAAAAAAGCCGTGGAAGATATGAGGAAAAATAAACTTTCACTTCGCGCGGCAGCAAAAAAATATTCTTTGCCGAGGTCGACTATCAGCGACCATTTCACGGGAAAGTGTTCTTTGCCCCATGGCAAGCAGCCAGTCCTTTCACAAACTGAGGAAAATATCATTGCTGCCCATGCAGCAAAAGTTGCTGGATGGGGATTTCCCCTTTCTCGTATTGATCTACGTCTTGTTGTCAAAATGTATCTTGACAAGGAAGGACGCCAAGTTGCAATTTTTAAAAACAACTTACCTGGAGAGGAGTGGGCAAATGGCTTCCTCAACCGCCACCATGATCTGAGGCTGAGGATGAGCAGAAATATCACAGTGAGAAGAGCTAAAATTAGCACTGATGATGTATCTAAATTTTTCGAGAACCTTAAAACTACAACTGAGGGTATCCCTTCTACCCATATTCTAAATTATGATGAGACAAATCTTAGCGACGATCCTGGTTCTATTAAATGTATTTTTCGCCGTGGCACTAAGTACCCCGAACGTATTATGAACTCATCGAAAAGTGCAGTGTCAATTATGTTTGCCGGGACTGCAGCTGGGGAGTTGTTGCCCCCATATGTCTGCTACAAAGCAGAAAGAATGTATGATTCTTGGGTTACTGGTGGTCCAGCAGGCACCAGATACAATCGTTCTAAGTCCGGATGGATTGATGAGGCAACCTTTACTGACTGGTTCAAAACAATAGTTTTTCCATGGGCAAAAGGTAAAGAAGGAGTTAAATTAGTCATAGGGGACAATCTTTCAACCCACTTCTCCCTTGACGTCCTCAAAATGTGTGAGGAAAACTATTAGGTTTGTGTGCCTTCCACCAAATGCGACACATCTATTACAGCCACTAGACGTGGCTTTTTTCCGCCCCCTAAAGGGAGCCTGGAGGGCAATTCTTTCAGACTGGAAAATGGAGGCTGATCGAAGATTGACCTCCGTCCCGAAGCACATGTTCCCCCCACTCCTTAAAAAGTTGTGTGAGGCTATTGCCGACAACCAATCAAAGAATCTTCAAGCTGGTTTCCGTACGTGCGGAATTGTGCCATTAGATGCTCAACAGGTCTTGAAGAAACTTCCTTCGGCAAATGTTACTGAATCCCCCACAAAAAAAACCAAAGCATTGGTTGGAGAAGCAGTAGTGGATTTTCTGGCCAATCTCCGCCATGGCACTCAAACCCAAAAAGCCCCGAGGAATCGTAAAGTGAATGTTCCACCAGGTTTGAGTATCTCTGCAGATGACATCGATGTCGACGGTGACCTTCAACCTAAAGCCTTGTCGAGCAAACCGGGTAAAGAAAGACCTGTTCCCAAAACCACAAAGAAGAGAGTGAGGACCATCTCAACCTCCAGTGAAGAAGATCGCTACTCAGTCAAGGATTTTAGTGATGGACTTGACTTACCTGAACCTGAGGGACCTGCTGCCGACGACACCGAACTAGTGTTTAAGGACCCAGATGTTGGAGACTGGCTGCTAATAAAATTCGCTGGCAAAAAAAGTGTAAAGTACTACATAGGCACAGTTGAAAGTGTTGTGCCTGGCGGAGGTCTTCAAATGAACTTTGCCAGGAACATCGGCAAATTCGTATTCAAGTGGCCCGAGCAAAGAGATTCATGTGTTGTGGACTATGATCAAGTTGTCCGGAACGTAGGAATTCCCACATTTAACTATAAGAATGATAGGCTTGTCTCTTTCAAATTTAAATATTCATTTGATGGCTACACCATAATGTAACATGTTTACTGTAATGTTACATGTACTTGTATTGTAACATGTGTTACTCTATGCTCAGTAAAATATCTTACTCTTTGTACATTGTGTCATTGCTACTTACCTGTCTGCTACGTCTGACTTTTCACAACTAATAACCTACCAGATGCTTTAAACAACCTCTAGTGTCGAAATATGCGTCCGAAATCGGACTGTAAAGGTTAGTTTCGATGTTATAGTGCAATTTAAGTAGGTGACCGACTCAACAACGTTTCACAATGTTGACTCGGTCACTTTTATTTATTTTTTTGTTTTTTAATTTCAACACGTAAACAAGTAAACGGATCAGGGATATAACCAATAATAACTAATCTTTAAGATGGAAACATATTTATTGTCGATTTTAATAACAGACAGGATGTATAACCTAAAAATAGTAAAAAAGTGACCGAGTCAAGACCTACTGACGGTATACTCTGCATGGTGCCTTGACCTGGCGAGAGTGTAGGCCTACTGATGGCTCAAGTAAGTTACACTCTAACTGGGAATGCGAAAATTAAATTGCGTTCAGCATGCTTCGTTTTGCGTTGCTCTCATCAGGACTTGTGCTTCAAGATCCTCGCCGATTGTTTGGGCTAATTGCACTTGAGCCATCAAATGCTGGGCCCAATTCACGCTGAAAGGTGAGAGACGGAGGTGTGGAATTTATTGATCTGAAGACAATCGAAGTTAATGTTCTGAAGACATCTGAAGTTTGGCAGCGGTTTCGGATGTAATTTGTATTCAATTCAAAACCTGCCAGGAGATATTGTCAATTCAACAAACTAACAAATTCAAACTTGCTCAGAAGCCGTATTTAATTTCAAACTGTTTTTACACCATTGAAGATTTTCTACCGGGTTACGTAACCTAGTCCTGATACATTTCATTAAGGAACCTAACCTAACCTTAACCTAAATCCAAACCAATCCAAGAGAAGACATGTAGCCCAAGATTATACTTTAATCAAATGACGGATTTCATGCCTCAGCGAGGTCAACGGAATGACGACGAAGGTAACAAGTATGTAGGCTTACCAGACGTCAGGGATTTCCCCGGACAGTCCGGGTTTCAGGCTTACGTCCACGGTTGAATTTTGTCCGGGGTTTAGTCATACTGCTTGAAAAAGAGAGAAAAACACCCTAAATAAACGGATTGGTAAATAATTTTGAACAGTTTTTAAGAAAATTTATACAAAACAAAAGAAATTTTCAACAAAACGAAAGGATATTTTATGGTTTCACCTGGTATCACACTAGAAGGGTTTTGGCCGGCGACGGGCTAATTCGTTGCGCGACAACTGCTCAACTGCGTCTCCTGCTTGGTGACGAAGCCTACTCATTGTTTTTTAGCCATTCAGTATTCAATTAATTCAAGGAACGTTAATGCCACGCAAAAACGGCAGCAAAGTAGCCCGTCTGCCAAGACCCTTAGAATTACACCGGACTAAAGTTCACACCGTAAAATGAACACCATTTCATTTGCCATTTCTTGTCCCCTTCTTTCCCCCCCTCTCTTTTCGTGTCCGGGGTTAGGTCTGAAAATTTATGGTAAGCCTACAGGTATGTCTTTTCATAGCTAGCTACTTAACGGCTGTTGGAAAAGTACATCGATTAAGTTAACATGACATGTCAAAAGTTTATATCAGGTTAACAGAAAATACTTTACGCGGAAATGAAACTGATCCCCGATCATAAATTATATTGAGAGCAGAACTTATTGTTAGCCTAAAAGCAATAAATAGTAAAAACAACCTATAAAGGAAGCAGATCCAAAATGAAACTCATACCTTTTTTCCTATCTCATGAGTGGTAGGCCTACTGGGCTTGTGAACAATTCCCCCTTTCGTCCTAAGGGCCTATAGTAAGAGGACGTTTTAAATTAGTTAGCAATTCACTTATCAAATACGCCTAACAATCGAAGTGGGCCTTAACACCTCCAACGGAGAGAGAGGGGTAACATAAAAGCCCTGATATTCTATAGCCTAATTTGAACAAACCAGAATGTAAACCGAGTGATTGCTTCCACAGTAACCTAGATCATCATTATGATGTTTATGATACTTACCGTATAGATGTTCAAGTTACTGTGATTGTTTATAGGTTCCAATGAAGGGAGAGGAAAAAGAGCCTTACATTATCATCAAACGAGGCCTAAACGACCATCATAAATGAATATATGTTAATAAGCACTACTTATCATCGAATATGCTATGTTATTTCAGAAAATATACAAAATAAGCGATAAAATGTGGTCCTGGAAACAGAAATTGCAACGTGGTTCATGTAGGCATTTGCAACTTTATGCATATTTACTACAAATAGTATCTAATAGTGTGTTAAAAGTATAAATATTAGACTAAACTAGCTAATCTACAATAGTTAAATTAGATTAAGCATATAACTACCAAATAAGACAGATGTTAAGGGATACAATTAAAGGGGTAAATAAAATAGAGCAAGAACTCACCATGATGAAAGCCGGAAAGGAAAGAAACACAGATTCAGCTACTCCCTCGGCTTATATGCACAGCCACAGCCATATACATTTCGTTATAGACACTTTTAGTACATAGTATAAGAAATTGTGGATGGATTATTCATGAATACCTCATTACCACAAATGATTGCATTAAAATTGGCTGGACCTAAATTTAATGAGATCAATAATAATAATAATTTGATACATAAATTATTTTTATTTATTACATACATACATACATACATACATCCCGCGTCGTCCCGTAGACCGCTATAAGACGGCATGAGACCAGTCCATGAATACTCCATCCCAACCTTGTGATATTGCCGCAATAGGAAGGGAATAGGTCAAAAGGGCTTATATACATATATGTTAAGTTGAGTAGCCCTCCCAATTCGAGTCACGATATTCTTCCAGGGAGTAAAAACAACCCTGGATTAAAAAGTCTTTGAGTTTGGGGAAAGTTATTGATATTCTGTATGTCTTTCAGGGATTGTGGAAGTTTAGAGTACAGCTTAATTCCCTGGTAGCTAGGTTTAGATTCAAACGCCTTAAGGTTGTGGCGCATTGAGGTTCTTACATCTCTAAATCTGGTATTGTAAGTGTGTTCAACTGGAAAGCTTAACTGATTAGAGACTAACATATTTGATCGATTCAAAAATAAACAGGGATGGAACAGTAAGTATTTTCAACTGTCTGAAGGATTCTCCGCAATGATCTCTGAACCTTAGCCCAGAGATATAGCGAATCGCTCTTTTTTGAAGTTTGAACATTGTATCAAGATGAAGTTTTGTTGAAGAGCCCCACAGAACAATTGAATACTGAAGATGGGATTCAATCAGCCCATAATAAACAAGTTTTGACAGCTTTGTGTTACCAAATGAGACAATATTGCGTAGGACAAACAGTCCCACAGCAAGGCGAGTTTTCAAGTATTCAATGTGGTCCCCCCAATCAAGGTTACAATCAAGCATGACGCCAAGAAACTTAACAGAATCCAAACAACTCAGAATAGTATCTCCTATTGCAAGCTGTGGGAAGTGAGTCAAGTGAGATTGTTGTCTTTGTCTTGTCTGTATGTAAAGAAAGGTAGTTTTGTCTGGGTTCAATGATAAGTTTTGATCAGAAAAGTATTGTGCGAGTTGGTTGACTTCCAAGTTGGCGTTGATTTCTAGTCTGAATTGGTCAGTATCTCTAGTGATCAAAGTTGTGTCGTCAGCGTAAATTATGAGATTGTCAGGAGGGAGGTGGAAGTGGATGTCATTTACATAGATTAAGAAGAGTAGGGGCCCCAAGATCGAGCCTTGAGGAACCCCTAGGTACACCTGTATCAAGTCAGATTGAAAAGAAAGTTTATGTCTTTGGTCAGTGAAAAAGTCGATTTCGGTGATTTGAGTTCTTTTGGTCATGTAGGACTCTATCCAGTTCAGGGCAACACCGGACAACCCCAGGGCCGCCGCCTTCTCCACCAGGACGGCCGGGGCGACACAGTCGAATGCTTTCGACAAATCAGCGAAGCACCCGACAACGCCGCCCCCACCATCCATAGCATCAAGGCAATCTTCGATGAATTGGATCAAGGCTGACTTTGTGGACTTCTTACGTCTAAATCCAAATTGCCTACCAAAAAATAATGAATTTGATTCAAGAAAATCTGCAATTTGATTGGACACAACTTTCTCTAACACTTTTGAAACAGCAGGTAAGAGAGCTATTGGACGATAATTAGAAGCTAAGACATCAGAATTTTTCTTGAAAATTGGTTTAATTTTAGAGGTTTTAAAAATTTGAGGAAAACAACCAGAAGAAAGTGAACTATTGATTATATGAGATAAGGGAGAAGCTATTTCAGAGCGGCAATATTTTAGAGTTTTCATTGAAATGCCATCTATTCCACATGAAGTTTTATTTTTGAACTTAGAAAGAATATCAAGTATGGCTGCGGGATCACAGGGTTTAAAATCTGATAAAAGCTTATTTGCTTCAAGAATGAAACCTGAAAATTGTTTGCTAGTTTGCTCTGATGAGACATTCTCAGAAGCATGGGCGAAGAAGTTATTAAAGATATTGCTGACGTCGCCAGGGTCAGTCACGGGCCGCCCATCGTGGAGGAGCTGAATGTTTTTGGGAACTAAATTGATTTTACCTCTTGATTCATTTACAATTCTCCAAGCCTCAGCTGAGAAATTGTCAGAATTAGTAAGTCGTTCAGAAAGTGAGTTAGCTTTCGCTGTTTTGATCATAGTTCGGTATTGTCTTTTGTGATTGTTGTAGTTTAGTTTTGATTCATCCGTTTTGAGTTGTTTCCAGTCTAAATAAGCATCAGTCAGAACCTGTTTTTTGTCCTTAATTTCATCAGTAATCCAAGAACGAGAGTCAGTTCTAATTTTGGAAGTTTTCAGTGGGCAGGAAGACTCAAAATGGAATAGCAATGTTTCCATGAAATGTTTAGCTTTATCCTCAGTCGAGGAAGCATCATAAACACTTTGTCAGTTTTCAAGTCGAAGTCGAGTTTTAAGTTCGTCCAGGTTTTTGAGAGCTGTGGACCTATACAATTTCGTACCACCCTTGGGTGGCCGAAGATTGCCAGAGGAAAGATGTGGGAACGGCAAGATCATTACTTGTGCAGTGTGGTCAGAAACAAAAGGTTCCACAACCGAAACGTCAGAAAAAGGGAAATTCAGCAAAAAGTTATCAATGCAATTCTGAGAGTGCTCAGAAATTCTGGTTGGTTCGTTAATTGAAATTTCTAAGACTAGACTGGTAAGCAGATTTGACATTTGAATAGCTTGAGGATGGTTTGTATGAAAAGGGATGTTGAAATCTCCTCCAATACAGAGGCGATCACAAAAAAGCGATAGATCGTCAACATAAGAGCAAAAACTCTTATTCAGTTTAGTAAACTAATTTGGAAACGTTTTCAAGCTTCAAAAACGAGCTGTAATGTTAATGGGTAAATTAAAACCCAGAGATTACTGCATAGAGTAATAATAATAAGAGATGGCACTCCCATGTTAACTCGGTGGTAAGGGAACAGCAGCGCTATCTGAATAAAGTGCAACGAACTAAAAAGATCGATGCGATATATCGATGGTCGTCGATGCGATATATCGATGGTCGTCGATGCGACATATCGATCGTCGTCGTCTGTTTTGTTTATATTTTCGTTTTCTTGTTTTGTTTGCTAGACTTTCAATTTTAATGACTTTACCGGTTTGTTGAGATTAAGTGCGTTTGCCGCTAGTGCAAGTTGTTTCGCGAAATACTGTACTGAGTGATTCTTATTGTGCTTAATGCGATTGATAGAAAATAAATACGTAGATCTTAATAATACTTAGTTAATTTTTATTAAGTGCTTTTATGTAAACATCTACGTATTTATTGTCCATCAATAGCTTTAAGCACAACATGAATCACGCGGTACAGTATTTCGCGAAACAACTTACACTAGAACAACTTTCTGCAAACGTACTTTAGATATTTTCCCACACTCAAATTAATTCCAACTCGTTATGGTTGTGTACACGTCGCGTCGTGACAGAAAATAAGGGAAACGGAACGGGAAGTTATCAGATCGTTATCGTCGTTCTGATTGGCTGAATCAGTGAAGAAGAAGAAACGCCATGTTTTTACAACGCCATCTGAATAAAGTGCATCGAACTAACCCGCTCCAATAAGCTTACCACTTGGCTCCATTTAAGTGTCAGACCGGTGATCACTGTTCCGATTCTTGTAAGAACTTGAGCATTTTAACTATATCCAGCCAATACATCTATGAGACTGTAATGTACCGCAGTAGCCTTGGCTAGATGGCATGGCCATTTGTATGTACAACCAACACATAATTATAATACAGGGTTATTCAAAAAGAATGGTGCAAAACTAAACAGTTGGTACTTCTGTTTCTATTAATTGAAGGGGTCCCCCGTAAAACGTTCTAAGCGACAAAATTTCAAAATCGGAGATATTCAGTGAAAAAAGTTCTCCAGGACATGAGCTACACCGTGGTATATTTTGTTTTGGAGATATTTGAGTTGGTAGCCCTGATTTCGTCTGTCAAAGTTTACTTGCTTCGCGAGACTGTACGGACTTTCTGGGTAATAACGTTCTATTCGCCGAAAGATGGACTCCCTGCCGTTCGTTGCGCTGTCACCCAAGGACCAAAATCGCGTAAACAAAAATAAAAGACGTGAAGAAAATATTGGAAAGTGGAAGGATAAGACCAGGATTGAATATAGAAAAGTTGGATTACCCTATATTTAAAAAAATAAGAAGCCAAGGCCTGGAAATTGCCCCCAAAAGAGGTGGGTAGAATAACGTTTTAAGCACCATGTGTGGATAACTTTTAGCAAAGTGACGTATCATGTTTTATTAACAACATTACGTTTTTGTACTTTTACATCAATAAAATTGTTTTATATTCAGTTTTATTTTAGTTTCTGTTGGTATCCTACTCTCCCTCATGTTTTCTTCCAAAGTAGAAAAGCAGTCTGTCAGAAAATGTTCCAAGCGCCAGTCATTTAGAACGTTATTATAACCCCTAAAATACCCCCGTTGCAGCAGACCTGCAAACTCAGTGAATTTCAAATCCAAAACAAGATATTTCAATCCAACACAGTGAGATTTGACATGTTTTTGTAAGCTCCATAAGAATAACATAGGGAATGAGTATGCAGGTTTGCTGCTACAGGTATTTTAAAACTGGGTGGTTTCAATTCATTATTTAGTAGATCTGAACTAGAAGAAGCTATTTACCAAGTTTTATCTATATATGTTGGGAAATAACCGAGATATAGAATTTTACTTATTTCCCATAAGGTTAACATTGGGACAACGTACTGTGTTTACCACTTTCAATATCTCGGTAACCAATGGACATAGAGCAGTGATTCAACATACTAAATTGTTTGTCTTTTTGAGCTGAATTCAATGGTGCCAACAAAAATTCGGTAGATTTTATTTTTCTATGTAAAAAACTCAACAAACCCATTTTTGGGGGGGTTTATGGCTTTACCCCCCCTTCCGGAGGTCCGATTGGGCTGGTTTTCGAACTCGTCCGTTCGATTACCACTTTACATGTCTCTACCAAATTTCATTAAGATCGGACCATATTTACGGCCGCTATCGTGCTCACAGACACACACACACATATATATATATATAAATGGTTTGAAAACCGAAACACGTGTCGTGTATTTTAATTAATAAAATGAAAAAAGGGTACACTTGTTATATTTTATTGATAATATATATATATATATATATAATTTCGAACGAATGGTGTTTTTTGCTTCTGGGGGCCCTAAAACGAAAAGTTATCATGGTCTGGGGCTTAGGTCTTACCATGAGACCTACGACACATAGCTTCTTCCCTATAGGGGAAATTCGCTAAAAACACATAAAATGTTTTAAATTGCTTGATGGCAAGTACAAATTCAATATAATGCTACATTATGATGTTATAAAAAGATGTTAATAAAATGAAAAAAGGGTACACTTGTTATATTTTATTGATAATATATATATATATATATATATATATATATATATATATATAATTTCGAACGAATGGTGTTTTTTGCTTCTGGGGGCCCTAAAACGAAAAGTTATCATGGTCTGGGGCTTAGGTCTTACCATGAGACCTACGACACATAGCTTCTTCCCTATAGGGGAAATTCGCTAAAAACACATAAAATGTTTTAAATTGCTTGATGGCAAGTACAAATTCAATATAATGCTACATTATGATGTTATAAATAGGGTGTTAAAAGATTATACACGATTATAAGTTCTAACCTTGAAAAAACCGTAAATTTTAGAATTCAACTTTCAACCGTTGATTACTAGGTTTTTGTCGTTTAGAACGTTTTACGGGGGATCCCTTCAATTAAAACAGCTGATTGCTGTAACAATGGAAAGAGCATTGTTATAAGTTTAATTTGACAAGTTTATGTTTTGCCTTAGGCCTTGTTTGCACGACGACCAAACAGTAAGACAATAGAAAACAATTCTTTTGTTCTCTTTTGTTCAAAGGTGTTACTGTCCACTGCCCTAAGGCCTGTTTGCACGACGCCTAGTGCAGTGGACAGTAACACCTTTAAACAAAAGAGAACAAAAGAATTTTTTCTACTGTCCTACTGACTGGTCGTCGTGCAAACAAGGCCTTAGTTGCTTGGTCTACTGACTCTAGACAGTTTATAAAATGGCTACCTCAAAACAAGGCTACCTCTGTTACGCTGGCCGCCACGATCGCCTGATTTAACCCCATGCGATGTTTTCTTTTGGGGGTTCGTTAAAGCAAGAGTTTATTGCCCTCCCATGCCTCAAAACCTACCAGAGCTAAGACAGCGCATCACAGAGGCAGTGCAGTCGATATAACACAGGAGATGTTACAGTGTGTGTGGGCGGAGTTGGAATATCGCTTCGATATTTGTCGAATAACTAACGGCGCTCATATATATTTAGTACATATTAGAATGTTTGTAATGTAAATTAAAACTTGTTAATATAACAAATTGTTTCCTGCAATTTTGAACATTAAATGTCTCCTTTATCTACAAACAAATCAATGTTATTTTTGCACCATTCTTTTGGAATAACCCTGTATTAGAAATATAAATAAATATTAGTATTTCTGTAATGCACAACTTAAAACTGTTTGATTCAAAACCTGAATACGCAGGGGCAAAATTTTTTCAAAAGCTTCCGAATGAAATTAAGCAAATTGAGAATAAAAATACTATTTTTAAAATAGATTTAAGCTCAAACTTAAGGACTATCTTGTTGGACGGTGTTTATACATTTTTGATAAATTTGTAAGGCCTCGTAGTATTTCTAGGGAAATCCCTAACCTATTAATTTCCTTTTTGACTGGTCTCATACCACTACGTGGTCAATCGGGACGACTCTTCAGAAGTAAGTAAGTAAGAAGAAGTAAGTAGTTATTTACTACCAGTACTGCTGAGATAGTTATTTATAATTATAGGGATACGTTTCAAAACGTCCAGATTCATTATTTTTAATTGTTAAGAAAAAATATATTTCATAACGTCTAAATTCGTTATTGTAAATTATTCATAACAAACAATTACACGGTATGAATAAAACCCTACGGTATATTGAAACTCTATGAATTATACGAAAAACGTCCAAAACGTCCATGTTAAAATTTATTGGGGCCATTCATAATTTACGTGATCGCTTTTTTGTAGGGACTCCCCTCCTTAGATAAATACATCCTTAATGCTTTTATCTGTGTCCCCTACCTACAATCGTCCTACCGTCATAATCCACTTGAGTGATTTAAATTGTTTTTATTTTCCATCAACAACTCAACTTCTAAATTGTTTGCGAAAACAATATTTCTACATATAATATATTGAGTACATAGAGAAGAAAGTAAAACGAAACGTGTGTGCAGAGTCAGATCAGATGGTGTGACCATAGAGTAATAATGAACTTCGTAAAGAGTTGTCATTTCCAGGTTAACTCAGTGGTAAGGGAACAGTAGCGCTGTCTGATAAAAGTGCTACGAACTAAAAATATCGATGCGATATATCGATCGTCGTCATCGTCGTCTGCTTTGTTTATATATTCGTTTTCTTGTTTTGTCTGCTAGACTGTCAATGTTAATGGCTTTACCGATTTGTTTAGATTAAATTGATTAAGTACGTTCGCCACTAGTGCAAGTTGTTACGCGAAATAATGTTCTGCGTGATTCGTATTGTGCTTAAAGAGATTGATATAAAATAAATACATAGATATTTACAAAAAGTACTAAAAAAATTAACTAAATTAATTTTTATCAAGTGCTTTTGTAATGTTTTATTGTAAACATATACGTATTTATTTTCTATCAGTCGCTTTAAGCACAATATGAATCATGCAGAACAGTATTTCGCGAAACAACTTGCACTAGTGGCAAACGTACTTAGGTATTTTCCCACACTCAAATTAATTCGCAACTCATTTTGGTTGTGTACATGTCGTGACAGAAAATCAGGGGAAACGGAATAGGAAGTTGGCAGATCGTTATCGTGGTTTTGATTGGCTGATTCAGTGAAGAAGAAGAAAACCATGTTTTTACAACGACATCTAACTAAAGTGCTTCGAACTAACCCGCTCCAATAAGCTTACCACTTGGCTCCATTTAAGTGTCAGACCGGTGAGTTGGGCTCACGCATCTAGCGCTTATGACGACTGCCAATACACCTCAATCGTAATATTATATGTACGGTCTCGGTTCTGCCTACATACCGCTGGATCCGCTAGTTTTGTGAGCCCAACTACGTCACACCAGCTGACTATGCTAACACCCTCTTTTTCTTATGAGTTAGTCCATGGCCGTCTTTGGTTAGTCCCACTCTATCCCACACCGCCCTCAGTGAAGTAAAGGCAAGCAAGGGCTTGCGCAGATGCCTTTTTAGCGAATTTCCCCTATAGGGAAGAAGCTGTTACCGTAGTACTCATGGTAAGATCTAAGCCCGAGACCATGATAACTTTTCATTTTGGGGCCCCCAGAAGCAAAAAACACTATTCGTTCATTTTCATATATAAATATATATAGATATATATATAGAAAGTTTTTTACATAATATTGACAACTTTAATCCTGACGATATAAAAAATGTAGCTAATAAATTTAACGAGTAGGGTGGGTGCACCAGTGAATGACCACCCCCCAGTGAATGACCGTTTTGTTTAAAAAGCCCGTTATTAAGCATATTCTTTGGGCTAGCTAATTAAAAATAAGCATAAAACCAGCCTTGGAATATTATTTAACAATAATCTTTCATTTGTTAAAATTGCTGGAGTCAAAAATACTTTTTAAACATATTTAATATTGAGTGTCCCACTATCTTCGATTTTGATGTTTCCTGCTATAGTGATTACCCGTGCAAGGCTTTCCTGGATTTACATTCATTCTGTATTTGATGATTGTTTCAAAATTGTGTTGCAATTAAATGATATTTAACATACTATCCTGCAATTTAAAATAAATTTTATTGCTGTGCATGTTAAGATTAATTTTTACTGAGGGTGGTCATAAATTGGAACGTAACTAGGGCAAAAATCAGTGAATGACCGGGGAAAAACTTAGCGGTCATTCACTGGAACGAGATCGGTCATTTACTAGCTACGATCTATATTCTCACCTGAATTATTCTTAATCATTGTTGTCAGCTGATTTAAAAATTTTTTGACAGTTATTCAGCCAAAACAGACCGGTCATTCACTGGTGCAAGATCGGTCATTCACTGGTGCAGTACCGGTCATTTATTGGAGCATTGACATAGTTGTATTTTAATTAATATTACAACCAGTGTTCTCATTAAGTGACATATTTAATTAATATCGCTTATCCTTAAAGAATAAATGAACTTTCTACAGTAAAATATACATAGCTATGACCATAAAATAAGGGAGTAATGTTTAATTAACATGAGACATCGTCCTTAACCGGTCATTCACTGGTGCACCCACCCTACTACGTCAGTGTGGGAGCCAATCTCGATGCGGCCGTTCCCCCTGTATCCGAGCTGGATGTGGACGACGAGGATTACCGACTGGACTCCACCTCCCGGCTTGAGCCTGTCACAGAGGCTGGATTGTCACACATTGTTAATTGTCCCAAAGGCGGGTCGGCACCCGGAGTTGATAATATTCCGACTTCGCTTATTAAATTATGTTTTGATTACCTTAAATACCCTATTATTCATATTGTTAACAGCAGCATTGAACAAGGTATTTTTCCTAAATGTTTGAAAACTGGAAAAGCCATTCCCATTTACAAAGGGAGTCCCAAAGATCTTTATGTCAGTTTTAGACCAATTACTTTTGTGAAAATTATAGAAAAAGCAGTAAGAATCCAGCTGGAAAGTTATTTAATTAGACATAACATTTTATTCAAAAATCAGTTTGGTTTTAGAAAAGACAAAAATTTAAATGACGACCTGTTTGTATTGACAAAAAATATACATAGCGCTATTGAGCGTAATAAAAAACCACTTTTTTAATTTTCATAGATATGGCCAAAGCTTTTGATACTGTCGATAGAAAATTACTTTTTAAAAAATTGGATCTCATAGGAATTAGGGGTATAGCACTCAACTGGTTTATTAGCTATCTTAGTGACAGATCCCAAATAGTTACAATTAAAGGTCACAACAGTTCAAAGAGAAACATAGACTATGGAGTTTTGCAGGGCAGTTCAGGTCCCCTCCTCTACTTAGTTTTCATTAATAATTTGGGAAAACTAAATTTAAATAAAGGTCAAATTTTTCTATACGCAGATGATACAGCTCTGCTGTCTCTGGGAGGTCTGCTCGCTGTCAAGCGGTGGTTTGATCAAAGCCATAGTTTTTCTAATCTCCATAAGAATAACATGGGGATTGAGTATACATGTTTTATACAACAGGTATGTTAAAAACTGGTTGGTTTTAATTCACTATTTAGTAGATCTTGACTAGAAGAAGCCATAATATTTTTATCAAGAAATGTTAAAAAATAAGAAAGATATGAGATTTTTTTATTTCTCATAAAGATAACATGGCGAATGATTATGCAGGTTTGCTGCCACAAAATTGGACATTTAGATTGGGGTTTTAGACTAAAATACATTAGATCACATCTAGATGAAGCCACAAACCAAGTTTTATTGAGATATGTTGAGGTTAACATTGAGACAACGTACTGTGTTTACCACTTTCAATATCTTGGTAACCAATGGAGATAGAGCAATGATTCAGAATACTAAATTGTTTTATTTTTTTGAGCTGAATTCAATGATGCCAACAAAAATTTTATTAATTTTATTTTTCTACGTAAAAAACTCAAAAAACCCATTTTTGGAGGAGTTTATCCCCCTTTACCCCCCCTTCTGATGGTCCGATCGGGCTGGTTCCAATTGATTACCACTTTACATGTCTGTACCAAATTTCATTAAGATCCGACTATATTTACGGCCGCTATCATGCTTACAGACACACACACACACACACACACACACACACACACACACACACACACACACACGCACACGCACACGCACACGCACACGCACACGCACACGCACACACACACACACACACACACACACACACACACACACACACACACACACACACACACACACTCATATATATAATATATATATATACAAATTTGAACAAATGGTGTTTTTGGTATCTGGGGGCACCAAAACGAAAAGTTATGATGGTTCCGCGCTTGGGTCTTGAGACCTACGGTAATAGCTTCTTCCCTATAGGGGAAATTCGCTAAAATTCAAACGAATGGTGTTTTTTGCTTCTGGTGGCCCCAAAACGAAAAATTATCATGGTCTGGGGCTTAGGTCTTACCATGAGACCTACAATAATAGCTTCTTCCCTATAGGGGAAATTAGCTTAAACTTTCATGGTTTGTAGCGTTTCAAAGGCAAACAAAATGACACCACTGCGCGCGCAATATAAATGAAAAACTTATAATTTCGCGTCTTTAAAAATTCAGGTTCAGAAGTTATGAGGATTTAAGAGTTAACAAATTCAAATTTTATCCATTTTAACTGTGCCATACTATGTATTACTTAGGCCCGAGACACACACGGCGTTTTTTTTATCGCGCTAGTGGTGTATGCAATTAAATGGGAGCGTACATCTTTGGCGGATTTTTTACCGCCGCCATGGTCAGACGGCAAGACACTCTAAACATTGTACCGTGTTGATGACGTCAGGAGTTCTGTGATCACCATATGGTAAAATGCATTTGGTAAACACCCACCGTCGTCTCTCAAAATTAAAATGGTACCATGATTGGCGATATTTTTTCCGTGGCGTTTTTTTTACCACCATGTGTGTATGAACGCCATTTCGTCGGCGGCGGCGGAAAAATTATCGCACGATAAAAAAAAGCCATGTGTGTCAGGCCTTATGGAGTATAAAATATTCTTAATAACACCATGCCATGAGTGAATATCAATAAAAATAGTTTTATATGATTGAATCTCAACAACAATCACATTTTTTTTTATTAGGATTTTTGCGGACATTTGCCATCACTGATTAGTAAAAAAAAAACAAGTTTCACGACGTTTCGGGATCTGGAATCTGATCCCGTCTTCAGGTGAAAGAAAACCTAGAACATAACAAGATTAGTAACACATAGCCAGGAAAACCTGGACAAAAACACAGCTAAAACAGAGAACTGTAAAAGCAGTCACGAAAACACTAAGCTGAAAAGAAAAACAATAACACAAATTAACACAGGAATCACAAGTATCAAGAATCACCAGACAGGAGAGAGCACGTCCACACCCAATCAGAGCTGAACTGAGACTGGTGGGAGGAAAGCAAATGGCGGCAGCGACGGAAACGGCGGCGGCCACGTGTCAACTTGTTTTTACTAATCAGTGATGGCAGATGTCCGCAAAAATCCTAATCAAAATATAAAATCACCATCACCAACAATGAATTTCAAACAAAGAATCACATTTTTATGGCTCTTTTGCCATTGGTATTTCCTATATACCCAACTGTTTTCGTTATACAGACTACCAACGACAACATTTCAAAAATCAAACTTAAACTGATCATACATCTCTACAACAATTCGGTGTGTAAACATATTTTATGGAATAAATAGTTCTAAAAATTAATTTTAAAATCCAAAAACACCATAAAATACAGGGTGTTAGTCTAGCCCCCCCCCCCCCCCCCCCCCCCTAGACTAATCAGTACTAATCAGTGATGGCAAATGTCCGCAAAAATCCTAATCAAAAAAAAAATGTGATTGTTGTTGAGATTCAATCATATAAAACTATTTTTATTGATATTCACTCATGGCATGGTGTTATTTAGAATTTTTTTTTCATTAATTTTGGAGTCCCACAAGGTGTGCAAGGAGGCATTTGAGAAATTTAATTTAAAGTAATTCAAAATATTATGAATACTTACTTACTAATACCCCTGTGGCCATTCGAACCCTAGAAGAGTTTTAGCCTCGCCAACCAGCCGCCTCCATTCTTTCCTCATAGGAGACATCTCCAAATCCGCTCCTATCCTCCCCAGGTAAATTTTGACTAGGTCATTCCAGCACATTCTGGGTCTTCCGAATGGTCTTGTTCCTGCTGGTGTTCCTGCCTAAATTATCCTTACCATTTTGTCTTCATTTCTCCTTATGACATGGCCCAGCCACCATACTCTCCTAGCTCTTGCTAAAGCTACTATATCTGGCTTCTTTTATAACCTCTCAGTTCCTTCTTTTTTCTTATTCTCCAAACATCTCCTTTTATTGGTCCGCACATTCTCCTCAGGATCTTATTTTCAAAAGTTATCAATTTCTTTCTGGAATTTTTTGTCAGGGCCCATATTTCCGACCCATCACCACTGGCTGGATTATTGTTTTATAAATCCTTATTTTGGCGCCTTTTGATAAAATCTTGCTTTTCAAAAGCTTGGTTAAACTCCAGTAGCTTCTATCAGCAGCTGCAACCCTTTAGTGCATTTCTAATTCTTCTTTATTGGGCATTAAACTTCATAAAATACAGGGTGTTCCATAAGAAAAATCAAAGTTGTCCGTCACATTGGAAAATGGCAACCATTTAGAAGGAAATTGAATTCATATTTTTAAATGTCTTAAAAAAGTAGGTGAAGTCTCCAATTTAAAGTTTTCTCTAAATCCAATAGTTTTTGAGATACCCCAGATAGCAGAAAAAGTTTTCAAAACATTCAACAAAAAGTATCAGGGCAAACTTCAATCTTTAATTTTATTAGTCTCATATAAATTTTTCAAGCAAGTTAAGAAACGAATAAACTCTAATATCCATTAGTATCACTGAAAAAATGGTTGAAGTGAATTATAAATAGTCACTGCTGCTAAAGTATATTTGATAACATCCACCTTTTTACATCTACTATTATTTTCTTGGCTATATAATTTCAAAACAAAAACCACATAGATCCAAAAACTTGCAAAACTCTCGCTAAAATAATTTGAATTAAAAAAACACAATATTTAATCACTTATTTACAAGGCAAGCTGTTTGATAAAATTACTTGCCAATATCATTTATATAAAATAAAAATAAAAAAGTGGACTAACATGAGTTTAGCATGGGATTCTAACCATTTGTCAAATCCTTTCAATTGTTACACGAAAATCAATTTCTTTAGTTTGTTACAAAGTTATTGGCTAATTGTTTACATTGGTTTAAATTTTTGAGATGTGCTTAAATAACTTGTCAAAATTTGTCCACAAATTTCTGATTACATTCCAAATATGGATATGTGATTTGCTGCACCATCAAGAACTATGCTCATGCTCACCAAGGCATTACGTTTAATCAGATTTGTTATCATTACTATTAATGTTACTGAATTATGATTAGCCTAGTATCAACAGAAAGATTCTGATCAGTAAGCATTTTATCTTGATAAAAGTGTCGTGTTGGAGTAAACAGTATTTTTATTAGCTGAATCAGTTATTTGAGAAAACATCAGCAGAAAATGATGTATAAAAAGCTTGGATTATTCAAAGGTGGGTAAAACAAGTTGTGAGTTTATAGAGATTTGACCCAGCATGGACCAATCTGGTAAGTACGACGAATTCCTACAAAAAACAATATACAATAACATGATTAGTCCAGGAATTTTATGCATACAAAAGGGAATCGACCTAACAAGTTCTGACTGAGTTGAAATTTTGTATAGATGTTAAGTAAACCACCCTAACTAAATTACAAAAGTCCCTGGAAATCCCTGCTGTGCTCCAGCCACCATCTTGAAAAAACCATTTTCGGTCTGTGTTTCTCTGAACATTTTTCCAATTAACACAAAAACAATAGGAGATACAAAAAAATGTAAATGACCTTTCTTGAAAAGAATAAAATTTCAAATAAAATGAGTATAAATATGTTCAAGAAAATTTAATAATAACTGCTGATATCATTAATTTTCTAAAATGTAATTCTAATACCCTGCCATAGGGAATACAAAGACAATTTCGCATAAAATACACTTTCAAGGGGGCAAAGCCCTTTGAACTTAATGAATAATAAACTATATCCATAGAATCCTGATAGAAGTACTATTTATTTATTTTACTCTTTAGTCATCAAAATCAGTTTGTAATAAAACCGTGGGTAAGCTCACAAAAATGATTCCTTACAGTTATATTTTTGCAATTTCCTTAAGCCACATCTTTGCACATTACACAATAAAAGCCATATTTCACAATTATTTTGCTACTATAAAAGCCGACTTCTCCTACCTAGTCTAATCCAAAAGTAGACTTTATGTATTACAATAAACTTAGTTTAAACAAGGTACAAAAACCGGCCCTAAAGGTGTAAAGCTTTTCACTAAGCGTTAAGAAAAAAATTGCTTAACTGTCCTAGGACTATATTGTTACACATTGTAATATCTAGCTTGAGCTACTAATTCTGCTACAAATACAGTAAACCTCATACTATAGAAACCCTGGACTGTCCAGACCAGCTTTTCCTAAATTTAAAGTAAAAAACTACAATAAAAAAGTTTTACACATTTTTAGCACCTTCTAAAAGTCAGATACAGCAGAAATATCATTAAACAATTTTTCACATTAAACCCCTATGAAATTCAAACTGCAGCATAAATATTTTGATCTGTAGCATAAATATAGGTAGCCATGAATTTTTCATTTGTTACAAGATAGCTTTTTTGCATTGGTAAAGTCACTTTAGATTACGTGATAATGATAATCAGATTTTTCAACATCCAGTTCATTACTCTCCTAGTTAATCCAGATAATCCCAGGTGTGTACAAACATCATGATGGAGATTTAATATTTTTAACTGACATAACACACCCAAGTGGGACCCTAACTGGCTTTTGCTAGTTTAGGTACCAATACTGGGTGGGTACAGTAACGGAAGTTGACACAATTGGAGGCAGTGTTGTAGCTGTCTTTCAGTGAACAACTTCAGTTCCCCACCAGGGGAGGCTGGGCTTGGCGGCAGGGTGGACGGGACCAAGTATGGCAGTACGGGCTTGTACTGGGTGACCAAGATGAAGGCCAATATGAGGGCCACCTTATCCCTTGAGGCTCTGTTCCCCAGCATCCATTGGACAAAAGGTATACCTTTGCCCACCCAGTCTAAGCTTGGCCGAACCAGTTCCATCTACTTATTCATTTTTCCTTTTGCTTCTCTTGTATTAATCTACTAAAGGCTGTGAGCCTAAGGGATAATAGAAGGGAAGTCTCCTTTCCTTTCCGGTAGCTGTACAAAAAGCCAAAATAATGGCTGAGGTACCCTCACAGGATTTTCCTGTGGGGTGGGGAAACCCGACTTGAAATACCACCGATAACATCACCTTTGATTAAATTAAGTACACATGTCTTATATTACCTATTTTGTCTGAAATACTTCAATAAATACAACAAATTGTAATGTAAATTACCATAGATTTATTTGAAACTTACAAATATGATTTATTTGGGGTCACAATGATTTATTACAAATATGGGCTGTGGATTTATGCTCTAGGCTCGTAGGCCAATGTTCAAATTTTAGTTCTGTGAACTTGAATTACATAAAATATTACTGCTCCGACTGTTCAATAGTAGAAACACATCTCTTCTAAGGGTAGGTTCGTGCTGGATGACAATCTCAGTTAAAATAGATGGTTAAAATATTAATTTGGAAAAGATGAATTTTGAATTTCACAACAATGCCAATAAAGCTTCAATCATAAGATGGCCGAATTAGGTAAGTCACTGATGGTTTATTCAACTTTAATGCAAGTTTTTGGTTCGAAAGAATGTAATAATAGGTTCAAATCTTGATATTCAAATTAATAGGTACAAATTAGGCTAGGCCTAGTCAAGGTTCTTGTTGATTTCTTCAGGTAAATATGATAATTTAGGCTGGTCTTACCAATCTGCAACAACAATTCTTCGCCAAGTACTTTAAATGTTCAGGCAAATATAAACAAAGGGTTTGGCGTTAAAATGTACTTTTGGCAACATGTCCCTACTTTAGGTACTAGTAAACAAACACTAGTCCTCTGACTTGGGAAATACAAAATTAGGATCAGTGTCCTAAACATTTTACTGAGATTAACACATCCCTCTTCTCTGGAAGCTGGAACAGGAGTCTCCCTGGTAAGTTCCCTCAACACATTGTTGGTCATATGGGGTTCACACATCTTGAAATATAATTATTCTTGAGTTCACTTCACTGTAATTTGGATTAATCATGAAGCTGAATTTATAATTTTAATTTTTTATGATTGTAATTTCCATACATTATATATATATTTATGATAATACATTATCAACTTATTTAGCAACTGATCATTTAACTATCGATTAACTGATAAGGAACCAGGTTAATAGGTGAAATATAAATTATTAATTATTATTTAATGAAATTAACAAATTTTATTCTAACTGATTGGTGACTTTCTGGGGTGATAGTAAGGTATCCGCCTATTTTAAGATAAAGTGATATATATTTTGGCATATCCATACTGAATGTCTAAATCCATCATTTGAATCATTGACTATATGTTACTTAAAATACAATAGAAATAAATTTTGTTTATAATAAATGTGAAAGAAATGGCATGAAACATCTCAATATTCCCTCAGAAATTTGTATGAATGAAATTCAGGCAAATTTTGATTTATGTTGAATGGCATTTATGTACATATTTCATGAATGGTATTCCTAATTAGTATGGTAAAACATTAAATGATTGATATTAAAGGTGATCTTAAATCTAACATATCCTAACAAGAAAATTATTAAAACATTTATCACAAGGAAATATGGAACTATCTGGGGCAGTGAGCTGTTGTTTTAGCAAAAAAAATATAGTTTATGGGGTCTTTGGGTAACACATAGAAAATGTATATGGTTCACGCACTCGCGATTTCAGTTCATTTATTAAATTATCCCCTCTATCACTTGAAAGAATTAATATTGTTTATTACAGTTTACACTTGCATTTATTACCATGACATCTTTTGATGATTAATAAAATTTGCACACTTTTACCCTTGAAATATTCACACAAGTTTTTTGTGTCCTTTGCACATATATTTTATGGAAAGTGTCCATTTCACTTTATGTTTGGAAAACATTGTTCATTATTTTTGGGGAAAACACTGTTCTTGGGGGGAAAGTTACCACTGCTGTCAGATTTCAACTCTTCGATCGCCTTCACCTAGCTGAATGTGTGGTTCAATGTATTTTTTCAGAGCTGAGATATGGTAAGGACCATATTTATTTTCTTTCTTCAAGTCACTAATATGATATGTTGCATTTCCAAGGATTTCAGTAATGATGAAAGGCCCGTTGTATATTTCAAACAATTTTGATGTTTCTCCGTATGCTGCTCTTGACAAAGGATGTGAACGTACCAGTACTTTTTCATCTAACTGTAACTCCTGTGGTCTATGTTGTTCGTTAAACTTTGCTGACCTTTTTCTTCTCTTTTCGTCTAATCTTCTTTTTGCTATTAATAATTTTTGCTCATGAGCAATCTCTGTGTTGAACGGGTTTTCTAAATATTTTTCCCAAAATCGAATATTCCTTTGGCCAAATTGTAGTTCGTTTGGTGTGTAACCTGTCGATTCGTGGTAGATTTCATTGAGGCAGTCATTTATGTCTTTAATGCATGTGGCCCATTTAGTATGTTGGTGAGAACAGTAGGTTCGCAAACAACGTTTGATTTCTTTAATAGGTCGTTCAGCTAGGTTATAACACGGATAATACACTGGGCTGTATACTGGTTCAATATGATTTGCTTCTAATCTGTCTATCCAATCGTTGCTTTTAAATTGCGTTCCATTGTCCGACTGTATTCGTTTTGGAAAACCATATGTAGGGAAATGAATATTGAAAAGTTTATTTAAGATGATTTTCGTTGTTGCTTTCTGCATCGGGTAGAGTTTTACGAATTTCGTGAATATGTCGATTACAATTAAGATAAATTTTACATTTCCACTACTGGTTGGAAGAGGTCCAATAATGTCAACTGCAATTTGGTAGTTTTTCTCTCGGCATTGGATTCCTTTGGCTAATTCAACTAATGATCGATTGCTAATTTTGCATCTTTGGCAGGTGTCACATGAAGATAGGTATTGGTGAATGATCCTTCGCATATTTTTGAAGATAAAATACTCTTGTAGTAATTGGAAACACTTTTTGGCACCGCAATGTAGATAATATCGATGACATTCCCAAATTAAATTTTTGATGATTGCATTTGGCACAGCTATTAACCATTTATCGTTCAATCTTTGGTACAAGGTATTGTTGTGGAGCCGATAGTTTCTTGATAACTTTTGTCCGTCTGGGGAATTAGGTTGATTTTCTAAGGTTTCTATAATTGGTTGCAGTTTATTGTCCGCACGTTGTATCAGTGGCAAATTTAAAAGGTCTTGTTGTAGTTGTGGGTCTGGTATCCTCTCTATATAATGGATGGTTAATTCAGTGAATGAGTTGTACTCTTCTAATGGATGGTTTGCTGGTATACGACTTAGAGTATCGGCAGTTATGTTCTCGGACCCTGGACAGTATACAATTTTGAAGTCGTATTCTTGAATAGCTAATATCCACCGTGCTAGACGATTGTTCAGTAGTCGGCAAGTTTTCAAAAATGTTAAGGCGTGATTATCAGTGATGATAGTTAATTTTGCACCGAGCACGATATATCTAGTCTTTTGCAGGCAGTGTATGATAGCCAAAAGTTCCTTTTCCGTTGTAGTAAACCTCTGTTCTGCTGGTTGAAGCGTCCTTGATATAAACATAATTGCTGCTTTTTCGCCATTTTCTTTAATTTGGAATAGATGACCACCGATAGCGAATTCCGATGCATCTGTCTGTAAATAAAATTCTTTTGATGGGTCGGGATGGCTTAGAACATTTGTTTTAAGGAAGAGTTGTTTGATTTTGGTAAAAACAATATCGTCTGCTGGCGTCCAGTGGAATCGGTTCTTTTTAGACGTCAGTCTTAATAGAGGTTGGACTGTGGAAGAAAACTTATCAATGAATTTATTGTAGTAATTTATACAACCTAGGAATGCTTTTAATTGAGTACGGTTCTTTGGAGTGGGAAAGTTTAAAATGGGCTCTACTTTACTTTGGTCCATCATAAGTCCATCATTAGTTAGTGTGTATCCAAGGAAAGGTACTGAATTTTGGAAGAATTGTGATTTATTAAATTTTACGGTCATGTTGGCATCTGCTAATCTTTGGAGAATATATTCAATGTGGTTTAAGTGGGTTTCAAAATCTGGTGAAATTATACATATGTCGTCGACATAGATAGCTGTGAAGTCTTCAATTTCGTTGTCAAATACCTTGTCTAGCGCTCTCACTAGGGCTGCTTGTGAGGTGGTAATGCCGAATGGTGTTACCTTGTATTGATATGTTTTACCACGAAATTGGAAGGCAGTATATTGGCGGGATTCATTTGCTAATGGTATTTGCCAGTACGATGCAGTTAAGTCAATACTACTTATAAATTTTGCGTTTTTACATTTACTTAAAATTTCATTCACACTTCGGTTACACTCAAAGTCTGGTACTATGATTTCATTTGCTTTGCGAGCATCTAAGCAGAGACGTATTTCGCCTGATTTTTTGATAACTGGTATGATTGGGTTAACATATGTACTTTTACTACGTTCGATTATATTTAATTCTTCCATTCTATTAATCTCTTCTTGTAGGGCATCTTGATACTGTTGGGGCACGGGATAAACATTGGATTTGAAACTTTGAGGGTTTTCTACTTTAAGTTCATGTACATATTTGTTGCACAATCCAGGTTTGTCCGAAAATACATGGTTGTATTTCATTAATAAACTACACAAAGATTTTTTTTGTTGTTCATTGATGCATGCGTTAGTTGATAAAGCTTCGTTGATGGTTTCTTCAGATAATTCGGCATCGTTACTATGATTTTCTGGCTGAGCTTCATAAATTTTATTATACATATTATCGTACTCCTCATATATTAAATTATCATCATTATTTGACATTTCGTCTTGATAAACATTTATTTGCCTGTGGCGGTTATCAGTAGTGATCATACATAATTGACCTTCATTAAAAACCATGTCAAACTTCAATATTATATTCACATTATTTATACACATATTTAATTCATAATTATCAAAGTTTATGTCCATCTTCAAAATAGCTAAAACATCCACTCCTAAGATCACTGGTTTTATTAAGTTTGGTACGATTAAAAATTGCATATACATGGTCTGATTCTCGATAGTAACAGGTGCATAGATTATTCTGGATATACGCTTAGATTTTTCTCCTGTAGCAGTTTTAATCACTGTATTTGTTAAAGGTAGTTCTTCATACGGTTTCATTAGCTGTTGGTTGTCTTTAAACCATGACTCAGACAAACATGTTACGGACGATCCTGAATCGATCAAAGCGTTAGTTTTTATATTATTTATTTTAATTATAATCTCTGGGCATCTTATTTTAATTGGGTTGGGTATAGGATCATTGTTTAAATTTTCGCTCATGAGAAAATCTCGGTCACACATGATGTTGTTTATTTCATAGCTATATGTATTACTAGGTGGATTTAAATCGAGGACTTGAAATTCTGGCGCTGTAGTTACATAACTATTTACATTGGTAACTCCTCGACTTGCAATTACAGCGCACGGTCGTTTCCCTGTGGTGTTGGGGAACTATCACTGCTGGTCGTATTGTTATTGTTTGGTATGGGTGGGGGTGGATGACGCATGGCTTCGGCAAGTGCTCGAGGATCGTTTTGTCCTATAATAGCAAGTACTTGTTCTTGTTCACGAGTTGGATATCTTCGCTGGTCTGGTGGGTAATATTCACCTTGTCTTTGAGGATATTTTTCTTTGTTGTTGTATGGTTTATAATCTCTATGTGGTCGATTGTTTCCATGTTCCGGTCTGTGTGTGTTTTGATTGTGATTTTGGTGGTACTGATTACCATTCATCTCGTTTCGTGGTGGGTGTTGGTTGTTTGATGATGTGTTGTGCGAATTCCATTTAGGTTGGTATGCACGATTATTTGTGTGTGGATCATGGTGTATGTTCCGACCGTTATTTGGACTATTTGGTCTCGAGTTAGTCTCAGTGTTCGCGTGTGAAATTTGTTTGTTTCGTTTAGGTCCCTCTCGAATGTCTTCACGCTGCAATAATCTCTCGAATTGCTTGATTGTAGTGATGTTTTGTACGTTAATACTATCTTGTATCAAGGTATCAAATCTTTCTGCCAGTAGCGTGACTATTTCTTCTTCGGACATTGATGGAGTCATAGATTGGAGTAGGAGAACTCGTTCCGTGAAATACTCGGTTCTGGATAGATTGCCTTGTGTACGGTATTTTTCATTTTCGATTTTGTTTTTAATTCCTCTCTGTACTTCTCGGCTCCAGTATTTTCCTATAAATTCAGAAGCGAAGGTGTCCCAATCTTTAATATCGTGTTTGATTAGCTGCAACCACCTCGACGCAGGTCCTTCGAAACTTATTTCAAGAAGATCTTTCAAATGTTCTTGATGATTGATAGTCGGCTGTCTTTCTAGACTCTTCTGGTAATATCGTTCTAATCTGCGTAAGTATTCATTCGGATTACCGCTTCTCCCATTGAATTTTGGAATGTGTCTTTCAATAGTCTCGTTTCCGCTACAGATTACTTGTATGGGTCCCGTTATGCCGCTGATGTTTGTAGCCGATGTTTTTAACGATTTGACGTCGAGTTCACATTTTTCTAACGCCTCAGTAATATTTTTAATTTCATTCTTTTGTTCGATTAGCATGTGTTGGTTTTCATGTATTTTAGGTACGATATCATTATGTAGAGATTTAATGTATGCTTTGGTAGTGTCTTCAGCGGCAATAAGTGTCTGTTTTGTTTGTGTCTTAATGTTTTCTTCAGTGTTGGTTTCGTGTTTTTCGATACGGGATTCTATCTCAGTTTTCAATTGGTTCTGTTCACGGAAAATAATTTTCTCAATAGTTTCTTTATGTTTGGTTATGTTTTCTTGTACATAAGATTGGGTTTCATTTCGAATTTCATTGAATTTTGAATTTATTTGCATCGCTATCAATTCAATTTCAGCAGATTGTGTCGCTTGGATTGTTTTAATTTGGTTTATTTCGTTACGAAATTCGTTTTGGGCTTCACGAATTTCCTGTACTTGATTTTCTAAAACATGACGGCAAGCTTGAATTTCTTGACTCATTTCATTTTTAGTTTCTAGTAGTTTTGATTTAATTTCTGAGTTTGTTTGATTCAATTTCATATTGGTTTGTTTAATTTCTGATTTAATTTCTGTGTTCATTTGTTGTAAATAGATTAATATTGTGTTAAGATCTAGGTCGTTTGAACTGCGCGCGTTCAAGCCTGAGCGATCCGCGTCGGCTTCTTTGATTGGTCCGGCTCCGTTGCCATGGTTACCGACAAGGTCAAGGATTGCGTCAGCTGTGCGTTCTGTGCAATGGTCGCGCATGCGTACGATCGCTTCGTCTTGCCTAGTTTCTATCTCGTTCCGCTCCGCTTCCAGGTCTGGATTGGACTCGGAATGTGTTGCGATCGTCCCTAGAACGTAGTTTTCGGACGGTTCGAGATCCATTTCGTCTTTGTCGTCTCGATTCTCGGGCTGTGATTGGTCGATTGTTAAATGTGTAGAGATGTCGGTACGCGTGACGCTGTCATCTGATGATGAAGAAGGAGATGTTTGGTTTTGTGTTTCGTGTTCAACATGGCGTCGGTTTTGTTTACATTCATCGTCGACCGTATTCATTGTGATAGGGTATTTTTTTGGTTTCCTTAAATTGTAGGACATTTATTAACGTGAGGGGAATGGTTATTACGGGGAATTGATATTCTTATAACTAATAATACCTCAACATCAATATAAACTTAAAATTATGTTCTTAAATATAGGAAATTACAATCTTATGATGGAACTGAGATTGTCAGCCACAACCGTTGGGCGCCATTGAAATACCACCGATAACATCACCTTTGATTAAATTAAGTACACATGTCTTATATTACCTATTTTGTCTGAAATACTTCAATAAATACAACAAATTGTAATGTAAATTACCATAGATTTATTTGAAACTTACAAATATGATTTATTTGGGGTCACAATGATTTATTACAAATATGGGCTGTGGATTTATGCTCTAGGCTCGTAGGCCAATGTTCAAATTTTAGTTCTGTGAACTTGAATTACATAAAATATTACTGCTCCGACTGTTCAATAGTAGAAACACATCTCTTCTAAGGGTAGGTTCGTGCTGGATGACAATCTCAGTTAAAATAGATGGTTAAAATATTAATTTGGAAAAGATGAATTTTGAATTTCACAACAATGCCAATAAAGCTTCAATCATAAGATGGCCGAATTAGGTAAGTCACTGATGGTTTATTCAACTTTAATGCAAGTTTTTGGTTCGAAAGAATGTAATAATAGGTTCAAATCTTGATATTCAAATTAATAGGTACAAATTAGGCTAGGCCTAGTCAAGGTTCTTGTTGATTTCTTCAGGTAAATATGATAATTTAGGCTGGTCTTACCAATCTGCAACAACAATTCTTCGCCAAGTACTTTAAATGTTCAGGCAAATATAAACAAAGGGTTTGGCGTTAAAATGTACTTTTGGCAACATGTCCCTACTTTAGGTACTAGTAAACAAACACTAGTCCTCTGACTTGGGAAATACAAAATTAGGATCAGTGTCCTAAATATTTTACTGAGATTAACACATCCCTCTTCTCTGGAAGCTGGAACAGGAGTCTCCCTGGTAAGTTCCCTCAACACATTGTTGGTCATATGGGGTTCACACATCTTGAAATATAATTATTCTTGAGTTCACTTCACTGTAATTTGGATTAATCATGAAGCTGAATTTATAATTTTAATTTTTTATGATTGTAATTTCCATACATTATATATATATTTATGATAATACATTATCAACTTATTTAGCAACTGATCATTTAACTATCGATTAACTGATAAGGAACCAGGTTAATAGGTGAAATATAAATTATTAATTATTATTTAATGAAATTAACAAATTTTATTCTAACTGATTGGTGACTTTCTGGGGTGATAGTAAGGTATCCGCCTATTTTAAGATAAAGTGATATATATTTTGGCATATCCATACTGAATGTCTAAATCCATCATTTGAATCATTGACTATATGTTACTTAAAATACAATAGAAATAAATTTTGTTTATAATAAATATGAAAGAAATGGCATGAAACATCTCAGACTATCAAATCCCCCCTACAAAAAAAAAAAACTGACGTAACAAACATTTCTGCCCTAGGAGCTATGATGAAGCCCGCCCGCTACGAAGACATGACCTGGAATATAGAACCTAAAGCCGGAATGGCTCCAGAGGTCAAAGGCTTTCTTCCCCCCCTCGTCCCCTTCTCTCGCCGGCTCCCTCCCCCACCACCGTCTCTCTCCCCCCCCTCCACCCACACTTCGATGCTACGATGTCCTTGCAACTGCAGGATTTGTGTGCAGGTAGGCCCAGGTGCTAAACGTTATGGTACGTTTGCTCAAGAAGGAAATGCAATTAATTAACCCTTTAACTGCGGAGTCATTTGCCCCCCCCCCCCCCGCGGTTTTTTACGTGATCAGTAGTGCCCAGTTTGATTACACGATCAACACCACATTAAGGCGTTTTTGTCTCAACGTGACTAACGCGATACTGCAGAACTCGTGGCGTGGACAAAGTTCCAGAAAAATCCACTTGAGTGCAGCACCAAACTGTCTGCAACTCGTCAGGGTCAACGAGATATCTCAGGGTTGCATGAGATATCTCGTGCGCAGCAGTCGCGGGTACAGAATAATACCACGAGCTAACTCATGCGCAGGGGATAAGGAGTTAAGTAATGCATTTAGTTCCAAAAGTTGCGCAATAATATGTGCAACATGCACAGCAATGGCAAAAGCTGTATGTGAGCTTATCATTATTATAAAAACTTGTATGAAGAAATTTGTGTTGTTACTTAATATTACTTTTTGGTAAGATGATCTTGGAGAGAAAAAGTTTTTTGTTTAAAGGAATCTGAAGTTCAAGATAATTGGCGCTTGTAATTCATTTTTGATGCGCTTCATTTAAGAATGAACTTAAATAGTTATTCAGAAATTCATTTCAGTTTGATATTTCTCCTTTGATGTCTGTTATTTCTTGATTCATAGTTTAACCAAGATTTAATTTTAATCTAAGATTTAAGATTAGATAGATTTAATTTTTTTAATTTAATTTTTAATTAATGGTGGTTTAATATCTACATCAACATTTCAGCTAACTTTTTAGTTTTTAGGATTTGTTTCATTTTTTAGTTTGTCACAAAATCGTTACATGTTATACTGGCTACTCACAGCTGGAAATGATATGATTTTTTTCAACCTAAAAAAGTCATGGTTGACCACTTCTATTAAACCATTCCAGAGAAATGTTTGAACAGGACAAAAAATAAACCTAAGAATTATTTTTGATTCAGTATTTATAGTCAACAGCAACAAGTTATGTTAATTTTGCGACTCTAATCTTCTTTTTCTCGTTTGCAGCACTCCAAAAATCTGCTCAAATCGTTTTCCTCAACCAGGAGAATGTTTGAAGATGCTTTAGACTACATCACTTCAACAATGGATTCTGTTCTTTACAATCTAGGTCTAAAGACCTTCAGTTAGATTTTCCTTTGAAATATATTTTTCCTAATCCTTCAGGTAATAGGTTCCAATGAGTGGATAGTTCCATGAAACCAATTCTTAGAAATAAAGAAACATAGTTAAAATCAATTTGTTATTTGTTTCTTCAACATACCCAAACAAATGACAGCCATGATTTTATCTAAATTTTATGTAGTAGCTCGAAGCTTTGAAAATATTGCCCCCATCAAAGAATGTATATTTAAGTAATCATTTTGTCATTGAAAGTTACAAGCTACAATGACCATTTTTTGATCTGTTTTTATTCAAATTCATAAAGCTGAACAAGTTGAAAAAAGGTAAAATCATCAGGAAACACAACTTGAAAAACAACCTTTATATTTCTTTTAGTTTTTCAACAACAATGTAACAAATTATATCACCTCATGGGAATTTTGGTAACAAATAAATTAAAACACACCGATTTGTAATTAGAGCTGATAACAAACCGTAATAAGGCACTTTATAACAAACATTAAAGTGAGAAGTACTTGATTCAAACTTCATATTTCACCAACTAACATAACTTGAACCCGTGGAATTACAGGTCTAGAATAATCCTCCTATTGAATTTGAGTTTTATTATCAAAACTACACAAAACAAAAATGTAGAAAACATTAATGTTAACTTTCCAATATTTTCTTTCAACAAGACACTATTCTATGATTTAATTAACTAATAAAAAATGTTAAAGCAACAAATTGCACTTGAATTACTTAATTATATTCTCTATAGATCCTTAACTTAAAGCACCGATTGTGGTTACAACACGAGAAAATTGCACTATTACCTAGAATTAACAAGGCGAAAAATATCAATCATAATACTATCAGATTGACAAATAATTGCTATACGCACACATAAACGGTGACAGAGATATTACCGCAACGTTAAACGGTAGAAGAAATATTACCATAAATGACATTCCAAAACTATCCTATCACAAAGAAGGTAACCTGGCATCGTCTTAGTCTAATTATAAACGGCACAACATGGCAAATCACACGATAAACAACCATTGAAATAAATTTCCTAAAAAGATTACGATCATTAAATTTCACTATGAGAACTAATGTGACGGGGAAACATCTTTTACAATTTCCGTTTTTCCATCAGAATTTCGGCTGGAAAACGACAGGACATTCATCATCGTGGCAGAAACATTAAAGTGATTTGATTTTAAACTATACAAGCTCTTTCACTAACAGCTTCCTAGAAATCAGTGTTGTGTTCAAGTTCCGGAGGACGTCTTTTTCGACGCAGATTCGTCTTTCTCGAGAGGTTCCGCTGACTCCGCTCTCGCTCGTTTGGACTTGTACTCCCCAACCTGAGAGTTGACCGACCGCTTACGGCCTCTTCTGTTTTCTTCCGAAGGCCTTTAAATAAAAAAAATATTGATGTACAGCTAACATACAAACTGTTTGATAAATATTAGGGATTAAATTTTTAAGGTGTAATACTTTAAATGCCATAAACAGTACATTCTTGACTAGCCAAGCCCCAGTTATCCGAGGCTCCGGGTTATTTGAAGTTGCTGTACGCTTAAAAATATATTTTTCACCTCAAAATTACTACTTTAAGGCTAAACATCTCAGGGTTAGTTATAAATTCTGCCACCACGTCGCAGCACCAAAATGAAGTCATTCTGTATTAAAGTTTATTGGTGGAATTTTCGTCCGATGTTAATTTGATAAACTGATTTGTAAACAGAATAAGATTATGATTCACGCTATTCAGGCATATTTTTTATTAAGTTGCTGGTTAAAAAATAATAACAAGATATTCATGTTACAAAAAGAAATATGCAAATCGCAGGTAGTCATTTTCTAGGCAATAATTTTTAATTAATTTTAAAATTTTAATATTTAAAATCGCCCGAGTGGTTCAATCGGTATCAATTTTTATAAATTTAATGAGATAGCGCGCGGGAGACAAAAAAATTATGCAGTGCAGGGCCGGCCGGAGGTGACTCACTGTAGCTCTCCCCCCACCACGCGGCTCAGCCGTTGCTCGTCGTACAAACACTCCTTGTGGTGGATGATGACTTCCCGCCCTTCCATCCACGTGCTCTCGGTTATTAGTTACCATGATTCTTCTTACGAGTTTGTTTCTTCGCCTGTTAATTATTGTTATTGGTAACGTTATTTTGTTAAACTTTTATGTTCTCCATGGCCCACGTGTTTCAAAAAATAATGATGACGAATTTGAATTTCTTGTTAAAATATGTTACATCTATTATTATTATTATTATTAAGCTATAATGATATTTCGAGGGCTTGGAACATTAGGGTTCTAACTGCCAAGTCTTAAACTTTACACGAAAATAGATTTAAGATTGGGTACTGCAGTAATTAAAGAGATCAATGTCAACACATTCAGAGTATTTTTTCTGAAATTTCTTATGCTAAATATGAAAAATATATGTTTATCTTTGCTTAAATGTATAAATAAATGTGTTAAAAACTACTTTTAAAAATACGGAAGAACTGTGTTGCTCTTTAAAAGGCTATAGGGTAGTTTTATTTGACTATGTTCTATATTTCAAGTTCGTATTTCATATAAATTATTAAATTGCCTCTAAAATGATGACAATAATAGAAAATAACAAACACGTCATGATTTTGTGTGCTTCTAGTCCGACTGATTCACCAACAAAACCAAATAATCTCTGTCAAAAACAACAGGTAGAAAACCTACCTGTATTTATACATATACAACCATTTCGGAATAAAGACAACGGAGTTCTTTAAAATCAAATGGACGATGTTCTGCTTCAATAATCGAAGCAGATTAGTTAGCTTCACTGAATGATAGTTGGTTCACGCAGTTTTAAAGAGCAGAAGCAATAACAGCTGTTTCAAGCTAATTGAAATACAACCTCCATTGACTATGAATTAGGCTTTCAACCACGTTACAGTTGCTAGTTTCAATTTGGAATAAACATATTACGTGTAGATTAGATTGAAAGTTAACCTATAGTCTTATACTCTTGTGTACGACCAATGTTTGCTTGTATGCTTATGCTTGGACAATCTATCTATCTATATTAATAATTCTATAAGCAATTTTTTAATAAAAATTTTGAAAGTTTGGCAGGTCGTAGGATGATGGGGGAGGGTTCAAATTAAAGGACTTAGCTTCAGGGGTCGGTAAAAACAGCAGATTATGTCAAAATCCACTAGAAAATGATAAATAACGAAAAATATCTGCCATTTAAAAACACTGGGATTTCAACACGTCTGCTGTTGTTTCTTTTTTTAGCTAAGCATCAACAGCTGTTGTTAATTCTACGATAATTCCTAAACCTAATATGTACTTTGTAACCAAAACAGTGTTGCATTCCTGAGTTATACTTAAGAATAGGGAAAATAAACTGTTGCAATTGTAACCGGTAAAATAGTAGGGCAGATTTATAAATGCATTACCTAGAAATAGTTGTGTATGGAGAGAAATAGTGCCACCACCCTGTTCCAATTCCTCAAATTCCACATGCAGAATTGACTTTCAATGGCGAAACATCAATGGGCAAACAGCCTAAGCCACGTAACATATATCCTTGTAAACATTTGCAGGTAGTCATTTTGTAGACAATAATTTTTAATTAATTTTACACATTAAATATCGGTCTATGGGTTAAATCGGTATCATGTTTTATATATATTTTTAATAAATGGAATATGAGCACGCGGGAAACACGAAACGGATGCAGGGCCAGGTGACTCATTGGGCTCTCCCCCCACCTGTTCGAATTCGAGCCGAAAACATCAAGGGGCAAATAGCCTAAGTCAAGTAACATTTGTAATTATTGTTTATTTATTTATCATTTTCATGTACTGAAAGGTAACTTTTATTTTAAACAAGTGACTTAACTAATTAATCATTTAATTTAACATGGTGTTTTAAAGCAACAAAAATAATGGTAATTTTGTTTGTGGTAATATTAATATTGAACAATGAACCCCTAGATAATTTCATAAATCATCTTCCTTGTAATCAGAGGATTAATTACAAGAGTCTGGTCTAGTGTGCCCGGCCAGAGTGCGAATGCGACTACTGAGTTGACGAACTAGTGATGGGAACTATCCGATAGAAACAAACGATTCATCCAGTTGTTACGCTCCAACCGATTTATCAGATGGTTACTTCAATTTTCATCCGGATGAACCATCCATTAGTTCGCAAGCGAATCAACTGAACGGCATTATTATCCATCTACCTCAAAACCATCCGTCTATGTTTTCATTCAATTTTGAAACAATTCGTCCCTTATTTTCATTCGTTTGAAAACTACGGGTCAGTTATTTAATTACTGAAACTGTTCTGTTAATTGCCGAGTATTTGCGCCAAAGATAAAACAACCTATGTTAGCACCAATAGGTTAATCTTTTACCTTATTTAAATACTTCAACCTAAATACAAAATGTTTAAGGTTAAAAAATCATTCATTTATCCATTTGCAGGTGAACCTTCTGCTCAGCGGCTCGACAGTATATATTTTTATCCGGATGGATACGCCACAAAACCCATGAAAACTATCCATCTGAATCAGGCTCGCGAACAGATGGTTTTTTCATCCATCATCCACTAGTCGGATAGTTCCTCCCATCTCCGCACACAGCGCGAGCCAATCCGCTCCCCACCCCAATACACAGGAAAAACATCGGATGAATCATCCATCTGAAAACTATCGGATGAAAGAAAAACCATCGGATGAACCATCGGATGGTTAAAATCAGTCGTTTGTCCCATCACTATGACGAACGATACTAAATAGCAGCGCCGCGCGTCAGAGCGGCCGGGTGGTATGGCGGTGCGCTGGGGGGGGGGGCGGCGCGGGCGTGAGAGAAATAATGGTAATATCTTTAAAAAACGATTCCGATGCGACCATTTGACCGATTTCAAATCTGAAAACGCCAAAATTATTTTAAAATTTTTGTTTACAAAATGACTACCAGCGATTTAGAAAAATGATGATAGTAATCGTATTCTTCTCTAAAATATTTTTATTAAATAACTAAAAATTTTTTTACCCATATAGCGTACATTTCTTGTTCATGTTATATACAACAAAACTTACAAAACAAAAATCGGTCAATAACTTTGCATATTATCTTTAATACAAATTTGCCACAGAGGTGCTGCTATCTATCGGGCCAGAAAAACAACTTTTTCTGGGATGTTTAGCCTTAATTGACAACATCTAATAAAGTGATATTGTATAGTCACATAAAATAAATTATTTGAAGCTAAAAATGAGAGTTATTTTTTTGGGGGGGAGGGGAAGTATAAATTGCTATTACAGTAGACCCCCTCTTAACCGACCCTTACGGGACCGGACCTAGGTCGGATAACTTAAAGTCGGTTAAAACGAGCAATCCTTTAAACACCTACAAATAAAAGCTCTGTTTATTTAGGATTCTATTAACATCATTATAAACCAGCTCTTGTATTATTTAGAAAATAAACTATAATTATCAACCTATTTTCCAAAATAATTACTGTAGAAATGTCACAAATAACCCTAAACACGGTAAAAACAAAACACTTCAATAAACTAAATATTAGATGTAATGTTCCTATCGCCGGGTATAGGAACGAAAATGCCGCAATTCCTAGAAAAGGGCGGTTAAACCTAACTGTTCTCAAAACAGGGCCAGTTAAAATATCTTTAATATTTGACCAGCAAGGGCGGATAATCCGATCGTCGGTTAAAACTAGGTTGGTTAAGAGGGGGTCTACTGTACTCTGTACCCTATTTGCGGTCTTGTTACATCCTAACCTCAAAATACAAGTCACCTTCATATTATTCGAGGTTCTCAATATCCGAGGCAGCCACTGTCCCAAAGACTTCGGATAACTGGGAGTGTACTCTACATAAAAATCAAAGATATAGGTTTTAAAAGTTGAGATAACCACCATTATCTTAAGTCGACAATTAATTAACTTTGGTTTTTTCACTTTAGAACTTATAGCTAATTTTTAAGCAATTTGAATTTGATTTATTGAAAAGTAATACCTTGAAAGTCCATTGATCTCCGAGTGGTTTGAGGGGACAGAGAGCGCTTCTTCGTCACATCCCAGTCTGGGTGCGTCGGGTAAAACCCTGGAACAAGACGAGATTAAGAGACGCTCCAACTATGCAACTGAAGGTATTGAATCCGATGTTTTCAGTCGAGTGTCCATTGTAATGAAACACACCAGTGCACCAGACAATGTTCACATGCAACACGCTTCGAGTTTACACAATCAAAAGTCTGAAGGACAAGCCAAATCGCTAGTTGCAACGCCCTCATGTGGATGGAGCTTTTAGAGGACCAGTATACATGGAGACAGTGTCAGCATTTTTACAATTTTAGTAGAATTAATATAACAATGAAGCGTGAGAGGGAGGGAAATTTCACTTATCGTTCACCAGCGCCAGGCATGTCCCTCAGAAAACAATCGAAAACCAAATAGCATTATTCGCAAGATCCTCCTAAGTAAATCACTGGCTGGAGCATTTTGGTTTTTTTATCATGAATATAAATTACCTTCCCTCTTGTGCTTCATACTTTTATTGATTAAAATATAACTATTGTTTGTCAGCTCTCTCAATACCCTGAATTGTATAATAATTCTTAAATAAAAATTCTTTGCCGAATACATTTTACTTACTAAAAACCTCGTTATATATCACTTTCCCTATGACTAAGAGGCAATAATTTTGATCAAGAAAACTACCATAAAAGACCACAAATTATTTTGTTCAAGAATATATTATAAAATGGATTATGAATATTAATTCTACTTACTTATGACAAAATATATTCAATGAGAGATATTAGAAACATAGAATGTCAATAGAAACATTAAACTCATTTCACGGATAAATATAAAACAGACGGGACTTTATTAAACTAAGCATCTGTTAAATCTTTAAAAATAAAATATAAGCACGAACAAGATCAAGTCTTTTACCTAGACCTAATAAATTTTACAAAAAACTACATAGCAACGAAAAGGTATAGGGGGAATTTTTTGGAACACAATTTCTGACAGCTTTCTTCTTTCTTGCAGCTTTGTTTAGACTACTCAGGAGGTGAACATATCAAAAGTCCCCGTCCGTAGCCCTTGAGCGGGGGAAAGGAGGGGGGTCTGAAGGTTCAATTTTTTGGGTTTTCCTACATATCTTGAAAACAATCAACTTTTAGTATAACCTATAAATAAAATTTAAAAATTAAAGAAAATTAAATTTCCTGTAAGAAAAGTATATAATTTGTCTATTTTGGTCCAACCATTAACAAGGAAAGAACTAATTTTATTAATATTTAAACAAATATCCCCCCCTCCCCCCTAACATACATACCCAATGCGGCAACAGTTTTTCCACCTAAAGGAAAATGAACAGCATATTCAAGAAATATTTACAAAATTTACAGTAATTTGACACCTCAATCATAAAAATCGGTCTGAAATAAAGGTGTTGGCGAGCTCATAAAAAACGTTATTTTTCAAAGAATTCGTACAAATATGTAATAAAAAATTCAAAAATTGAAAAATAAAAGTTTTTTATGAGCTCACCAACACCTTTATTTTAAACAAATTTTTATGATTGAGGTGTCAAATTACTGGAAATTTAGTCAATATTTCCTGAATGCTGTTCATTTTCCATTAGGTGGAAAAAGTGTAGCCCCATTGGGTGTGTATGTTACCCACAAATTTACATGTATTTCTTATGGAAGGGATATTTGTTTGAATATTAATAAAATTAGTGCTTTTCTTGTTAATGGTTGGACCAAAATAGACAAATTATGTACTTTTCTTATAGGAAATTTAATTTTCTTTAATTTTTAAATTCAATAGGTAGTACTAAAAGTTTATCGTTTTCAAGAGATTTAGGAAAAACCAAAAAATTGAACCTTCAGACCCTCCTCCCTCCCCCGCTCAAGGGCTACGGACGGGGACTTTTGATATGTTCACCTCCTAACTAGTCCATCAAAGGTGCAAAGTCCAAAATTGTGTTTCATGCAATTCCTTCTATACCTTTTTATGAGCATTCATTGCCTGGACTAATAAGGAAAAATACTGTAAAATTATTTTAATTACTCACAACAGAAATAGAAAGGGAAAAGAAAACAAAACAAAGCACTTGGGAATCACCGCACACCAAAAACCCACCGACGTGATTTTGCATAAAAAAATTAAACAATGCAATATGAATTTTTTCAAAAAAACAATTATTCTATGTATAAGTTCTTACAACAACAGACACCTACAATGGCTTCTGTGCTCTAATGCTCTAGATACTATCAATAAATAAAATACCCCCGTTGCAGCAGACCTGCATACTCAGCGAATTTCAAATGTCAAAAAAATACTTCCATCCAATGTAGTGAGATAATGACGTGTTTTCGTAATCTCTATAAGAATAACATGGGGAATGAGTATGCAGGTTTGCCGCCACAAAAATGGAAATTGCGGTGATTTTAGACTAAAATACATTAAATCTCATCTAGATGAAGCCACAAACCAAGTTTTATTAAGATATGTTGAGAAATAAGCGAGGTATAGAATTTAACTTATTCTCCATAAGGTTAACATTGGGACAACGTACTGTGTTTACCACTTTCAGTATCTCAGTAACCAATGGGCATAGAGCAATGGTTGAAAATATCAAATTGTTTGTTTTTTTGAGCTGAATTCAATGGTGCTAACCAAAATTGGATTATTTTTATTTTTCTATGTGAAAACCCCAAAAAACCCATTTTTGGGGGGGTTTATCCCCCTCTACCCCCCCTTCCAGTGGTCCGATCGGGCTGGTTTTCGAACTCATCCGAATAATTACTACGTTACACCCCTGTGCCAAATTTCATTCCGATCGGACCATTTTTGCGAGCGCTATCGTGCTTACAGACACATATATATATATATATATATATATAGGTATATATTTTTATAATTTATAAGCATAAAGTTCACTGTGGAGGGCTGCTAAAGTTATTAATGTAAGGTGCTCAGTTCTATTTATTTTCTCTTACATTAATAGGTATATATATATACAAATTTGAACGAATGGTGTTTTTTGCTTCTGGGGGCCCCAAAACGAAAAGTTAACATGGTCTCGGGCTAAGGTCTTACCATGAGACCTACGGTAATAGCTTCTTCCCTATAGGGGAAATTCGCTAAAACTACATAAAAATCTTTTATAACAACACGAAGGTCATTCAGAAAGTAGAGAACATTTTTTATCTCTATGAAAACGAAAAAGCATTGCACTTCCTCCTAACAAAAATCATAAAAAAAAGGTGGAGCTCAGCCTACATCTGCTGCTACCCTATGGGGGGGGTGTGGCCGAGGCTCCCTTCTTGTCGACCGATTACACATTTCTTTCTAACAGTGTTTCAAAACAGCAGTACCCCTTGAAAATATTGCCAAGTGGAAGCAAACTGATAAATATTGCTTTTTTCAGTTCCTTATCATTTCAAACTCTTTCCTTTGCAAACTCTTTCGATTTGCAAACATCAAAGAAGAAAGTACTTACTTTCAACATTTAAAAAAGAAGGTACTCGCTTGGGGCCAGATGAGGCTACAAAGAATATACTGGAACAATTCCCTATTTAGGCTGCGAAATTCTGTGAAATCGCTGCTATTGCACGAAGGTGGTTGCCACGGTGGATCGGGAACATCAATGGTTGCGATGGGAATTTCAACACATTGCTTGTTTTGTAAGGCAAGTCAAGGTCAAGTCATTGTAGAGTCTCATAATAGAATCAATTAACTTCTTCTCCCCTAGTGTACCAAGTCGTAAATTCAAATGAGCTACCTTCAAGTCCCAAAACACTAATGAAATCAGTTCATTCACATTCAGGGAGATTTTCAATGGACACTGCCATTTTAAGTCCCTGTTACAGAAATGTGTGATCGGTCAGCAATGAGACTCAGACAACAATGAGGCCGGGAGTACAGCTTTGTCCTTGCTCTCAGTTGCGAAGATGGCGAGACACAGCTAGCCATAGTGACAAAACGGTACTCAGGTATTATACCAACCACACCCATATTTCATCGAAAAAATAGTGAATGCATAAAATTAACACAACTGAACGAAAACACGACTTTTAAATGATGACATTATAAACTTACTAAATATTTGGATTGTTGATTTTTAGTATCCCTTCCAAAACCGAACGATATCGCCGAGTAGTGTGTAGAACGGATTGCCACCTTCAGCCACTACTACCGACAGGGCTAGTTAGGTTAGGTTAGGTTAGGATAGGATAGGATACTCAGCAAATAAGATAGCGGAGTAAGACGCGATACACGCTTGTACAGTGAGGCAATCTCCATTATCGTCTGGTGATGGCAGGGGACTTGGCAACAGAGGGGAATCATATTTTTGCAAGGACAAAACAACTGATTAATTATACAACAACTGCAGTTAAAAGACAGCTATACATTCTGATATTAAAACTACCCATTATCTCACAGTATCTTATAAATTTGGGTGTGGTGAACGGTCGGGTTTGGTGAATTCGGGTTTGGTATAATACGTAAGTACCGACAAAACATCGCCTACTTCCTGGATGGCCATCGCACAGCAGTGGCTACGGACAGACCTGCGGAGGATGATGACAGCTCTTCTGGCCACTGTGTCTTCCGGCCGCACACAATGTGTTATCTCGTCTGCCGCGAACCCGCTGGAAAACAACAACAGCCCTTAAATGATAACACCTCCGTTTCAATAAAAAAAAAAATTTTTTTTTCCGCTGCGGGAAGAAAATTGTCAAACTTTAAGCCATGCTGAAATACCCCCGTTGCAGCAGACCTGTATACTCAGCAAATTTCAAATGTGCAAAATCATATTTCGTTAGAATAAAGTAAGATAAGACGAGTTTTTGTAATCTCCATAGAATAACATGGGGAATGAGTATGCAGGTTGGCTGAGACAGGTGTATTAAAATGGGTGGTTTTAATTCAATATTTAGTAGACCTGAACTAGAAGAAGCCATATACTAAGTTTTATCAAGATATGTCAAGAAATTAGGAAAATATTGATTTTTTTATTTCCTATAAGGATAACATAGGGAATGAGTTCGCAGGTTTGCTGCCACAAAAATGTAAATATAGGAGATTTTAGACTAAAATGCATTAGATATCATCTAGATGAAGCCACAAACCAAGTTTTGTTAAGTTATATTGAGAAATAAGCGAGATATAGAATTTCACATATTTCCCATAAGGTTAACATTGGGACAATGTACTGTGTTTACCACTTTCAATATTTCGATAACCAATGGACATAGAGCAATGATTCAAAATACTAAATTGTTTGTTTTTTTTATCTGAATTCAATTGTGCTAGTTAAATTTGATTATTTGTATTTTTCTATATGAAAATCCCTAAAACCCCATTTTTGGGGGTTTATTTGACCCCCATTAACCCCCCCTTCCAGTGGTCCGATCAGGCTGTTTTCGAACTCATCCGAATAATTACTACTTTACCCGCCTATGCCGAATTTCATTATGATCAGACCATTTTTGCGAGCGCTATCGTGCTTACAGACACATATATATGTATGTATAGATAGATAGATAGATATATAAAATTTGAACGAATTGTGTTTTTGGCTTCTGGTGGCCCCAAAACAAAAAGTTATAATGGTCTCGTGTCTCACGCTTAGGTCTTTTTGACAAACAGGTTCAGTGTTCCCTTCAAATTTTACCGCCCCCATTGAACTCACATATTTTTCTCTGCAGTATGCGTATAAAATAAAATCAAAACACTGCGATTTGGAGGCTTTAACATATTGTCACCCAATTTTCATATAGGTACAAGCGTCGTTAGCACATTACCTGAGCAGCGTGACACACCCTCGCTCCAACGGCAGACAGAAGATCGGTTTCGACACTCGGATCGGCTTGAAGGAGAACTTGCAGCCGAAACTGAGGACGGAGTCACTCATGAATGACACGGAGACAATCGGTCTGTGACAAATCAAACATCGCATACATTACTGAGTACAAACGGTCAATCGTAAAATTAATTACCGGTTTGGCAATTTGGACGAACGAGAAAAGCAATTTAAAAAAGAAAGAATCAGATTACTTAACGTTCGAATTAAATTTCTCTGCCACATTCTTGAACAAAACCCACTTAAAATAAAAAATCAAATCAAATCAAAAGTAGGCCCACTTTATTTCCAATAAACGGTTAAAGAAATAAATATTAAAATGATGTTATGAATATTGAAATCAATGTATTTGTTTATTTTATATAGAGTAGGCCTATACAATTAATGAAATTTAATTCTTAAATTGGCTATTTAGTCTGAGCGTAAGAATTAGTCTCATAATAAATTTTAATTTTAAACAAAAAATAAAAGATCGATGGAAAACAACTAGTAATTTCTTTTGCATTTTTGAAACTTAAGGAAAAAAACTAAAAAAATTAAAAAAAAAGAAGACAGTTTGCTATGCATGAAGTTAATTTAGGACAACAAAAATTATCTCAACATGTATCTCACCTCTTGATCATATGTATCATATCGGGTCTATATGACTCACGTTTGCTATGCATGAAGTTAATTTAAGACAACAAGAATGAATAAGAATGATTAAGAAAAAAAATAAGAACTATATCTTCCATATTTTTCCATGTAAGGGACTGTGTTCCTTTTGAGACAGTGAAAATAGTCTATCATGCGTATGTTGAATCCATTATGAGATAGGGCCTAGTTTTATGGGGGAATAAAAGCTGATTTTATGCTTCAAAAAAGAGGAATACGTATTATGACTAATTCCCACCCACAAACTTCTTGTAAATATCATTTTAAAAATTTAAAAATATTAACCCTTACAAGTTTGTACATTTATGAAATTTTAAATTACATTCATACTAATAAACATTTTTTACCTGAATCACTTAATTTCAATCATAATAATACCGGAAATAAAACTATTTTTAGATTTCTTAAGCACCATTTAACTCTCTATGAAAAAAGTCCTTTATATACCAGCCTGAAAGTGTACAATGAGCTGCCAGAACTTTTAAAATCCATGACCCCTAACCGATTTTAAGAAATATTCTCACCGACAAGGCTTTTTATAGTATACAGTAATTTTATGATCATGCTCTAACCTACTATTCGGTTTTAATGTAGTTGATTTTGTTTAACATTCATAGAACTTAATTAGTTTTTACATACGACGATGCACCAACTGTGTATGTTTTTACATGTAAAAGAATGTAATGTGCAAATAAATCATGTCTATGTCTATGTCTGTGATCTCGACATGTATCTCACCGGTCGAAGATGTGTATCGGGTCTATATGACTCACGATGCAGCCGCCCGGCCGGTAATCGTTGATCACCGCCGAGTTGACGAACCCGGCGGGTATCAGACCCGTGCGGACTAGCGGGTCGACGACGAGTCGGGTGACCCAGCCGGGTATCGGGTCTACATCCCCGTGACGATACAGCCGCTCCATCCCCGGTCCGCGCCGCGCCAGCTGCGACCCGTACGTGTAGCCCTCGCCGAAGAAATACCTGCGGGGAACAGTAGAGTAATATACATGAGAGCCAGGGGTTAATTTCAGCTGGAGCACAACCTTCGCGATCACTATGGCACAAGTACACTCTAACCGCGGCAGGGCAAAACCTAGCTAACACAAAAAGAACTCGGCCTAAACGTTACGCAGTGGTCATAAACATTGAAAAGGCACCAAAATTAATCGTAATTCATAAAATTTTCTGGGGGAGGGACCTGGATAAAAATTCTGGAGGGTTTTCATACCCTCCCGGCCACCCAGTGAGCCATAGCTCCGGTACTTTTTTTTGTTAGAAATGAAGCCCTGATGAGGGGTCTAGAGTACTGATGTGCAATACGGCGATACATACATATCGGAGGTGTGTATCATATCGTCCGTATTGTATCGTCCTAAATATTGAAAACGATACATATCGAATCGTATCGATCAAAACAGTTTAAAATAAAATAACAGGCAAATAAATACTGTAACTACCCCCGTTACCGGTACATGCCCAGCAAATTTCAAATGCTTTAATAAATAATTAAAATGGTGCCTCACATTAAGATTTTACAACGTACCTATGTTCATAAAATAAGCATGCAGAATATTCTGTATAAGAATAACATGGGATATGAATATGAAGGTGCTGAGGTGCTGCCATTGAAATGTCAAAATGGGAGATTTTAGACCTTAATTAAATAGATCTCGATTAGATGTGGCCACAAACCAAGTTTTTAGAAATATGTTGAGAAATAATATGTTAAGAAATAAACGGGTTTCTCATAAAAATTCAAAAATATCGTAAATTATCGAAAAAACGCCTCTATGTGTCGATACGGGATCAAATATCCCGTTTTTGACAAAACGATATGTATCGTTTTCAAAATATCGTATCGTCCCTCATGTATCGCGATATTCCAAAACAATACGTATCGTGTCGCACATCACTAGTCTAGAGAGGGCAAAGAGAAGAGCTGGCAGCCCACTCATTGGTCCAGAGCCAAGTGCGCGGTGTTGCTTACAGCACAGTACGTACGGAGAACCGTTTGCCAGTGGATGGGAAGTGAATATCGAAGGAGCTGGGAACAAGTAGAAGGAAATATAATTACAGTCAAAGAGTATACTGTGAGCACCGTCAGGTCAGGTGTGGTAGATGTGGTAAAAATATAACAGAGGAAAAATCAAAGGACCGTCTTGAATAATTTAACTTGTCTTTATAATTTTCTAAGGTTTAATATAGGAAAGTTCAGGGTCTAAGTCAATTACATAATAATATTAAGGTTTTAAAAGTTGCTTCACCGAGCGAAATGTCACAAAAAATGTCCTAACTACCATATTGTTCAATAAATTTTGATAAACAAAAAACCAAAATAAAGCTCTTTTTCTGCTCTTGGAGACCTAGGCCTAATAATTGTTAATTCTATGAAATAGTGAAATCCTCAGGTTTCCATTTACTTTCAAATTTCTAATAAAACTGGATTTTCCGTTTTGACGCGCGGAGGTTCACGAAAAAGTTCATAGCCTAACTCCTGAACCTAAAGATATTTTGATATATAAAAAATCAAAAGAAAGCTTATTTATTTTCTCTACGGCAGGCTACTCTTGCCCCAACATCAAAAAATATTCAATGAAAATCTATTTTGGGGGGGAAGGGTGTACACTTACCCCAGATCCAGCTGGGAAAGTGTACATGCCCTGTACGTCATTTTACAAAAAAACCCTAAAAAACTCGTATTATTTTTAACAAGATAAAAAAACTATAGCCTATATACAAAACATACAAAAGAATAAGCACAGCAAATTTGATTTTTATAGCACCTAGGCCTACATGTGTTTTTTAATCTGCAGTCAAAGTGGTAGGCCTACTATTTGATTTGGGGTACACTTACCCCACTTAACCTTACCAGTTTGGTGGATCCAAGATGGCAGCCAAAAAAGAGTACCTGGTCAAAATTAAGAACCTATCATCAATAATTGGTGGCACTACAAAGTCAATATCTTGGAAAAAATGTATAAAATCACACTCGATCAAATTCGTACGGTGGGAAAAGCCGTCATTTTTAAACATTTTAGTGGGGTTCATAATCCGATTTGGTAAACTTTGGATATGTTAAAATACACATTTTTCTTAGTAGAATTCCATCAAAAACCGTCTTCTTGCAATCTCTGTGAGGTTCTCTAAGTTATTTTTTTTAAGAACGACTGGCCTATTGTTGCAATGTAAATGTACTTACTTGCTGCGTAAAGGAGCACGGTCGACAGTGCAGGGTTTATATTTCCCCTTCTCGGCCCTTTCTACGACACGGTCGATCTTTGCTTCGATCTTTGTACACTGGGCATCATCAAACAATCTTTTCTGCAAGATTCCTTCTTTTATAAGATCCAAAAGAGCAATTTCCTCTTCAATTGTGCGATGATGAGAGAAGTAGACAGGGCCTGCCATATACCTGTGACAGGAAAACTATCAAGGAAGAGTAATGAATGTTTATATTTATTTAAGATTTCAAGTTTAGATATCAAAATATTGCACATATATTATGTATGGGCTTGGTAGATATCAATTTTGTTTACTATATTTTCGATACGGCATGGTAATTAATCACTGTGACCCTATTGTACACGTAACATGAGAACAAATTAATAACTAAAATACTTTAAACTTGGCCGAAAGCCTACCTTTTCTCCCGGAAATCATGATCATCTGTACTTTTTTGTTTTACACGCAGTAACTCTCTCAGGTCACTAAAACCTTCAGCCATACTTATAGGTGAAATAAAAGAAATAATTATTAATTTTAACGACACCAAAATTCGAAAAAAAACCAGTTTTAAAACATTATCAAGTTAAGCAGGTTAGAAAAGAAACTATGCGTTGGTGGGGATTGTTTTGAAAGGTTGCGTGTGCATGAGGTGTCAGCTGTTTGTTTTTTGTATTTTAGATCTGATTTAATTTATTTTGCTTCTGCTGCATAAAAGGCAAGTTAATTTATAACCATGCTAACGCTACTGCTGGAGGTAAGGGGCCGTCCATAAATTAAGTTATTCGATAATAGGGGGAAGGGGTCCAGAATGGAAATGACGGTAAGATGATGTAAATAGGGGGGGGGGGGAGTAAATGCTGAAATGACTTCATTACCCAGATTTTGCTTTAAAGCTAATTTAGATAGGAAAATTGAAAACATTGTGTGTAAATTCATGAAATTAGAGTTACACGGCTTAGAAAATTCACTAGAAACTATGAACTTGTTTTTCACAATATCCGTCAAAATGGTCATTTTAGCTTCAGATCAAAAACAAAGCTCCAGTAAATGCAATTTGAACGATCAATTTAATCTTAGATTTGCAGGTAGCGTCAGCGTCCATCAATACAGTAAATGTAGTCCTCCCAACTAACAATCATCCTATACCGTCAAAACTGTCATAACCCACCTGGGTCAGGTGGGTTATGACCACTGAAAATGACGTCATTGTACAAACTTCTAAAATCATGCCAGTCTTTGGGGAAGCTCTATTAAGATTTCTTTTATTGGGATCTTAAAACCTAAAAATAATTTAAACCCCATTTGGGGTAATTTGATGTTAATAAAAAATTGTCATAAATAAAATATGCATTTACTGTAGCTTTGGTTTTACCTTAAGCTAAAATGGCCATTTGTATGGATAATATTGTCAAAATTGAGTACACACAGTTTCTGAAAGTAAAAATTTAAGCTACGAATTAATAACCACAATTACAACACAAGAAATACAATACGAGAAAAATGTGTGGATTCGTTACTAACCCTGGAGAGCTCGCGCCTACCACGTCTGTGAAGTTGGCTGTCGCCAGCTGTCGCCGGCAGAAAATCTCCGTAACCCCACCACGCCCCACTGGTACAGTCTGGTAGACAAAAAGCAGCCCTCTGATAAAAATATTTATTCAAAACTATTCTCAAAGTAAAAAATGTAACTGTGCTGCACAAAAAAGTCAAACCAAGAGAAAATCGAATTTCAAATTCACTATACAACAAACAAGTGAGAAATTTTAAATTCGAAACGTTTCAAACACAAAAGTTTGGCAAATCATAAAATTGAGCGTTTTCATCGAGAAAATGGTTGAAAATACTTAGATGTATAAACTGTAATAAATACGAGTGATTAAATACTATGACAACTCTGCCAAAGGTGGGCCCAATTGTTATCATAACGCTGTTAATACTTACTGAACAAAAAGTGATTGAAGAATCAAAAACATTTTATCAATAAATTCCCCGCATTTTTATTTCATAAAATAAATGCATACACCCTGATTTACGATTTTAAAATTAATTGAAAATTCAACCATGAGAACTTTGCCAAAAATATGCCCAAATAAACTAACGCTCCCCTCTCATCGTACATAAAAAGGTTCCAAAATCATAAAGTTATATTATATACGTTATATATATGTTTTTAAGAATCAAAAACATTTTATCAATAAATTCCTCGCATTTTTATTTCATAAAATGGTTGAGTATACTCAGATAATCAATGTGTAGAAAATTATAGGAAATTTAACAATGAGAACTTTGCGAAATCTTAGCTCAAATGTTAATACCGCTCCTAATAGTTTAGTACTGAAAATATTTGAAGTATCACAAATTAACGTTCTCAGTATATTCCCCGCGTTTTTACTTCATAAAATGAATTAATACACTATAATAAATTATATATAAGAAATTATTGAAATTTAAACCAGGAGAACTTTGCCAAAAGTAGGTCCAAACGTTAACTTAACGCTCCCTGCTCATTGTACAGAAAGAGTTAAAAACATACTAAAGTTATGTTATATACGTATTCCCCGCATTTTTATTTCATCAAATGGTTGAGTATACTCAGATGATCGATATATAAGAAATAATACAATATTTAACAAGGAGTACTTTGGGAAATCTTAGCACAAATTTTAATACCGCTCCTTATAGTCTAGTACTGAAAATATTTGAAGTGTCAAAAATTAATGATCTCAGTATATTCCCCGCGTTTTTACTCCATGAAATGGATTAATACACTATAATGTATGATATATAAAAAATAATTGAAATTTAAACCAGGAGAACTTTGCCAAAAGTGGGTCCAACCGTTAACTTAACGCTCCCTGCTCATTGTACAAAAACAGCTACAAAAATAATAAAGTTATGTTATACACGTATTCCTCGCATTTTTATTTCATCGAGTGGTTGAGTATACTCAGTTGATTGATATATAGAAAATAATACAAACTTTAACATGAGAACTTTGCGAAATATATGCTCATATGTTAACCTACCACTCCCTATTGTCATTGCACTCAAACTATTTGAAGTATCGGAAATTAATGTTCTTAGTATATTCCCCGCGTTTTTACTTCATAAAATGTATTAATACACTATAATGTATGATATATAAAATATAATTGAAATTTAAACCAGGAGAACCTTCCTAAAAGTGGGTCCAAACGATAACTTAACACTCCCTGCTTATTGTACAGAAACAGCTACAAAAATAATAAAGGAATGCTATTCAAGAATTCCTCGCATTTTTATTTCATCACATGGTTGAGTCTACTCAGATAATCGATATTTAAAAAATAATGGAAAAATTTAACGATGATAACTTTGCGAAATCTTAGCTCAAATGTTAACCTACCGCTCCTTATTGTCATTGCACTGAAATTATTTGACGTATCTTCTTCTATATATTAATACGCAAGCGGTTTTCTTTTCACAGTCCAACCGCAATAACGGCTGGACGGATTTTAACGTTCGATGTATCAAATTAAAGGGATTTTTATGTAGATTTGCCAACAAGTCTCAGAATTTTAAAAAAGGGCGTAACTAAAGTACAGTAAAGGGCTGAAGTTTCGGAACAGTGGCGCTATTCATCGACATTTGAGCAAGTTCAGTTCACTTTGTTTACAATCTGAACATATGGTCAAGCTCTGAAATAGTTCTTCAGGTAAACCAAAGACTGCAGCGCTTATAATTGACTTTGTGAAAAGAGCGGTTTTTATTTTCACAGCTGCTTTGGCTTCTAGAACGTGAAAACAAATTGTTTTCAACAGTTTTCTTTTAAAAAAAAGACTTAGTTTAGGTTATGTTTTGAAGTGTTTTCAAAGGGATAATCATTGCAGTTACCAGTTTTACAATGTAGTTTACGATATCTCAATACATTCCAACCTCATGGTTTTTTAAAGTTTTATTAACTTGAGCCGATTTATTTTTGGATTTTGTGCAGTTATAATGCCATTGATGGGAAGACGGACATTGACCGGTCGGAGGAGTCGGAGAGAACACGATCGTAACTGCTAGCATCTCCCTCCTGATGTAACATTTAATTTGATGCTACTTTCAACGTCAGACTAATGAACTTAAAATGGTTTCATCGCGGTGGATTGCATTTCAAGAATGAAAAAACTGGTAGAGATATTGTGTCATTTTCGTGTTGTTGCCACAAAGGAGAGGTTTCATATAAAGACAGCCGTTCCCTATAATTTCTGTTTTGACAATAATAATAAATAAATGAGGTACAGGGGCAGTCCCTAAACAAAGGTCATTGCTCACGGCGCCAGAGTTCGCTCTCGGTCAGCTACATGTTGCTATAAGCAGAGCTCGATCTTTTGCCATTATTTAAATTACATTTTAACACAAGAGAACATGGGAAAATGCAGGTGTATCCAAAAAAATTATTTACCGGAAACTCCTGCGATAGATCAAATGAACTTTAAAAGTTTTAGTAATTTAACCATAGTTTTATCATTGAATTCAACCCTTTAATTAAAGTTTAAAAGTATATAAGTAGGCTGTTTATTCCTTATGATTCTACTGTATGATTTCTTTTGCTCGATTTCGAGCTACGTGTTATCTAGTATATATTAATACGCAAGCGGTTTTCTTTTCACAGTCCAACCTCGATGATGGCTGGACGGATTTTAACGTTTGAGGTGTCAAATTAAAGGGAATTTTATGTAGATTGTTAGAATCTGACTAGTTCAAAAACATAAATAAAGAGTTTCGCACAGTGGATAACACAATTTTTATTAATATAACTCATCAGAACAATATTGGAGAATTCTACTTTCAAAATAACAACTATGTTCCTTCATCTTTTCACATATCACAACATCAATCCATTTTTAAAAGTTACATTGTTAGTAATTAATTTATAGAAACATATTTTTACAGGATTACCAACATTGCAGTAAACAAATAATTAACAATTATAAAGTGAAATATATATAAAAATTATTCTCAACATCTTCCCCTAATTTTTATTATATTTCAGTAAAAGAAATTCTATATACAAAACTGTTTCACCTGTCTAGATCTTTTATAAGTCTACTTAAACTCTTAACAACAATAACAACGTTTTTTTACCCTTACTATGATTTATTTTCGGTCAGATCTAGATACAGTTTACAGTATAAAGTAACACTTTACCAATGAACCAAATGCTTTCTCTCAACTGTCTTTGTTCTTCTTCGCATTGCTTCATTAGTATCAATTTGTTGTCCTCTATTTGCTTTGTCAAGTTCATCCGATATTCCTTCGCCTCTTTCTTTTTCTTCCTCTTCTGTTCTTCCTCTAATTTCAAATTTTCTAGCCGCAAAAGTTCAGCCAGTCTTGCCTCTTCAAGCTTTTTTCTCTTTTTTCTCTGTTTGGCTTTAATTTGTAAACAGTGCTCTCTCAAGACAGTCTTTTTCAGTTTCGGAGCAGCTTCGCATTTCTTGACTTCAGCTTCGTGCTTCTTTGCTTCGATCTTAGCGATTTCTCTCTGCTTGAGTTCATCAGCCTCTTCCTCTCGACTCCTCTGTTGCTCAGCCATCTTCTCTGCATGATTTTTTAACAACTCCGCCTCTCTCCAAAGATGAGATTTATTGTCTTGAACTTTTTCTGATTCCTTTTTCAACTCCGGTTGTGTCAGCTGACAGAACACATCGTTGAGAATATTTTCTAGAGCTTTTCTTCGCTCATGAAGCTCCATGGCCTGTCTGTTCACAGCCTCCATTTCCTCAAACAGCTTTTGTTTTTTCAGTTCTTTTTCTCTTTTTTCTAATTCCTCTTCCTGAAACAGTTTCTCTCTCTCCTTTTCTAAATATGCTCGCTCTTCCATTTTGAGTCGTTCTTCTTCTTCTCTATACAGTTGAAGACCCTTAATTTTATTATGAAGAATTTTATTGATTTCCTCCATTTTAACTTTCTTTTTACGTGCTTCTTCATACGATAGCATTGCGAAGTCGTTGTATTTTTCAGGTATTTTAATTTGTCTCCTTGGACGGCTATCGACGTCAGTATGTTCTACTCTTCGTGCGTCTTCATCATTTTCACATTCGTTATTGTCTTCATTATTTTCTTCCACTGCAACTTCTTTCGATTGTTCATCTTGGTCGTCTTGTGTTGTGCTCTCACTTATCTCTTCTTCTTCTTTACTCATGGGACTACTTGTTATCTCCTCGCCAGATTTTATAACCTTACTGTTATCTTCAATAAATTTTACATCCCGAGATATCTTTATTATTTTAGATAAATCATCCCATAATCTATATCCATTAGGTGAATAACCTACAAAAGTAAACTCCTCACTCCTACAATCAAGTTTTGTTAGATTAGGCTTTGTTACTTTCGCATAGACTTTGCTGCCAAATATTCTTACTCTAGAAAGATCAGGTTTTTGTCCAAACCATTTCTCAGCAGGTGTTACTTCAACAGCTTCTGTTGGACTTCTGTTTAATATATATGAAGCTGTCCGTACTGCTTCACCCCACATTTGTTTGTTAAGGTTTGAGTCTAACAACATCGCTCTAGTCTTGTCGAGCAAAGTTCTGTTCATTCTTTCTGCTTTGCCATTCAGTTGAGGTGAATACGGGACAGTGTAGTCTAAAACTATACCCTTGCTTTTACACCACTCTTGGAGATTTTTAGAGGAATATTCTCCTCCATTATCACATCTCAATTTGTGAATTTTTAAATTCCACTTAGCTTCTACTTCTGATGTGTAATATTTTACCGCGTCCCAAACTTCATATTTTCCTTTCAACAGATAAACTGTGGTGAAATTGGTGTAATCATCTATAAAAGTGATAAAATACTTCTTGTTGTCGTGAGTTGAGGGATTTACTGGACCGCAGACATCTGTATGTATAATTTCCAATGGCCTTGTTGCTCTAGCCCTTATATGATTGAAAGGTGTCCTAGTTTGCTTAGCCTTCATACAAATTTCACAAGTTACATCACACTTATTTAGACCATTTAAATTCCCATTCTTTATTTTAATACCCTCTGACATTGACATTAGCTTATGCAAATTCCCATAGCTAATGTGACCTAATCTTCTATGCCATAGCTGTACTTCCCCATCAACATCTATTTCACTTTCTGATAGTTGTGCATTTGATTTTACTCTGGAGTTATTTACATCAAAAAGTTGAACAGTATACAACCCGTTCTCCCTCAAATTTCCCTCTAAAACCTTTTCCCCAGACTTTGATACTATTACTGAGTCACCATAGAATAAAACTTCCCCACCATTCTTTGTTATTGTTGGTACAGAAAGTAAATTTTTACTAAGGTTTTCAACATACAATACATTATTTAAAGTGCAATTTTCAGATTTTACAGAACCTTTCTTACTAGATACCATAATCTCATTTTTCTTCGCTACAGCTATTTCAGAACAAACATTAGTAACATTAGTCAATAACTCTTCACAATTTGTCATGTGAGAAGAAAAACCAGAATCTACAATCCATTCTGAAGTTGAACTTACTTTAGCCCTACCAGTACCACAACTCAACAAAGACACTTCTTCCCCATAATTTGAATTAGACCTACCTACATTCTTATTTTTCCTAAAATAACAATCTTTTTCTAGACGGTTATTTTTCTTACATATAATACAACTTACTTTAGGTTTTTGGTTTTTATTCAAACTTTCTGTCTTATTACAAGAGTTAGCTAGATGACCTAACCCATTACATTTAAAGCATCTCAAAGATCTACTTATGAGCTTATTACTAAATGCATTTTGACTAGATCTAGGCTTACTTGAGGTTTTACAATACTTTGCCTTGTGTCCTGGATTTTTACAGTTGTAACAAACAACATTAAAAGCTAAGTTTCTGTCTTCTCCTGCAGCATTTTCACTCCTTGCTTCTTCCGCTAGAAGTCGGGCTGTTAGATTCGTCAAAGTCTTTTCAGTTGAAGGCATCGATTCCCAGGCAGTCACAAAATGTTTTAAATGTTCAGGAAGAGTTACAAGGATTTTAGTCATTATCATTTTTTCATCCACTTCTTGTTTTAGTCTGTTTAGCCTGTGGGCTAAGTTTTCAATTTTACTTATATGTGTAGTTAGATCGGTATTGGGAACATATTTAAGATTAAAAAATTCTCGAAGAAGATTATATTTCTGTTGTTCAGAGTCTCTTTCGTAAATACCACACAGTTTATCGTACATTTCCTTAGCACTATTACAGTTCATCACATGTAACATCGGTCCTTTGTCAATGGAACTTATAATGTACTTTTGGGCTTTTGCGTCTCTCTTCTCCCAGTCAGCAATTTTTTTACTGTCCTCTAAATCTTCACGTTTTACGCTGCCATTCAATATCTCCATCAAATCACTACTTTTAAACACAATATTAATCTGGAATTTCCAAATCTGAAATGTCTCTATGTCTTTAAGTTTTTCTACAAAATCCATATCACTGCTTGACGCCATATTCTTATCACCTTTGTTTTACACGTTTTTACGTTTAGTCTACTAAACACGATTTTTACTTTTTACTTTCAGGTTTGGGACTGGGCCCATAACCTGTTAGAATCTGACTAGTTCAGAAACATAAATAAAGAGTTTCGCACAGTGGATAACACAATTTTTATTAATATAACTCATCAGAACAATATTGGAGAATTCTACTTTCAAAATAACAACTATGTTCCTTCATCTTTTCACATATCACAACATCAATCCATTTTTAAAAGTTACATTAGTAATTAATTTATAGAAACATATTTTTACAGGATTACCAACATTGCAGTAAACAAATAATTAACAATTATAAAGTGAAATATATATAAAAATTATTCTCAACATAGATTTGTCAACAAGTCTCAGAATTTTAAAAAGGGCGACACTAAAGTACAGTAAAGGGCTGAATTTTCGGAACAGTGGCGCTATTCATCAACAGTCCTGTCTAAGGAACGTGCCAACCTTAGTCAGTAACAAGGCTACAAGATCGCACCACTATCATCACAATCATCACATTCATCATTCACTCATATTCAGGGTAACGTCCTCTATGAGGTACCTGTCTCATAGAATGATTAAGAATGATTAAGAATGACATTTGAGCAAGCTCAGTTTTGTTTACAAACTGAACATATGGCCAAGCTCTGAAATAGTTCTACAGATAAACTTATTTTACAGCTGGTTTGGCTTTGTTTTCAAAAGTTTACTTTTTTTAAAGATTCATTATGTAATTTAGGTTATGTTATGAAGTTTTTAAAGCTCTTAAATTAACATTGCAGTTGCCAGTTTTACAATGCAGTTTAAGATATCTCATAGTGTTTTTTGAAGTTATATTAAACTGAGCTAATCTATTTTTGGATTTGGTGCATTTATAATGCCACGGATAAGAAGAAGACAAACATTGACCGGTCGGAGGAGTCGGAAAGAACACGATCGCAACCGCTGGCATCACCCTCCCGATGTAGGCCTACCAATTTGATGCTCCTTCCAACCTCAGACAAATGAACTAAGAATGTTTTCATTGTGGTGGGTTGCATTTGAAGAATGAAAAAACTGGTAGAGATAATGCTTCATTCACGCGTTTTTGCCACAAAGGAAAGGTTATGCCTATAAAGACAGCCGTTCCCTGCAATTTCTGTTTTGGTGATAATTATCGATAAGGTGCAGCGGCAATCACTAAACAAAGAAAGTCATTATGTGCCAGTGTTTGCTCTCGGTCAGCTACATGTTGCTGTAAGCAGAGTTTGATCTTTTGCCTGTGTTAAAATATACATTTCATAAAAAATAGGACATGGGGAAATGAAGGTGTTTCCAATTGTTAACGTTTACCGGAAACTCCTGCGGTAGATAAAATAAATTTAAAAGTTTCAGTTTAGTTAATCTATAATTTTGTTAATGAATTTAGCCCTTTGATTAAACTTTAAAAGTATATAAGTAGGCGGATTATTCTTCATTCTTTTACTATATTATTTTTGCTCGATTTCGAGCTACGTGTTATCTAGTCGGAAATTAATGTTCTTAGTACATTCCCCGCGTTTTTACTTCATAAAATGGATTAATAAACTATAATGTATGATATATAAAAAATAATTGAAATTTAAACCAGGAGAACTTTGCCAAAAGTGGGTCCAAAAGTTAACTTAACGCTCCCTGCTCATTGTACAGAAAGAGTTAAAAAAATACTAAAGTTATGTTATACACGTATTCATCGCATTTTTATTTCATCAAGTGGTTAAGTATACTCAGTTGATTGATATATAGAAAATAATACAAACTTTAACATGAGAACTTTGCGAAATCTAAGCTCATATGTTAACCTACCACTCCCTATTGTCATTGCACTCAAACTATTTGAAGTATCGGAAATTAATGTTCTTAGTATATTCCCCGCGTTTTTACTTCATAAAATGGATTATTACACTATAATGTATGATATATAAAAATAATTGAAATTTAAACCAGGAGAACTTAGCCAAAAGTGGGTCCAAACGTTAACTTAACGCTCCCTGCTCATTGTACAGAAAGAGTTAAAAAAATACTAAAGTTATTTATATACGTATTCCCCGCATTTTTATTTCATCAAATGGTTGAGTATACTCAGCTGATTGATATATAAAAAATAATACAAACTTTAACATGAGAACTTTGCGAAATCTAAGCTTATATATTAACCTATCACTCCTTATTGTCATTGCACTCAAACTATTTGAAGTATCGGAAATTAATGTTCTTAGTATATTCCCCGCATTTTTACTTCATAAAATGGATTATTACACTATAATGTATGATATATAAAAAATAATTGAAATTTAAACCAGGAGAACTTTGCCAAAAGTGGGTCCAAACGTTAAGTTAACACTCCCTATTCGTTGTACAGAAACAGCTACAATAATAATAAAAGTACGCTATACACGTATTCTTGGCATTTTTATTTCATCAAGTGGTTAAGTATACTCAGTTGATTGATATATAGAAAATAATACAAACTTTAACATGAGAACTTTGCGAAATATGCTCATATGTTAACCTACCACTCCCTATTGTCATTGCACTCAAACTATTTGACGTATCAAAATTAATTTTCTTAGTATATTCCCCGCGTTTTTACTTCATAAAATGGATTAATACACTATAATGTATGATATATAAAAAATAATTGAAATTTAAACCAGGAGAACTTTGCCAAAAGTGGGTCCAAACGTTAACTTAACGCTCCCTGCTCATTGTACAGGAAGAGTTAAAAATACTAAAGTTATGTTATATACGTATTCCCCGCATTTTTATTCCATCAAATGGTTGAGTATACTCAGTTGATCGATATATAGAAAATCTGCTATATATTTGTCAAATACCACTCACCTATCATCAAACAGCCCAAACTACTTGACCTAGAACCTTGAAACTTTGCATGAACGTTCCTCTCAGGGCATAGGCATCCACTAAGAACGGATTTTTAAAAATTCCCTGAGGGCTACGCCCTATGATACGTCAAAGTTTCAATGTTAAAGTATAGGGAAGCTCATGTAGTTGTCATGGCAACCTTAACATGAAATCCGAAATCCAAGGAAGTTTTTCTGTTTATCCACGGGTAAAACCGTGTTGATCAGCTAGTAATACAATAGATTTCAAAATGAAAACTTTGCGAAATCTAAGTTCATATGTTAACTTACCGATCCTTATTGTCATTGCACTGAAATTATTTGAAGTATCGGAAATTAATGTTCTTAGTATATTCCCCGCGTTTTTACTTCATAAAATGGATTAATACACTATAATGTATGATATATAAAAATAATTAAAAATTTAAACCAGGAGAACTTTGCCAAAAGTGGGTCCAAACGTTAACTTAACGCTCCCTGTTCATTGTACAGAAAGAGTTAGAAAATACTAAAGTTATGTTATACACGTATTCCTCGCATTTTTATTTCATCAAGTGGTTAAGTATACTCAGTTGATTAACATAAAGAAAATAATACAAACTTTAACATTAGAACTTTGCGAAATATAAGCTCATATGTTACCCTACCACTCCCCACTGTCATTGCACTCAAACAATTTGAAGTATCGGAATTAATGTTCTTAGTATATTCCCCGCGTTTTTACTTCATAAAATGAATTATTACACTATAATGTATGATATATAAAAATAATTGAAATTTAAACCAGGAGAACTTTGCCAAAAGTGGGTCCAAACGTTAACTTAACGCTCCCTGTTTATTTAACTTAACGCATTTTTATTTCATCAAATGGTTGAGTATACTTAGATGATGTTTAGATATATAAGAAATAATACAATATTCAACAAGGAGTACTTTGGGAAATCTTAGCACAAATTTTAATACCGCTCCTTATAGTCTAGTACTGAAAATATTTGAAGTGTCAAAAATTAATGATCTCAGTATATTCCCCGCGTTTTTACTCCATGAAATGGATTAATACACTATAATGTATGATATATAAAAAATAATTGAAATTTAAACCAGGAGAACTTTGCCAAAAGTGGGTCCAAACGTTAACTTAACGCTCCCTGTTTATTTAACTTAACGCATTTTTATTTCATCAAATGGTTGAGTATACTTAGATGATGTTTAGATATATAAGAAATAATACAATATTCAACAAGGAGTACTTTGGGAAATCTTAGCACAAATTTTAATACCGCTCCTTATAGTCTAGTACTGAAAATATTTGAAGTGTCAAAAATTAATGATCTCAGTATATTCCCCGCGTTTTTACTCCATGAAATGGATTAATACACTATAATGTATGATATATAAAAAATAATTGAAATTTAAACCAGGAGAACTTTGCCAAAAGTGGGTCCAAACGTTAACTTAACGCTCCCTGCTCATTGTACAAAAACAGCTACAAAAATAATAAAGTTATGTTATACACGTATTCCTCGCATTTTATTTCATCAAGTGGTTGAGTATACTCAGTTGATTGATATATAGAAAATAATACAAACTTTAACATGAGAACTATGCGAAATATAAGCTCATATGTTAACCTACCACTCCCTATTGTCATTGCACTCAAACTATTTGAAGTATCGGAAATTAATGTTCTTAGTATGTTCCCCGCGTTTTTACTTCATAAAATGTATTAATACACTGTAATGTATGATATATAAAAATAATTGAAATTTAAACCAGGAGAACTTTTCCAAAAGTGGGTCCAAACGATAACTTAACACTCCCTGCTCATTGTACAGAAACAGCTACCTACAAAAATAATAAAGGTATGCTATACAAGAATTCCTCGCATTTTTATTTCATCAAATGGTTGAGTCTACTTAGGTAATCGATATTTAAAAAATAATGGAAAAATTTAACGATGATAACTTTGCGAAATCTTAGCTCAAATGTTAACCTACCGCTCCTTATTGTCACTGCACTGAAATTATTTGACGTATCGGAAATTAATGTTCTTTGTATATTATCCGCGTTTTTACTTCATAAAATGGATTAATTCACTATAATGTATGATATATAAAAAATAATTGACATTTAAACCATGAGAACTTTGACAAAATTGGCTCCAAACGTTAACTTAACTCTCCCCGCTCTTTGCACAGAAAGAGTAAAAAAAATACTAAAGTTATGGTATACACGTATTCCTCGCATTTTTATTTCATCAAGTGGTTAAGTATACTCAGTTTATTGATATAGAAAATAATACAAACTTTAACATGAGAACTTTGCGAAATATAAGCTCATATGTTAACCTACCACTCCCTATTGTCATTGTACTCAAACTATTTGACGTATCGGAAATTAATGTTATTAGTATATTCCCCGCGATTTTACTTCTAAAATGGATTAATACACTATAATGTATGATATATAAAAAATAATTGAAATTTAAACCTGGAGAACTTTGCCAAAAGTGGGTCCAAACGATAACTTAACACTCCCTGCTCATTGTACAGAAAGAGTAAAAACATACTAAAGTTATGTTATATACGTATTTCCCGCATTTTTATTTCATTAAATAGTTGAGTATACTCAGTTGATTGATATATAGAAAATAATACAAACTTTAACACGAGAACTTTGCGAAATATGCTCATATGTTAACCTACCACTCCTTATTGTCATTGCACTCAAACTATTTGAAGTATCGGAAATTAATGTTCTTAGTATATTCCCCGCGTTTTTACTTCATAAAATGGATTAATACACTATGATGTATGATATATAAAAAATAATTGAAATTTAAACCAGGAGAACTTTGCCAAAAGTGGGTCCAAACGTTAACTTAACGCTTCCTGCTTATTGTACAGAAAGAGTTAAAAAATACTAAAGTTATGTTATATACGTATTCCCCGCATTTTTATTTCATCAAATGGTTGAGTATACTCAGTTGATTGATATATAGAAAATAATACAAACTTTAACATGAGAACTTTGCGAAATATGCTCATATGTTAACCTACCACTCCTTATTGTCATTGCACTCAAACTATTTGAAGTATCGGAAATTAATGTTCTTAGTATACTCCCCGCGTTTTTACTTCATAAAATGGATTAATACACTATAATGTATGATATATAAAAAATAATTGAAATTTAAACCAGGAGAACTTTGCCAAAAGTGGGTCCAAACGATAACTTAACACTCCCTGCTCATCGTACAGAAACAGCTGCAAAAATAATAAAGTTATATTATATATATATATATTCCTCGCATTTTTATTTCATCAAATGGTTACCATCGTTAAGCGCTCAGTTAAAAACTTGTTTTCAGGATAACTCAAGTCTTAAGCAAGGTAGGATAAGAGTGTCAGTACATAAAAAGTAACACATAAATAATACATAAATACAAATAACCCCGCTGCAGCAGACCTGCATACTCAGCGAATTCCACAGACAAAAAATATTTCCATCAAACTTAGCTAGAAATGACACTTTTTTGTAATCTCAATAAGAGTAACATGAGTAATGAGAATTGCGAGATCTTGACGAGAAACCCCGGATTTTGCCGACTAACTAAGAAAAATTGCAGATACTTCGATGTTAAATTGACCAAATAGGGGGTTTGAATTAAGTTGACTTTTCCAATTGTTAGTTTGCATTGCAGAAAACTATAACTTGGATGTCTTAAAACTACGATTAAATTAAAATGTTTAAAGGTAATGTACTAAAGTCATAAAAATTAAGTATTTTAATAAAAATAAAAATTAATCTATAAAAAGTATTTTGGTACAAAAAAACACCAAAACTGGACAAATGGCGACCCGAGAAAGTTCATCGGGACAACGGCGCACGTCCCTAAAAAAACAAAACAAAAACGGGACGTCTGGCCAACAAAGGCTACTAGGGGAGTCCATATTTCCCTGACCACTGAGAGTCTCCTGTGGTTAAATCAATAGTTTTCGAGGTAGTGAATTAAAGACTGATTGTTTGTCTCGGGTGGCGGGACCATATAGCACCGCCATGTTCGTCGTGACGTTTACGAGCTTGGGCGGAAGGCGGGAAAAAGCACTCTCTCTGGTCTCGGGTGAGAGCGGGTGGATGAAAGAGATATAGTTGGTTTCAAAACTTAAGGCCCACACCGTCCATAAGCCCAATGCTAAAATTAACATTAGTCTTAAGGATGGACTGGGCCTTATGATTTGAATCGGGCTACAACTGCTTACCCGTGCGATTACTTTATTATGTTACTTTTAGGCCTATATAGGATTAAAAAATATTCTGTACCTCATAACATATTGCACTTAACGGCAATAAGTCTACGTGAACCCGTGTAGACTTATTGACAAGAATTTATCTGAATAACCGGCCATAAGAGTACGGCAATAAGTCTACTCGAGACGTATACTGGCGGATTTTTGATGAAATGTAGACTTATTGACTCGTATTTGTGTTTTTTACTTTCTCCCCCCTATACATAGTATATGGAGAAAGTATTGTTTTCGTCAAAATTTTCGAATTTGAGTTGTAAGTGGATATATTCGTTTTAGTGCTCCCTGAATCCAAAAAAGTGGTTTTCGGCCTGGTGTCTGTCTGTCTGTGTGTGTGTGGATGTATGTATGTTTGTGTGTGTGTGTGTGTGTGTGTGTGTGTGTGTGTGTGTGTGTGTGTGTGTGTGTGTGTGTGTGTGTGTGTGTGGATGTAAACAAAGCTAGAGACGACACCAGTGGTCCGATTTTCATGAAATTTGGCATGTAGGTATAAAGCCGTGGTATCTCCAGGCGTATTTTCATTTTTTTGAATTTTTGATTTTTAAGGGTATTTACCCCATAAAAACCTATAAAAAATGACAAAAATCCAAATTTATCAAAAACGGCTTTAACGATTTTGATAAAAATTTCATGGTTTTTTGTGCTTAGGTTGACAAACAAAATGGCACCACCCGCATGTCTGTAAAAATTCAGGTTCAGAAGTTATGGGGTTTAAGTGTTAAAAAAATCATATTTTTTAAATTTCACAAAAACTGTAACTTTTAAAGAAAATATACTTGCAACCATTAAATTTGGCTTGAAAAACTAAATAATCTAGTATTTTGTATCATTAGTCTACGTCAGCTGGTTGCAACGATAATTGATATTTTAGTTTGGCGGTATGCAGTACGTTGTCCAATGTTATTCTTAAGGCAAATATTCAAAAACCGATATCTCCGTTATTTACTAACCGATTTTGATAAAACTTGGTATATATTTGTGTGATAATTAATTGTTAATTTGTTTTATTTCACTATATATGTTTTCTGGATTTAAATTACTTGAAGGGAGAAAGTATGAGTCAGTTTCCTGATACCGTTTATTGCTTTTGGGGAACCCAAAATGAAAAGTTGTCATAGCCTTGGGCTTAGATCTTACCATGAGACCTACGGTAATAGCTTCTTCCCTACAGGGGAAATTCGCTAAATCATAACAGATATATGAAAAGTGTAAATATTATTATTATGTTGACAAACACTGGCCGTTATGACTCAAGTGCGGTAGCCTGAGCTGTCACATTGGCTAACCGCTGTGACGGGCGTCAGTGGCTTAGAAGGGGCCTATAAACACTCCTAAGGCATTGTGAGGTGACAAATTTATGAGCCTTTTGAGGATCTCGTCTCTCTTACCGCCGCGCCGTCGGTCGTGTTCACGTACACGTGCCGCAGCGCCCGCCGGGTTCCCCAAATGAAGGTATGTGGTTTTGTAAATTCCACTAACAAAAGTACAATTAATATCTGAGTGTCGCAAATAAACTGACCCATGAGAACTCAACAGTAACTTAGCAAAACGTTTAATAGTATTTTGTCATTCCATTCTTTATATTTTATGTAGATGTATGAAATACTAGAAATCGGGGTTGGGACCGTGATCTGTTGTTGTTTCTTTTTTCAATCTCAACAGAACCCTGCATTACAGCCCATATACAATATGTTGAAATCAACATAAACGTTATGATGATAAATTTCCTTTTATTATTTTTAATGAATAAACCGTTATGAAACATGTTAAATACTTTAATTATTAATTTATCATTTTGGCAATAAAGTAATAAACATAACTTAAATGCTGCCGCTAATTAATACAGTAAGTTGACTCTAAAAGATCACGAATATCCATTGTATTTTAGCTGCCCTCTGCATTAAATTGCTTCACTGGGAATCGTAGGCAATACCTTTTTTTATTCAAAAGAAAATAAGCTTCTACTGCATTATCTGTATTTTCTATAATTATAATAGAGTTATCATCTGATATTTTAATTTAAGAGAATGAGAAATAAATCGATTGTTTTTTGTTCCAGAAATATAAGTAGAGAGGGAAAGGTATTGCCTAAAATTTATATTTAAAAAACCATACATCTAAACAAACCGAAGATACTTTGGCAAATAAAAACTCCATTCTTGGCAATCACTCCACCACCATCAATCGTAGGGCCTACTGTCAACTGGCAACCTGAAACATTACTAGAATTTTGATTAGTTTCATTTTTCCCATTTAAGTTAATTTATTTAAAAGTACATCAAATTTTATTTGGAAATACGTTAAACTTAATCATAAAATCTAAGTAATGGCCTCTGTTAACTCTAATATACGTTTTTAAAGAACTTCTGCATCACTACTGCCCGATTGTTTGTATACGTCATTTCAAAGATTTCAAGAAGTTTTAATTTTAAGCAATAGTTCTTTATTTGAAATTATTGTCAGAAATAACATTTGTATTTATGGATACGTCTTTGAATTTTTTATGTAGTATTGTTATATGTATTCCTATAAAAATTGCAACTTTCTCTCGAAGAACGCCCTTGCATCTTCTACATTTAAACTTATCCATTAAAAAATGAAACACGGCAAGCTAGAATAAGGGTGGAAGAATTTATGAACATTTATAAAAAATAATTTACAATATAGGTAGTTAAAATTAATACGATTTCAGGTCTACTCCAAATATAAGGAATCATAAGTAAAAAAAGGTTTTCCCCACCTACTACTTATAGATGCTTTTTACTCCTTGAAATGAGTCAGTAAAGTAATACTTTGTCTCCCAGCTGGAATAAAGTGATTACTTTGTCACTCTATAAGAATAATATTGAAGTAATAAAAAATTGAACAATAATTTTAAAATAAAACGGCTTTAAATTTCCGCGCACACATGCAAATATGTTGCAGCTCAACAAATGCAGGCACTAACAGCTGATAGAAAGCATTGGTTACAGGGGAAATGAAAGAGAAAGCTCAGCTTGTGACAATTAAGAAGGTTTTAAAATGATGATGATAATCAATACTATACGATCAAAGAGTGTTTATTGATGGATTGTACATTTTTTTAAAGACCACGTTTTTAAAACATGCCGTTGTGCCTCAGGGGGCCGTACAAAAATCTGGGCATAGCCAGGGGCGCGGCGGCCGTTAATCCGGCCCTGCGTACAGGTGGGGAAAACGTTGCGGGAATAAAGTACAACTTGTATTTTACTCCTTCAACACGAAAATAACTATTTCAATTGGTCACTCTCTAGATAGTGAACCAATTTTGATGATTGAGGTGTCGAATATCTGAACTTTTTATCAGGATTCTATGGGTATAATTTATTATTTATTAAGTGAAAGGGATTCGGCCCCTAGGGAATGTATTTTACGTCAAATTTTACTTGTATTCTTTTGGAAGGGGTATTTAATTTACAAAATTTTAGTAAATTTATAAAATCAACTTTTACAATCAATATTTCCTGTACATATTTATACTCATTGAATTTTTATTTTCTACAAAAAACCACATTTTTACTTCTTTTGTATCTGTTATGGTTTTCGTGGTAGTTAAAAAATGTTGAAAGAAACATGGACCGGAAACGGTTTTTTCAAGATGGCGGCATGATGCCCAAGAGGGATTTTTGCGAATTTTAGTATAATGATCCCAGCTGTATTTACGACCTCTCCACCAATTTTCAGCCTGCTAAATTGAAATTCCAGAATCTAACACTATTTTCCTGCACTAAATAAAGTAAGAATTTGTTAAAACTATAGCAATAATAAGTTTTTTGCTCCAGATCTGCTGAATTTTCCCTGTTGTACATACTAGTAAAATATTAAATATGTACATAATTTGTAAGCTTATTAAATGAGGAAGTTTTTCGTTCAACTCGACATCTCTTAGTAACACACAAATGTGGACAAATAGAGCATGAAATGTTACGAAAAAATTCCATTTGAACACATTTTTCATTCACTTTCCATTCACCATAAACTGAAGCTTTTGAAAACTTTTTATGTCAAAAGACCTTAGATTTATAGAAAATGTAATGCTCTTTCTAATGGTACTAAGTATAACTCTATAGGACAATTGGTCACCTCGGTAACATTCAAAAAGTGGAACCAAGTCAAGTAAGTAGTCCTGCTGGGAGTATAGGACAAAATGACCTTGAACTTGACCTTTCACGTGATTGACCACGTGATCGGTGACGTCATCAAGATGGTGGCGTCCACGTGTGTTTTGGCGGGAATTTGACGTCATCAAGATGGCGGCGCCCACGTGAGCACGTGTTCTAACCTAACTTTTTCCGACCACGTGTGTTTTGGCGCGCTTTTTGAATTTTACCGCCTTTTCTCCGGGCTGTTGACGTCATCAAGATGGCGGCGTCCACGTGGGAATGTGTAGTTTGATTGTTCGCTACCAGATGGTGTTATAAAAATGTTACCGCTGTTGCCGGGATTCGAACCCCGGTCTCCGAGTTGGTGTGCTTTCGCACTGACCACACGACCAAGACGCTGTTGTCCGGTCTTAGTTATTATTGTGTATAAGTGTCTTTGATTGGCATATTTATCTCTGAAGGGTCAAAAAGGTCAATCTGATTATTTCTTTTGCCAGCACCCATGTGGCCACGTGTTCTAACCTAACTCTTTTCGACCAAGTGTGTTTTGGTACGCTTTTGGCGTCATGGCAGCGCCCCGTGTGACCATGTGTTCTGAACTTTCGCGCGTTTTTCGATCCAAAATGGCTGCGCCCATCGGACCACATGGCCCAACCACATTTTTGGCACATTTTTTGTCACTTGATTAATATATTATAAGTTATACATATGAATTCATCGTTATATGTTTTGTATGTAATGTAAATTATGTCACGCTGACCCCCCAGTACTTTCATAATACCTCCCGTACTCATGGTGCATGTAATACTATATAAAGTGTGTTAGATTTCTTAAAAACTTTTAAAAATACCTAAAAATGTTGATATCTCGAAAACGGTAAGTCCTACGCCATTTTTGAGGCCAAAAATCACCTACTACGTAGTGTAGGTGCCCCCCAGGCGGTACTGACACATATGACAGGTCTTAACTAGGATGTTGCGGGTTGCATCTTGAAAAATGAAGGGGCAACCAGTGTGTAAAAATTCAAAAAATCATATCTCCCGAACGGTATGAGCTATCGAAGTGAAATTTGGTATATGGACACACATAAGTAAAGGCAAAAAAATAAAGGTACCTGACATGTGTTATGCGGATAAGCATCCGAGAAAATGAAGGGGCTATATTTTAAAATTGTATATTTCAGAAGGTAATTGTCAGATATAAACCAAACTCGGTATACGGGCATATAGTAGCCTAACCTACATATTAAAGTGAGCGCTGCGGGTTGCATCACACAATTGAAGGGGCTAAAAATATATATTTCCGACCATGTGTGTTTTGGCGCGCTTTTGGCGTCATGGCGGCGTCCATGTGAAGTCTGCTGCCTTTTCCCCCAGCGTTACCAACTTATGTGCATGTAGAGTGTAGTCTATAGCTATTATTACGTCACGTTTTGTGGACACCCACGTAGTAGGACCATCTTCATTATTTTTCTCACAGTGTTACCAATATACTATCACACCCTGGGAGATTTCTCCCGTACCCTCCACAGCACTATCAACTGTTCTGTACATTTGCGATTTTTCTCGCAGTGTTACCAAAGTGTGATATATTGTCATACACCCTGTTGTGTGAATAAGAGCGAGATTTGTTTGGTAATAACAGTAAGTTATTTATTTAAAAACAAGTGTAAACTGATACAAATTTCAAACGATTCTATTGTGAAATTGAAATGCTGTATGGTTGTACTCCTTCGCCGGGTAATACGAACAGCCCGTAGCAGTCCTTCGCAAGTCGCTCCAGTTCGGCATCCTCCAACGCCTCGCCGAATCTGGACGGCAGGAAGACTGAGGTGGTTAGGTCCTCCCCCTGGATGTCGAAGACGACAGCAGCTCTACCGAAGCGTGTTGCAACTCTCCGTGCCCCGACGATGATTTTACCTAGTTAGTGACCTTGAAAAATTTAAATCCCCTCAATAATTGCATAACTGTGGCCATTTCGACTGCTGCCCTCGCTGAGGTAAGACATCTCTGCTCTTTTACCATAACCTCAATTTCAAGCATAAAGACTTAGAATGTCTAGCCTTACTGCTTTTGTATTTAACAACCAACCAGTAATGGTGATATTTGATAGGGAAAATAGCCCCTGGTTCAAAGGGAAAGATGTAGCTAAAATTCTTGGTTATGCTAGACCTAAAAAAGCAATAAATGACTGCGTCAAATCAAAGTACTGTAAGACACCACCGGAAATAGGGAGCACCGATTCGGTGCTCCCTTTGAATACCCAACCTCATACAGTATTTATTAATGAACCCGGTTTATATCAGTTAATTTTTTCATCCAAACTTCAAATTGCTGAAAGATTTCAAGACTGGGTATTTGAAGAGGTTTTACCTTCTATTAGAAAACGTGGAAAATATAAACTAAGACAGGAAAATGCTGAAGTGTTACAATCTCTTTCAAAGTCTCTTCAAACTAACTATCAACTTAATCAAATGCACTCTGAGATGAAAGCTGCTAATGATATAATTTGTAAAGAAAACCAAACTCTAAATAAAACTCTAAAAGAACAGACACCAAATGTGGCCGTGTTCCCTGCTGATGATAATCTAGCTCATGTTTTTTGTGTTTTGATTAGAGACACCCTTCCAAAAACTCATGGAATGTGTGAGTACAAGTGCATCCGCACAGCAAAGAGAAGTTTCCAAACAGCTCTAAAAAAGGCAAAAAATGAGGGCTTTGTGCCTTGTTTTATCAGATCCCCTGTCCCTAACGGTATTAACATTTTAAATAAAGCAAAGGAATTCATGGACAACAGTGGTATGTACTATGAGACTGCCTTTAATAATGTATTAACTCCATACAACTTTGTAAATGTAATTGAACTTATCATGAAACATAATTAAAGTAACCCACTGTGTGAGTGGGAATCAAGGGTTTAGTAGATTGAGGCGCCCCAACCTGAGGAGGGTTTGGGCTACTCCTTTGAAAAACCTGGTGTGAGTGTGAAACAAGGGCTTAGTAGACCGTGGCACCTAGAACTTAGAAAATTCTAGGTTACACTTTCAAACAGCCCAGAGCGAATGAAGGTCCCTGACGCGGTGTAAAAGCCCGTAAACCTGAATGAAGGTCTGGCGCTGTGTAGATAGAAACCCGTAAACCTGAATGGTAGGGTAAAGTTGATAGTCTGGCTCCTGGGTCATTCAATCAAACTGCCTGGTGGGGAAAATTAATTATAGTGTAAACACATGCAGGAGCAACTAGCTTATTTTTGGAAGGCCTTCACAGGTCATAGCGGTGGCGGGGTTATGACTATTTAATAAAAAAACTCTTTCTTTGGTTTGCTCAAAGGGAGAGAACATTAGTTCATACTGAGTGAAAACCAGCTTTTCTGGACTGGCTCATGTATGGAATAATGTTTAACCTGGGTATGTAAACACGAGTGGTCTCAAACCCCACTCAAGCAAACAAAATTACTACAACTTACTTAGCTGGAGTAACCTGGATTTATGATGGCGTAGACTGGGTTTCTAGGAGGTAATGGTGGTGGGTGAGTAATAATCTCTGCGTACTCTGGTTCCTTCCTATACATGACACAGGGAGACGGAGGGTGTTGATCCCTCAGGCAAGTAAATGTAAAGCCGAAACAGTTCACTATGCACCACATTTCGTTTAGTACTGACGTAGTTGCTACAGTTATCAACAGGGAATATGGCGTTCTGTTTGATAGACTCTCTGGCGGACAAGCTCTTTGTTCTAACTGTATTTGTCGCAAGTATGATGTTTATTTATTTGATGCGTGTTACAGATGTAAGTGTATTGAATAACTCTATAAAACTAATGTTAGAGAAATAAATTGTAACATTATTAAAATGGACGCAAAGAAAGCTATAGCTGAAGAGCTGCATAGACCAGCTAGGAGAAATTATCCTTGGTGTAAAGTTACTTTAAAATCACTCAGTGATCTATATCAAGCTAACCTCGTTGAAATGCAGCCTTATGCCAAAATAAATAAAGGGTACAGGTATATCCTAACTATGATTAATTGTCTATCTAAATTTGCATTTGCTATTCCCCCAAGGACAAGTCTGGACTCGAAGTCTGGTGGTCCTAAGACCTACGCCTATCTTGTATGGTCAACGAACAGAAATCGTCTAGTTGAGGTGTGCAAAATTAAAGGATTGACTCTGAATTTGAGCACGTCTCAACATTTGAATTTCGCCAAACTCAAAGAAATGGTTCTAAGTGAGGCGACATTGACTGTTGAGACGACTGAACGCAGAATAAGACGCACTAAAGACAAGGAGGCCATAACGATCCAAGAAAAAACTGTTCAAAGTGACAGGACCAAAAAGGAGACATGAAGGTGACTACGATACCCTGCCTTACGGCTACCGCAAACGCCCCAGACTGTCCTAACCCTCCTGTGCTACCCCTGTCCATTCCAATAATACATACATACAACAACGACAACAACAACAACAACTACATCATCATCATCATCATCATCATCATCATTACCGTCGTATATAGTCAAATTTTTATTTTTGTGTAATCAAAAACATTTTGGCGGTTTTTAGAGAGCGCTTATCAACTTTTAAAATTCAGCGCTACTCAATGCCCCTTAGAGTCATGTCCAAAGTAGAGTCGATGATTAAAATATCTGTCACGAATTTCATAAGAGGATTCCTACCACCACCACCAAGGATCACCGGTATGGTGGCTCAGTAGATTGAGTGACCCAGCTTCAAACCTGTGTGACTCCTTTGAACAGCCGTGTGATGATGGATATGTGTGGGTCTAGTAAACTGAGTGACTCAGCTTCAAACCTGTGTGACTCCTTAGAACGACCATGTATCACAAGAACCTAATAGATTGAGTGACTCAGCCTTACACCTGTGTGACTCCTTTGAACGGTCAAGTGATGGCGGAAGAGGGTACGGTTAAAAACCCTGCGTGGGCTTAGTAAATTGAGTGATTCAGCGTTACACCTGTATCGCTCCTTAGAACAGCCGTTGAGACCAAGGGTTTAGTACATTGAGGGGCTCAGTTTTACACCTGAGCTCCTCCCTGGAATAACCCGTTTGAATGTGAAAAAGGCGATTCGAGGTGGTGGCGGTAGTGTCTCTCTCTCTCTCTCTCTCTCACGGAATTCCTGACCCAATAGACGGTCAGAAGGGAGGTGAGGCAGCTCACCACAGCATACAGCGTAGGCAGGGGCTGTATGGGTATTATGTAGCTGTTATCGTTCACGACAGTAGCCACGGTAACGTTTACAGAATACCAGGGGGGCGGAGGCGGCAACTAGTTGTTTTTGGAGGCCGTCACGCATCTGCGGCGGTGGAGGGGCCGCAGAATCCCGGGGTTTAAAATAAAAAAAGTCTTTAAATCCCTTAATTATAAAGATGTATACGAGAAAAGCCATAGCTGAAGAGCTGCATAAGCAGGCTCGGAAGAACTATCCCAGACGTAGGGTCACCCTTAAAGGGGTTCATGACCTTTACCAAGGGGATCTGGTCGAGGTCCAGCCTTATGCGAAACTAAACAAAGGATACAGATACATAATGACTATGATTAACTGTTTTACAAAATTTGCCTTTGCGGTTCCGTTAAAGGACAAAACCGGGTCGGAGGTAGCTAAGGCGTTAGAACCTATACTCGCCAAACACAAAATGAAAAATTTACAGACCGACGACGGTAAGGAATGGTTCAATAAACATGTGAGCAAATTAATAAGGAAGTATAAGATAAATCATTACTCCACATATTCGGATCTCAAAGCTAGTATCGTGGAAAGATTTAATAGAACATTAAAGACACGTATGTGGAAAATGTTCACTGCACAGGGCACACACGAATGGTTGAGCAGTTTACCGGATATCATAAAGTCCTATAATAATACCAAACACAGGACTATTGGAATGAAACCTAAGGACGTTAAACCGAAACATGTTAAAGAGATTCTGGCAAGACTAGATAAGGTAAAAACAGTCACTTACAAACCTAGATATAAGTTAGGCGATAGTGTGAGGATAAGTAGACATAAAAAGGTGTTCACCAAGGGATATCTACCGAATTGGACGAATGAGGTGTTTAAAATTTACGCTGTCAAACCGACTAAACCTGTCACATATATATTACAAGATTACAAAGGAGAAATACTCAAAGGGGGATTCTATGAACATGAACTTAGTCTGTCTAAAACCGGTGATGTTTATCTGATCGAAAAGGTCCTGAACGTGATGGAGACAGAGTTCTCGTTCGATGGTTAGGTTTTGATAAATCCCACGACACTTGGGTCCACAAGGACTCTATAAAATAAATATGCATTCTTGAAAACCAATCATTGTAATACGAGATGCATATAATCAAACACTCGTTTAGGTTGCCCATAGAGAACTTTGATTCCTTTTTCGGCGCCGGTATGACGACGCGGAAAAGACACGGTCCTCTCCTTCCAAACACCATTCGTTGTATCATATGTGGACCGTCAAACTGTGGGAAAACCAATGTTCTTTTCAATTTACTTTTCGATGCGAACGGGTTAAGGTTTAAAAACGTTTACGTATTTTCAAAATCTCTGTATCAGCCGAAATATAGGTTTCTAGCTAAAACAATGCCCAAAGAGATAGGATATTTCGCGTTTGACGACAACTCACAGGTGCCACCGCCTAGTGAGGCTAAATCTGATTCAATCATGATATTTGACGATATCGCTTGTGAGAGACACGACAATATACGGAGTTATTTCACGATGGGTCGTCACAAGGATATAGATACATTTTACTTGGGTCAGACCTACAGCCGTATCCCAAAACAACTGGTCAGGGATAACTGTAACTTTTTGATAGTATTCAAACAGGATGATATGAACTTACGCCATATATATTATGACCATGTCAATACAGATATGACGTTTGATAAATTTAAACAGTTATGCGGTATGGCGTGGAAAGACAGTCATGGTTTTGTCGTCATAGACAAAGATAGTGATATTGATAAAGGTAGGTACCGCGCAGGTCTAGACAGTTTCATTCAAGACTTATAAAGATGCGTATCTACACGTACAACGACCTATGAGGGTTTAATGCGAGACTGCATAACGTAAAGTCAAATTTGTGCACGTTTTGATCCCCAAGTATAAGTACGATATTTGCGCAAGTACGTGATCCCCTGGTTTGACAAACGGGAAAAACAATATTAACACGGGTAAAATTTCACTACTGGAGTTTCATTGCTGGACATTATCAAGTATTTGCGAACACACAAAGAACGTGCCATGTTTTTCAGGCAGGTAGAACTTCCATAAATTAATTTACGATCAAACATAGGGGCAGTAGAAATCATGAAGTCAAACAAGAAACATCTCACGTTACGCATAGCCAAACTGAAAGAGGCTATTAGGCGTAAATATAACACTTTTAAGACCGGTGTTGCTGATACTGAACGGTTTTTTGAAACTAAATACAAACCGATAGTTAAAGAGCTTAAAAAGTCCAGTTTTTCTCCGAAGGAAGAGTCTTTAATGGTGCCGAAAAAAGAAGAAGTAAAATATGATGATGATGATGTTGATGATAATGATGGTGGTGATAATATGAGTGGAACTGATGTTGAGAGTGATAAAGAGGAAAAGTTTATCGATGCGCCAGAAAATAATGATCCATTACCATCACCATCAACGTCGCCATCGCCATCACCGTCACCATCACCCGAGCCTCAGAGAATGTCAAGCAATACGTTTATTAGAACCAACTTTGAACATCCTTTAACTAGGCAATATATGGATCTTTTCATGAAAGACCGTGGAGGGAAATTTACGAAAATCGATCACAAGTACGGTCCGAGGTATGAGGACGGAAATACTTTAATGGTTGGTAATAAAATACTAGATTTTGATAGGAACGGTGATATACTGATCGGTGATAAACGATATGACGGGACCGAAGGACTTTACGAATTACTGTTTATGAGAACACCTGACGAAAACCTGTTCAATGAGGATGATTTAGACTCTTACAAATCTCTTTTAATCGAGTCGAGCGCGCACAAAAAGGGGTATACGTCTGACGGTCCGGTGAATAGAAATACATCCTATAAGTACAGAGGTGTTATTATAAAAATATTCCCTGTTCCTGATAAAACAGGATCAGGAATGCACTGGAAATCAACAAAATCCCGCGACATTGTCCACTGGGATGATCCTAACGAGCTTGTGGACCGTTTGCGTTTACTAGTCATGTCCGCCGTGACAGGGAATAATTCACATACGAATGAGATACTTAACATCGTCGAAGAGTTGAAAGAAGGTGGATTTATAAAAGGTGTAGGAAACAAACGTTTTCAGATATTGTTAAAATGAACGTAGACAAGTTCGGTCGTTATAGTTACACTGGCATGACCATAGATAAATTTGGTCGCCACACGTCAAAAGAAAGGATACGGGGACCTAAAGGTGAGGGGTTTAAATTGACAACTGACGGCAGTTATGATATCGGAAATAAAAGATTAGTTAATGTTTCAGACCCCTTGTCCGAAGCGGACGGTGTTAATTTAAAAACTCTACAGACACATACAGGTTCTTGTTTAAAACTAAACGATAACAATGAGTTTTATGATGCACAAAATAGACGGATCGCTAATATTGGCGATCCAATTAGTGCGGGTGAGGTCGTAACTAAAGGGTACATTGATTCCCGCATCCCTAAAAGACTAGATCCCACTTTAAGTTATTCTTTTCACCAATACAGATTACAAGATCTAGCCGCGCCCATAACCTACGGAGACGCTGTAAATCTAAAGTATTTAACAGATAATGCATTGACCAGAACCGATGGTACGACTGGGTGGGATTTTAATCATCTTCGATTGACAAATGTGGGTAAACCTCATGATGATGGAGATGCCGTAAACAAGAAATACATGCACAATAATACGGTGATTAAATCTAGCAACAAGGGTTTTAACTTTTTGAAAAGTCGGTTATTGATGGTAGGATCGCCTATGGACGATTTGGATGCTACTAACGTTGCATATGTCAAAGAGAATTCGTTGCATAAAACGAAGGACGGTAACTATGATGCAAAGTCCCGTAGAGTGATGAACCTCGCTAATCCGAAAGAGATGGACGACGCTGTAAGTAAAAGATATCTCAAGACAATCATAAGTGATCTAGCGTACTTTTTATACAAGTCCACTCATAAAAAAGGTAGGAGCCAGCCTATACCTCCTGAACAGTGGAAAAATAAAGTGTTAGAGTCAAGTTGGGAGGATCTATTTAACGATGATCACGCTTGATGAACGAATCATTTATAAAATGGCTAGGCGCAAAGCAACATCAAACATTCGAAAGAGAACTCTTGTGAAAGGAGGAGGTATTTTCGGTTCAGCGGTTAATAAAGCTATTGATTTACTACCTGTAGAACTTCATATACCTGGTTATAATTTTTGTGGACCCGGAACTAAGCTCAAAAAGCGATTATCGAGAGGTGATAAAGGTGTAAATCCTTTGGACGAAGCGTGTAAAATTCACGATATAGCGTATTCGAAATTCAAAGACTCGGGACGAAGACAACAAGCTGATAGAGAGCTTGCAGAAAGGGCTTGGCAACGATTCAAGGCAGGAGACGCATCTTTAGGAGAACGAGCCGCGGCTTGGACAGTTACGACAGCTATGAAGGCGAAAACCAAATTTGGAGGTGGCCGGAGGCGGCGGCGGAGGAGCTGTGTTAAACGTAAAACCCCCGCCAAAGGTAGAGGATTATATTTGAGACCTTATCCGAAAAGGGGAGGTGGAAAAAAGAAAAAGAGAGTAACTAAAAAAAAACGTCTATCCCGATAAAACCGCTCACCAATTATGAATTAGATTACTACGCCGCTAAGCTAAATGTACCTCACTTTAGAGGTGTGTTCATGCGAGACACTTTACCCGTCAAACCAAGAAAGAACGAATCGGCTATAGTGAATTTGGACTCAAATAGTGGCAGCGGTACACATTGGGTATGTTATATGAAACTTGGAGATAAAGTTTTTTATTTTGACAGTTTTGGTAATCTCCGTCCTCCTGTAGAAATCACACGATATTTAGGGGCGTCAGTGGAAATCAAGTATAACTATAACAGACGACAAAGTTTTGATTCAGTTATTTGCGGACATTTGTGTCTAGAGTTCCTAACTAATGTTTTCCCTTAGCGGAACCGGTCCCACTATCAGTTGCGAGGTTTTCCCACCGCTCGACGTCAGTAAAGGTGACTGGGAAATAGGACTAGTCGGTCTGACCACGTACAATTCGATTCCGAACATCGAGAAGGATATAAATGATAAGTTTTACTATGGAGACGGCAAAGAACTAACTATCCCCGAGGGATCGTACGAAATTGATGACATAGAGGAAGAAATAAAAAAGCATGTACTTATTAGTTTGAAAGCCAACAATAATACGTTGAAGGCCGAGATGAAATGTGCAGAGGATGTCCACTTTGACAAGGAAAATACGATAGCGTCTTTGTTGGGTTTCGAGAAACGGGTGTATAAGAAAGACAAGTTACATGTTTCTTCGCAAACCATTAATATAATCAAAGTAAATTCAATCAGTGTAGAATGTAATATTGCTCGCGGTTCGTATCATAACGGTGAGGAGGGACACATTTTACACGAGTTTTATTTGGCTGTCGAACCGGGGTATAAAATCGTTGTGATCCCCAATCCAATCATTTATTTGCCTGTTAACGTTCAGCGAGTAAGTAACATAAGTGTTCGGCTTAGCGATCAAAACGGAGAGCCTGTGAACTTCAGAGAAGAAATAATATCATTGAGGTTACACTTGAGGAAGCGTCAGGATGGGTCTGGTATTTAGGGAATCGCCAGTTACAACACCGCTCATTATTCAGAAAGAAGCGGGACAATTAACATCGTTCAGCGTGAAATTTCTAGAGTCATTAGGATTCAAAGTGAAAAATGTTCGCCATAGAAAGCGCAGTTGAGTACGAAAACACCGTCACGGGGTACGAGTATCACATGTACAAACCGTATGCGTCGTGTACATTTAAAAATAATGATGAAATTAGAATAGCCGTCAGTCAACAGGACATCATAACCGCCCCGTTTGAAAGCACATTACATATTAAAGTAAAAATTAATGGGAAGAAAACAGGGGGTGATGCTGACGTCTCACTGGTCAACAATGCTATTGCATATCTTTTCGATAATATCCGATATGAGATTGGGGGAATCGAGGTGGATCATACTAAAAATCCTGGAATCACCACCACCATAAAAGGACTTCTTTCAGTACGTGACGTTGAAAAGGATAATTTGAAAAATGCCTGCTGGTTAGGAGTGGGAGTAACGCTAAAAATTGACAACGATAAAGAATTTACATTTTCTGTTCCACTCAGATTGTTGCTCGGTTTCGCCGAAGATTACAAACGGGTGTTAGTGAACGTCAAACAAGAGCTTATCTTGCTACGGTCAGCGTCTGACCTCGATGCTATCGTATCATCCGACGCGACCTCTTGCACTGTAGAGATAACCAGTTTATACTGGCGTGTTCCTCATGTCTCGGTCGTGGATACTTTCCGCTTAAAACTTTTGCGTATGATCGAAAAAGACACGGCCATACAAATACCCTTCCGGTCTTGGGAATTGCACGAGTACCCGTCTCTGCCAAAGACTACACGACAGTCGTGGACAGTTAAGACGACATCGCAGTTAGAGAAACCACGATATGTAATACTAGCATTTCAGACAGATAGAAAAAATAAATTGTCAAAAGATATGTCAGCCTTTGACAGTTGTAAACTGACAAATGTAAAGCTTTATCTAAACTCTCAATACTATCCTTATGATAACATCCACGGTGATATGACTATATATTATGAAATGTTTTCCAGATTTCAAAAATCCTATTACGGTAGAGACACGTACCCAAGCGTCAGTTTGGACACTTTTAAAAGTACAACACCACTTTACGTCATCGACTGTTCCAAACAAAACGACACAATCAAGTCTGGACCTGTCGATGTGAGGTTAGAGTTTGAGACAAAAGAGTCCATTCCCGATAAAACCACAGCGTATTGTCTCATTTTACACGATTCCCACCTGGTGTACACTTTACTCACAGGTTCGGTGAAAAAGGTCATGTAATCACAGAGTCATAGGTGGGGGGTTAATAAATTCACCGGTGACCGGAGCACTGTTCAGTCTTAAACATGGATCCGTGCGCTGACGATGTGTCTACTTTTAGCTCTGATGACGAGGAGGAGTACTTCCAACTTGATCCTAAAAGACCGTGGAGGGACGATATCGGCTGGATTTATATAAATCTTAAGAGAAGGGGAAATATTGTTCGGAAAATTGAATTTGACGGGAAACCTTTAAAGTTGGACGTGCGTTCTAATGGAAAATTTGATAGGCTAGAAATGGAATTCATCGATGGCGGGGCGATGGAATTAAGTGGGTTTACAATACCGGAAATTTTAGAGAAAACACGCGCACTTTCCAAGTTTACTAAAATGACCGTTTTAATGTACACAGCTTGCGGAATGTGTGACCATGAAGACTTTTGGTTAGACGACAATTGGGATGACGAGATGCGTCCGGCCATTGATTTTAATGATATAGATTTATGCGAAAGGAAATATCTCGATCACATAGTTGTAAAACTTAAAAAGACCATTCCTCCTGATGATTATACAGATAGTGACACAGAGGAGGAGGAGGAGGAGGAAGAAGAAGAAAAATCAGAAGAGACGGGGGAAGGAGAGGGGGGACCTGAGGTAAAGAAAAGGAAGGTGAACTAGGTGATTCCATGTTAGTCGTCAAGATGGCTTCGACAGTTGAGGTTCTGAAGCATAATTTTGCGGTCTGTAGAAATTATGTTCGGAACAAAATTGCGCGTGTAAATGTTTGTAGAAAACATACGTATCCGGATGGATATTCGTGGTTTGTATCGGATGTTGAATCGAGTTTGTTTACCGATAGAATACGTACCGGATACTTTAGCAAAATGTTAAACACACTCCAGGTCGATGTAGAAGAAGGCAAAGCGTTGATAGGTACTGAAGATCTAGAGCACATTCTCGACTGTGTAATTCATTATGATCAGTTTGATACAATAGAAGTGTGTCTTTTTACCAGATTCGGAACCAGTGATGTGAAACAGTACGAACTTAAGAGGGGAAATATAGAGATAGAGGTGGATGAATATGTAACTCGTGCGGAAATTATTTTCAAAAATAGATTCTCATTGGCTACAGCAAAAGGAGTGGGGGAAACCAGCAGCCCTGAGGGTTACGACACTGTTAATACGGTTAAATCGGCAAAAACCCTCAGTTGCAGCCATGACGTCGACCAGTGCGGAAGTGGAGTCTCAACCTTTGATTACACAGGAGGAGGAGGAGGTAAGTACGGACACGGACTTGATACGGTTTCCACCGCGTAAGGAGCCTATCGACGCGTGTAAGGGGATTTTCCTAAAAACCGTTAACTTTTTAAATCCGGAACTAACGAAATCCGTGATTGTCGGTATTTTCAAAAACAGGGAAAATAGTCTGGGCGTTTTATTCACGGGGCGAAAAGGATCAGTGTACTGGTCATATGACACGTACAACCGGTTCTCGGTTCAGTTTGTAGATATTAAAAATGCGTTAGAAACTAAAGCTAAACTGTATTGGCGTAATGATGGAGGCGAGGAAATAAAGGTGAAAAACGTTTTTGGAAAACCGTGTGCGTTCCTTAGCGATGGGGAGCATACTTTAACGCTAGATCAAAACGAATGGGCTCAGTTTATGGCCATCCGCCCTATAGTAAACAGGGAGCTTGTCGATCTATTTTACTACGAGTACTTGATCCGTGAATACATTAATACTGTTAGTGTTTCACTCGATGTGACACCACCTGCGGACTTGCCCGAACGTTTTGTCAACCGGTTGTACGACGACGTAACGATTGAAAATGGCAGCCATTGTGGAATTACACGGGTTCAAGGACAACCATAACCGGTTTATCGTTAAGGAGCTGGCGGTTGTCGGTAAGAATTTTCAAAGTCAAGTCGTATTCAAATCACCGTTTAGTTTTTATTTTTTAAATGAAAAAATGCGGCGCACCGCAAGATGGCTGACGCGTAATTTTCATCACATAAAATGGGACGATGACGGTATCCCGTACAGGGAGCAAGTCATACGTGATTTATGCAAACCTTTTAAAGTAATATATACGAAAGGTCTTGAAAAGGTGAAATTCCTACAGGAGTTCCACCGAGACGTCCGGGAAATCACTTGGGATCGTGGTATTCCCTGTAATGATATACACTGTTTGCTACCTCAGCACAAAAACAGTGATGTGTGTAAATGTGCTCTGTACAGTGCAAAGTCCTTTCAGCATAACCTATAAAAACCCCAGACACGGATTAAAAGTTCTCATTTACGATGGAAACAGCGTGGCAACTACTGTCCCGGGAGCCTAAGGCTCCTGAAGGAGTTATGACCGATAGTTTCATTATGAAATTCAGTCGGTACTTGGATTGGAATTTGCTGTCTGATAACTATGATTTTTCAATTGATATGCTTAGAATGTTTCTTCATCGTGTTGTCTGGGCTAAAATCTTACGGAAGAAACTGTTTTCTGAATCGTTCCTGAGGGAAATGGCTCCCAGTTTTGACACGTCAGCCTGGGAAGTCCTGAGCAGATATCAGTTTCTTTCTGAACAGTTTATTCACGACTTTTCAGACAAGGTGGATTGGGATAATATCGCTTTGTATCAGAGTGTAAGCGGTAAATTTTTAACTGACCACCGGTATTTAGAAGAAAACGATGGGGCCTCTGTGAGTGATTAGTAAAGGGGCGGGAGTGCTCGGCATTCAGTTGAGGGTTCGCCCGTGATGGCTTGAATGGACTTTCAGAGGACCGTGTAAATAGTTGTGTAAGTAGTATACCTCTAAGGGTGATTAGTAAAGGGGCGGGGGTGCTCGGCATTCGGTTGAGGGCACCCGCGTGATGGCTTGAACGGACTCGAGGAGGTTGTAAATAATTGTACATAGTATACCACTGGAGGTGATTAGTAAAGGGGCGGGGGTGTTCGGCATTCGGTTGAGGGCACCCGCGTGATGGCTTGAACGGACGTTCAGTGGTCGTTAAATAGTATTGTAAGTAGTATACCTCTAAGGGTGATTAGTAAAGGGGCGGGGGTGCTCGGCATTCGGTTGAGGGCACCCGCGTGATGGCTTGAACGGCCTCGAGGAGGTTGTAAATAATCGTAATAACTATACAGAGCCTGAAGGGAGGTAGCAATTTGGCATTTGGTTTGGCTACCACCGTAAGTGGGCGTTGTTGGGGCCCCTTACCCCAGAGGTTAGGACTACTGGTGAAGCTCTGGGTAAACAAAAAGAACGCGCCGGGACCCTGTACAGCCTGACCTAACCGGTCTACTGTGGTGTGGAAACCAGGGTCACATAGATTTTAAGAAAATAGGTTAGCGTCTCTCATTCACACCGGGCTGTTCCAAGGAGTAGCCTCAATCACAGGGCGAAGATTAAAGCCCCCCAGAGGTTAGGACTACTGGTGAAGCTCTGGGTAAACAAAAAGAACGCGCCGAGACCCTTACAGCCTGACCTAATCGGTCTACTGTGGTGTGGAAACTTGGGTCACATAATTTTCGGGTGTAGCATTTTTTAAAGGGTTGACTACCATAATAAGCGGGCGAGGGTTGGAGCACCCTATCGTAGAGGATTTGTAGATCTGTAGGCAATGTTAAAAATGAAAAGCAAATGATTAATCTAGTTTACTGTGCTTGGGACTCGGGTCGTTTAGGTCAAGCTGTGATGATTGCGAGAGTAGCGATAACGCTCGTTTAAATAGAGGGTCATTGAAAGCGTTGGTCAGTGTGCTCGCAATGATTTCACCAACGGTTGTCATTATCCTAGCGATCACAGGTTGTCTGCTGGCCTCACCTCCAGACAGAGTTGTAAGTATGCTGCGTGCGTGCGTGATGCAAGTCGTGTTTGTGTGTGTGTGTGTGTGTGTGTGTGTGTGTGTGTGTGTGTGTGTGTGTGTGTGTGTGTATGTGTGTGTGTGTGTGTGTGTGTGTGTGTGTGTGTGTGTGTGTGTGTGTGTGTGTGTTTGTGTAGGTGAGTTTTAATTCTAATAAATCTCTTATCTTTACAGGAGACCAGGATGAATGATTCGTCGGATGATGAAGAATTGTTGATGGCTGTGCAGAGGGTTGAGGAGCAACGGTCGCCGTCCGTGATTCGCCCTCAGAGTCCAACGGGGTCTCCCGACCCATTTGAATTCCCTACCCGAAACCCATATAGGCGATTAGATGGAATGAGCCTGGGAGGTCTCCATAGAGGAACACGACCAAGACAGGCGCCCTCTCCAGACATGTTTGCATCTCCGGAGGCAAGACAGGAGGTGGTCGGAGGAGCTATAAGACGCTCTCCACTGCGGGACATCGGGAATCTTCCTCGTAATGTAAGCAAAATAATTAAGAAGGTAAATCTATACTGTTTTTGTGTGTATATGTTTTTTACATCCCCTATATATTACAGGTTGATCTTCAAAAAATTTGTTATAGCGTGTGTTAACAAATAACTTTACTGATTGTGTTTTTTCCAGACTATCGGTTCATCAGCTGCTGCTACTGCGGGTCCGTCTATCAGCACCCGACCCGAGACTCCCTTACGTAGAGTGCAGCATGCACCTACTCCGCAGAGAATGCAACAATATGGCACGCTCGAGAATATGACACCTGACCCCATCGGCTTCCCTCTTAGACAGACTCGAAGGAGACTGTTTGACCGCATGCCACCGGTACGTATTTTTCGGTTAGGGGTTGAAATATATCCAGTCTTGGGATTTTAATAACCGGTTGATTTTAAGCGTCATTTTGTAACCATTTTGTTTTTACTCCAGACTGATGCGGTGTATGACGCGGCCCTCCTATCTCTCCAGAGAGCCGTGAGAGCTGTGGCGACGCATGAGGTGCGGAGTCGTCTGTGTCGCTGGAGTGTCTGCCAGCTATGTCTGCGTCAAATTGACGGACTTTATTCTGGCGGCGACACGGCGATTGGGGAGCATTTGCGATCAGGCAGTTCAAGGGTGGATGAATTGTTTCGAGTAAGTTTACCGATAACTACTAACATCCATGTCCTGCATCATCCGCTTCAATGTGTTTTATATTAAATTACATGGATTTTCTCTTCATTTTTAGAGCGAGACTGCGATATTCCCCCCATGGCAGAGTCAGGAGGCAGTCAACATCCTGACCGAGTGGATGGGCATTCTAGCCGGGGCATTGGGGATGTTAACATACTTTTACATCGTAAGTAGTGACCAAGAACGCTTGGCTCTTGCCCCCAGTATCTTTATTGAGCTATTTAACCGCCTTAGTATACCCCTAGGCACGGACAGTGAGACTATGTCTCAACTGGCTGAAAGCCGGGGGGTTACAGGATACAACCGGCCCCAAATGACGACAACGCCTATTGATGAATTTTCTCCGGTAGAAACGTGTAGGGTATGTATGGACAGGAGACCGACAGTTATGATCAGACCTTGCGGGCATGTATTCTGTCGATCATGTGCACTGCAAGTTTACGTCTGTCCTGTCTGTAGGGGCACGGTGTTGGGGCGGCAGCAGCTATATTTTTAAATTCAGTAGATATAATTAGTAGTCTTAGAGTTTAATATTTTTATCAGGTTTTTAGGTAACTTTCAGTATGTTACATCATTTAACGGTTTTTAACCTTTGTAACCTTAGATTAGATAAGTTCAGTTCACTTTAATTACATTCTCAAAAACTTTGAACTTTCCTCATGTTACATCAGTCTATTACGTAAATTCCCCCTCTACCCCGGCTGAACCGGTCATAAAAGCCGTCCCACCACACAGCCGGATATCAGTATCACCTCGTCAGCCCTAGGAGTCAGAAGGCCTGCGATTCCCGTTGCTGTTAGACTGTTTGGACTTCTCCTAACTACTACTACATTGTAAGTAACATGTGATTTCTCATATGCATGGATTGGGGTACATGCTTCTCTAACAAGTTAATTTTAACGCTTTCTATCCCTTATATTTTGTGTGTATGTGTTTATTTGTGAATGTCTATGCATGTACGTGTGAATATATTTTCATGTAACCTGTTCATATACTTAAAAAATCTGTTCGGTGTTACAGATCATGTCTCTCGAAGCGAAATTGGCTGCCCTATCAAAGCCGTCCTCCAAGACGATCAGCATCAAAGACCTGGTGGGGAGAGGAGGATTCAACATAGTCGGCGCCAGGAGGGTGGTGACCCGATTTGGCACCGCCGTCGTTTTGGACATCATCTCCGGTGATCCGACTGAAACATCGTCAGTGTTCCTTCCTGCACGATTTGCCGATCTTCTCAGCGATGAAGACCTACAAGCCATCATCAGAGACTCGTACACACTAGAAATTACACAAGAGCAGACTGCCGCTGCACCCAGTATCAATATTTGTAAAAAATAAAACCTAATAAACCTGTTATAGTACTCACTACATCACTTGTCCTAATTTATCCTTTCAGATCTTAGTTCGTATTTACTCTAGAATACTGTTTAGAAAGTGTAAAAGTATCATGTGATCACAGAGGCTATCAGAGGGGTTCACTTTGGGTAAAAACCAAGATCTTGGTACAATTAAACAAAGGTATCTGACTAGTAGACCATGGTGTAACATATAAGCATACGGGAGAAAACTCCCAGGGTGTATGACAATATATTATATGTTGGTAACACTGCGAGGAAAATCGCAAATGTAAAGAACACTGGAGAACAGTTGGTAGTGCTGTGGAGGGTACGGGAGGAATCTCCCAGGGTGTGACAATATATTGGCAACACTGTGAGAAAAAATAATGAAGATGGTCGTAGATATCCACAAAACATGATGTAATAATAGCTGTAGACTATACTCTACATACACATAAGTTGGCAGCACTGGGAGAAAAGGTGGCAGACTTCACATGGACGCCACCATGACGTCAAAGGCGCGTCAAAACACACGTATGTTCGGAAAAACTTAGGATAGAAAACGTGCTCACATGGACACCGCCATCTTGATGGGTATATAAGTTGGTAACACTGGGAGTAAAGGCGGGAAAACATATATATGACGATATATTGTATGTTGGCAACACTGTAAGAAAGAAATGGAGGCGGTCCTGCTACGTGGTTGTTCACAAAACGTGACATAATATATAGCTGTGGTCTACACTCTATATACACGTAAGTTGGCAGCACTGGGGAAAAGGCGGCAAAATTCACATAGACGCCGTCATGACGCCAAAAGCGCGCCAAAACACACATGGTCAGAAATAGATAGGCTAGAACACGTGCTCACATGTACACCACCATCTTGATGACGTCAACAGCCCGGAGAAAAGGCGGTAAAATTCAAAAAGCGCGCCAAAACACACGTGGTCGGAAAAAGTTAGGTTAGAACACGTGCTCACGTGGGCGCCGCCATCTTGATGACGTCAAATTCCCGCCAAAACACACGTGGACGCCACCATCTTGATGACGTCACCGATCACGTGGTCAATCACGTGAAAGGTCAAGTTCAAGGTCATTTTGTCCTATACTCCCAGCAGGACTACTCAAGTAATTTAAAAAAAATCATAAAATATGTGATAACCGCTAAACGGTTGAGAATAGGACATGGGTTTATAGGAACTTTTTTGTTTGTTTTAGTGAGTAGAATCTATTAGTAGGGGGAATTGGCCGGTTCTGCCACAGCAGCAAAATTCCGGAGGAGCAGAGGAGCAGTCACGTGACCCGGCACGTGACCCCCCCCCCCATGACCTTGGACCCCCCCCCATGACCTTGGACCCCCCCCCTGACCTTGGACCCTCCCCCCATGACCTTGGACCCCCCCCCATGACCTTGGACCCCCCCCCACGACCTTGGACCCCCCCCCCATGACCTTGGACACCCCCCCCCACCATGACCTTGGACCCCCCCCCCACCATGACCTTGGACCCCCCCCCCACCATGACCTTGGACCCCCCCCCCGGATTATCCGGACCTCGGATTATCCGGACCTCGGATTATCCGGACCCCAGATTATCCGGACCCCAGATTATTCGAACCCCGGGTTATCCGGATCCCAGATGATTTTGTTTTGGGACTTACCTCTCATTTTGCAGCATATTCAGTCATGTCTACATTGTTTAATCACTGTCACTATTATACACAACAGGTCTAGGTCTAGTGTAAGCTCGGATTTTTGGACGCACTAAAAAATATAACTGTCTAATCTCTCTTATTTTAAACTTATGAACCAAATCATTATAAACACTATCGGGAAGGTTAAGTGTTTTCAAATCGCGTTCTGTACTTACACGATCCACTATTATAAAAGCACAAAGTTTGTACAAAGACAAAGGTTGGTCCCGCCAATCCTTCATATCGAGTGAACAACTAGAAAGCTCTGCAGTTTGAGATGTACTGGTGATGCTTGTTATGTAACAGATTGTGTAATCTGTTTACTACAGTTGGAAAAAACCCTCAAGTGACTAATGGTTGGAAATGTACCTCTGAAAAACAAGTTGAGTAATCCACGTTTGGAAAACTCAAAGTGACTAATGGGTGGAAATGTACCTCTGAAAACAAGTTGAGTAATCCCTAGAGTAAACATACTGTTTCTTCAGTTGTCATTTAGAGCTTGTCCACATCCATAACAACCATGGACCGTTGGGAGTGTACTTTTACAAATGAAGAATTAGAAATAGCATCTTTTGCTGCTGAAGCAATGGAGGCTATGGAGGAGAACTGTTGGGAGTGCACCTTCAATAATGAAGAATTGGAAATGGTGTGTTTGGCGGTTGAAGCAATGGAAGAGGAGGATGGAGTGTTTAAACAGAATGATCTGGATTGTCGGTGCTATACTCCAGCCTTAATTGATGATTATGAGGAGTGTTGGCTACCAATTAAACATGAACAGCAATATCTCCATGCAGTAGAGAAATTTTTGATATCGTTAGAATAATATAACCTGACCCTCAATCCTTTCTTAAAAAGAAAAAAAATAAAAACATAATAAAAAAGTAAGTTAGAAGCAGAGGAGCAGTCACGTGACCCGGCACGTGTCCTTGGACCCCCCCCCCCGTCTGAGAGGAGCGGTCTATTTAAGGACAGCTCCCTTACTGTTTACAGTCAGTTCAGTGTTAGACGCCTTGTGTGTAGCAAAGCTATTTACTTGCTTATTACAAGTGTATTTGTGTGATTGGTTTTTCCCTTTTGAACATGAATAACCAACATTTATGTGAGATTTGTGGACGCACATTCAGTAGGAACTTCAATTTACGACGACATTTGGAGGCTACACATAATGCCAATCGACAGATCTGTCGTGTGTGTGGTGCGTCGTTTACACGAAACGACAACCTACGTCGTCATCATCTATCAGCACATGCTCCTCAAACGGAACAAGGTTTGTAGAGACAGTTTATTCAAGTATACTGTATAACCTTTTTTAAAAAAGAGTTTAACTATCGTATACCATTTTAAAACGAGTCTTTCAAAAGTTTACTATTTTTAAAATGAATCCTTCTAAAATGAATTCAAAGTTTTACTTCTAATCAATTATCGTCTAATATTTTTAAAATGAATTTCTCTAAAGTTTATTTAATGTTTACCTACTATTCTGTTACGAACCTTTCTAAAGTTTATCCAATCATTTTTCTACGATGTACATTTTTAATTTTTAAAAACCAAGCACCAACCTTTCTTAAAAAGATTCTCTAGGTATAGAATGGTCAGCATAGTCAGGTGTTTTGTTCATGTAATGTATGTTGAATATCGTGTACTAATCAATGTCGTGTTCGTGTGTCGTAGGTGGAGCCCACCCGTGTCGATTGTGTCAGAACACTTTCGGGAGTCCGACCGACTTACGTCGACATATGGAGGCGATTCACGGAGCGAGTCCGGCTGCCTCCTCTTCATCTACCACCTCGTCAGGCTCGAGACGTCGAGTCGGTGACCGTCTCTGCGACCGGTGCGGACGTCGGTTTACTCGGAACGACGACAGGGCGTGTTCCCGTACGACTTCGTAACGTCCTACGATGTGCTGTACACCACTCGTCAGCTACCACCGAAAGAGTCCTTCTACAACAGTCTGACACTGGAACACATCACGGACGCTGAGTACGAGCACGCCTGCAACGTGTGGCGAGTCTTCGAGTGTCGCAACCTCAAGGACTACGCCGACAAGTACCTGCGTTGCGATATCGCTCTGCTGACTGACGTGTTCGAGCAGTTCAGGGACACTTCTTTGACCGAATACGGACTGGATCCCGCCCATTACTACACCCTACCATCGTACGCTTGGGACGTAATGCTCAAGACCTGCGATGTGGAGTTGGACATATTGCAGGACTTCGACATGTACCTCTTCGTCGAGCAAGGCATCCGAGGAGGTATCTCCCAAGCTATCACCCGTCACGCCAAGGCCAACCACGGAGGGTGCTATCCGGAAGACCAACGACCCGATCAGCCGACACGACACCTGTTGTACCTGGACGCCAACAACCTGTACGGATGGGCCATGTCCCAGCGTCTTCCGACCGGCGATTTCCAGTGGCTCGACGACGGGGAGATTGAGGAGTTTGTGCGGAACATCGAGACAATCGACGCCGAAGCCGAACGTGGCTACATCTTGGAAGTGGACCTCCGTTATCCCCATTACCTCCACGACGAACATAAGGACCTGCCCTACTGCTGTGAGACGAAGCGTCCGCCGACGGGAAAGTTCCCCAAATTGATCACCACCCTGGATGACAAATATCACTACATCTGTCATTACAGGATATTACAACAGGCGATGAAAAACGGATTGCAGCTTGTGCGCGTGCATCGGGCGATCTCGTTTCGACAGTCTCGGTGGCTCGAACCGTACATCTTGATGAACACCGAGCTGCGCAAGAAGGCCAAGACCAAGTTCGAACAGGACTATTTCAAACTGATGAACAACGCGGTCTTTGGCAAGACGATCGAGAACGTCCGTAAACGTCTCAACGTGAAGCTCGTGTGTACACCGGAAAAGTTCAGGAAGTACGTTTCCAAGGCCAACTTCCTGGACCGCACCTACTATACGGACGACGTCGCCCTCGTCCATCTCGCCAAGGTGAACATCGTCTTGGAAAAGCCGATATATGTGGGGATGTGCGTCCTGGAGCTGAGTAAGTGGCTCATGTACGACTTTTTGCGGAAGCTGAAGGAACGTTATCCCGGCCGCATCGAAGTCGACTACATGGACACCGACAGCTTCGTCTTGGACATCTTGACGGAAGACGTGTACGAAGACATGAAGGAGAACCTCGATGACTTCGACACTAGCGCCTACCCGAAGAACCACCGTTGCTATAGTGACAAGAATGCCAAGAGAATCGGTAAATTCAAGGACGAAGCCAACGGTCGATCGTTACTGGAGTACCTCGGTCTTAGATCCAAGCTGTACTTCATGGACATCGCCGATGACGACGACGACACTGTAGCTGCCGGACCGGTCCCTCCGAGTCGGGTAAAGACCGTCAAGCGCGCCAAGGGAGTCGCTAAGGGGGTCGTCAAGAACGTCCTCACCCCGGACGACTACAGGAATTGCTTATTCAACGGGGTGTTGAAACAGACTGTTAACACCCGATTCCAGTCTCATCTGCACCGCGTCTTCACCGTACAAGTGGAGAAGCTGTCCTTGTGTCCCGCGGACGACAAGCGATACATCCTCGCCGATGGTATCCACACATTGCCTTGGGGACATAAGGATATCCCACCACTTCCCGGAGGAGGAGGAGGAGAGGCGCATGACGACAACGATGACGACGCCGCCACCCATTCCTCAGATGATGACGATGAGGACTTGTTTAGAATCAATGTATAGAATGTATATATTGATTGAATTTGTAAATATAGATGTTTGTAAATAATAAACTATGTTATATCAATCGGTTTTGCTTAATCTCCTCATTTCCTTTAGACATAAAAAGTAAATGTCGTCTAAAGACCAAAAAAGAAGTTGAGGTAAATAAAAGACAGAATCTTATTTTTATACGTATATTGAAAATAACAATTAAATACATTCATTACTTAATCTAACAAAAAGAAAGATACTAGTGATATTTGAGACAATCAGAAGATGGTGTGGAAAAGCTTCTTGACCAAAGTGTCGTTGGCGTGGGGAGAAGCAGGGTCGAAGAGCTGTACGTAGTCGTTGAGCGTCATGTCCAGTGCTGCTCGACAAAAGATGTAGGTGAGACAGTAGAGGCCGCAAACCGAGGTGTCATGGCTTTGTAGCCGATAACGGTTGTAGATCAAAGGACATCTTGGATTATTTCTCAGGAATATTTGATATTCTGCCGGGTAGGGTGGTCGACCGAAACTGTCAAAGTATTCAATTCTGTTACCACCATGGTAGAAGGCCACCCAATGTTCACCTTCGTGAACATGCGGCACGGTGTTGACAACTATGGCGGTCCGAGGTTGGATAGGTGTGTAAGGCAGACGGTCGGACGCTCGGACCGCTACATAACTCAGACCGGGTATCTTTACTAAGTAATTGCCGATCTGGATGGAGTTCATCGCGGCCGGTAGCAACAGCAACACTCTAAGGCCGGGGTTTGCGAGTTCTCGGCGGTCGACATCAGCCAGTTACGCAGTACTATACTGTTGGATAGAGCACAACGGTTGAGCGCGCTCTTATGGTGACGACAGCGTATAGTCTGATAGGTTAGCGGTCCGTTCAACGATCCGCATCCAAGGTCGCCCAAGTCCTGAACGACGGTAGTGGTCGGTTCGGTGATGAGATGTCGTCTGACGAAATCCCGCTTTTGAGAACCTTTCACGTAGACGACGGGTCGATGCAGCAGGCAGGATCGCAGCTTGTCCAGCAGAGCGATGTAGGCGATATCGCCCTGGTCCCATTCCAACCCATGACAGTGATTTCTTAACCAGTTACATTCGCGCTGTTTCTCGGCCGACAGGTAGCTGCGATCGAAGGGCGGACGAGCGATGTGATGCATGATCAACGTACCCGTAGTCACGTCCAACACGCAAACCTCTTTCAGCAGGAAATCGTTGTCGCTGTCCTTAAAACACTGCATGTCTAATACGACACCTCCGTGATGACAGTGTACCAAACCTGTAGCGGCGGCGGCGGTGGCGGTGGAGATCGGCGGTGGCACGTCCATCTCGTACGGCTGTCACGAACAAACTGGGCGAGGCGGCGGGCGGATGACTCATCCGTCTTGATGGAAAACCCCATTAGGCGCCAAAGTACTGTCGTCACATTAGCGTTTTAACTGCCGAAATCTACCGACACGTTACGTTGTCGATCGATCTCGATGACGTTGTCTAGTTCCGCATAGACAATCATATTGACGGACTCGGCCAGAGCCTCTTTGAACCCGACCTCGATACGTAGATTACCGTTACGTACCAAATTCCAATGACTGGACTCGTTAGCGCTCAAGTCCGGTGTCAAATCGAACGCCATCAGACAATATCCTTTTTCGAAATCGTATCTTGTGATATCGTTACCGATATTGTCGAAATGTATTCCGGTACCGCTGAACAATGTGTGATAAGCGAGTACATATGCGTCATCCGTGTTGTCGTTGAACACGGGCTGTAACGCTTTCATCGGCACTTGTTCACCGTCCAAATACAATGCTAAATAGTTCATCTTGAAATGTTGGAAATTGAACGGATTCTTCTTGTAGTCGCCGTTGAACGCTTGATTAGTGACCATGCCGACAATAATACGTTTCGGAAGCTGACCCAAGTATACGCTGTCCAACGTTTTGCTCTGTATACCACTGGGCAGTGTGATGGATTTCACCTCGACACGTGTGATCGGATACTTAGCGGTGCCGGTCTCGAGCGTTTTACTATGAGCCAACAATACGCTCGGATTGATTTTACATCGACGTACAAACAGATTCGCCTCTTTGATGTGTACTTTATAAGTGGTTGCGGTTTTCGACATAATAGCGAATGCGTTTCTCGATCTGATCAGACGTAAACGCATCTCCACACCGTTCAACAAGAACTTTTCTTGATTGCACAAATCGATATGTAGATGTCCGATCATGTCCGCATAATGACTCAGTTGAATCAGGTACCGTCGATGATTGAGTCCTTCGTTTTCTTCTTCACAGTTTTCCATTTGTTTATAGTTATCTTTGTAGAATAATACACTGCATAAGTGTGATTCTTTCGCGTCCGTGCCGTAGTTCAACAGGTTTTCCAAATACGCACGGTAGGCGTAAGTGTTGTTTTGCGGTGACACCAGTTTATTATTCAAGTGTAAATCCACTTGACTGAATAATGAATGTAGCCAATTGTTGACCGGACCGAATTCTTTGATGGCATCGCCGGCTGCGAATTTTGTCCCGTCTTCTTTGACTATAGTGGCTTGTACGTGTAGTAAGGTGTGTGCTAAATCCGTATATTCGTCACCGTGGCCGGGTATGACGAATTCGATAGGCGAATCGTCCGTTAATGACGAAATCGGTTTATACTGTACCCATTTACCACTGTCGATACTGGTCTGTGTCGGCGGTAATGAAAATAAATCCAATTCCGTCTTTGTACATTCGCATGATTTCTGGTGTATGAACGACATTTTCGCTGCTTATGAGAAAATATCGATTTGTCGTTGTCGTCTTCCGGTCACCTTCTTTTTCTTATGTACTCGACGCTTCGTCGACGATCGTTTCGTCTTTCGTTTTAGCGTCGATTTACGCTTTTTCGCCGGGGTGGACGTCCGTGCTCGAAGGAGTTTCGTCAAAGACTGCGGTGTAACACGCGTGATCCGTCGCTTCTTATAGCCGCCGCCGCCGTGAAGTACGCGTTCGATTTTTTCGTCGGCGCGTCGTTTCAGCGCGCCGGTGAATTGTTTTAGGCGTTCGCCGGCCGTGGTCCGCGGATCCGCGGTGCCGCCGGCTATGTCGCTGAGAAAACCGACGCCTGAACGTAACGCCTCCTTGCCCACAGCGCTCGCACCGGACCTGATTAGCGGTATCACCGTGCGTACGAGTCCGCCGAGAAAACTACCGATACCGTGACCGCGTTGATATGCCGCACCTCTGTACACCGATGTAATACCACCGCCCACTTGTTGATTGCGGTAGTATTTCAGATAGGGATCGTTCATATTCATTATGCTTTTGTGGGCGCTCTGCGAAGATGAAGTTTCATGTACGTCGTACCGAACTCGAATGGCAAATGTTGGCCTTTTTCGTCCCTTAAATCGATTTCCACACTCTCGAATGACGTTTTTATTACCGACACGTAGTGCGGTGAAGTGAAATGCACGACCTTATGCGACCCGTATTTATAGTCGTTCGTGTCGATGTTGACTATTTTCAACAACGGTGCTACCGTGTCGCCCACTAACTGCGGTTCGACTAAGTCGCAATACACGTATATGTCTGCCGGAATTCCTGCTAACAAGTTTGGCGGTCTCGTAGCTCTTCTACATTTTTTCAAATCCACATTATGCACGTCATAACCCAACACTAACGCTAACGTAGGACTGAGTTCCAGCTGTGTAAGTTTATCGCTCATCGCGATCAATTCTACCTTCCTTGTGTCTTTATCGTATTCGAACTTGAGACTGTGAAGTTTCACTTTTGTGTTATGATTGATTGTATCTAACAGTTCATTAATATCTTTATAGTTGCTAGGCTCCACTTTAGTTACGGTTAATGTCGTATCGGTGACTTGGGTATCTTCGATTCCATCCGATTTCTTTGTGTAAATATATATGAAAGCATCGTTACCGATCGCTAAAAACGAGCATGGATAGTGCGCTTCCACTAGCGCTATTTCCCACTCTGCTCCGTCCACACCACCAGGTAAACTTATCGCAGATGGAAAATGTGTTATGTAATTAGTCACTGTATTGTTTGGATAGTAACCCATCGAACTGTTGCTCGGCAATGTCAGATAAAACTGATTATGTCTTGCTATCGACATGTTGTTAGTTTATTCGTTTCACTTCGGATGCAGGTATCCACGAATTGAACTCGTCTCCGTAACCTACCCACTTGACGAGGTAACGCTTACTGCGACCTCTCCCCTTGGTGTCGAGTATTTTATCGATTTGATACAATCGATTCGGACCGACTGTTACCTTCTGTAGCTCGTGTTCGTAAAAGCGGCCGACTATGGGTTTACCGTTCAGATCCTTCAATATATACAGCGGTAGTGGAAATGCACCGTACTGTCGATCGACCGTGAATAATTCCTTACTCCAATTCGTCTCGTAACCTTTGGCGAACGTACCTTTTTCCTTAGCGATACGTACCGTGTCACCCGACTTGAATCTGGGTTTTCTTCGTTTCGGTATCGTATTCGGTTTGTACATGTGACGCCACACTCGAAACACCGTTCTTTTGTCTCCTTCCGCCACGTCGACGGGACGTAGTCTACCGCCCAGACTTTTATGCACGCTGTTATTATAGGCGTCGACTAACTTGTCCAGTACGTCGATATATCTGTACGTGTTTTTATACGTCAAATAACGCCACATACGTGTTTTCAATGTACGGTTCACTCGTTCCACTACGGCCGCCTTGACATCGGGGTTTTGCGTAGTCACATATTTTACATTATAATCTCTGAACACGCGGTTCACCTTCTCGCCTATAAACTCTGTTCCTTTGTCCGTCTGTAAACACCGTGGTGGTACGGTGTGTGGACTGTTGAAAATCCGTTCGAACGCGGCAGCCACTTCTACACCGCTCTTGCGTTTCAACGGTTCCACATACAGTCGTTTGCTAAACACATCAATCACTGTTAACAGGTAATTGTATCCATCATTGTACGCACTAAGTCCACGCATATCGTTCAGGTCGGCTTGCCATAGTTCGTTCGGTCCGAGCACCATATAGCTGTTACGTTGAAATCGTTTACGTACAGGTTTGTGTAACGTGTACGTGTCCTGTGTACGTAACCATTCAACAACCTGACGTTTGGTTTTTCCTCTCTTGCGATGACGTAACGCTCTAACGAGTGGACTGATACCACCGAATGAACCCGGGTTAACCGGATTGTAATATACTTTCTCTTCCATCGTTTTCACCGATCGTGTTTTTACGGTGAATAATGTTCCCACCTTTCAAGTGAGGTCGGATTTATATAACGTCCTCTTGTCGCTTGGTTTTGCGATCTTATTCGAGCCGCTGTAGTCCTCGATCTCAATCTTTGGCTTATCGGCGGTGAAGGACTGGGTGTTGGTGGAAATAGTAATAATGAACGTCGCAGCGGTGGTGGTGGTGTTGCTTCATGCATATCCCCTTCACGTCCTGAATACTGTCGTGCAGATGAGTTGCTCACGTATTCGTTAGGTACGTGTGTTGCTTCATCCATATCCCCTTCACGTCCTAAATACTGTCGTGCAGATAAGTTGCTCACGTATTCGTTAGGTACGTTTATCTCGTGTAATACGTTTAAAACCTCTCTCCAACCTGTAGGAAAGGTTTCCAGTTTACGTGCACGTACGATCGCGTGTAGCACGTCGATAATGTTCGAGCCAGGTATTCTCACTCACAATGTGAGAATACCTGGCTCGAACATTATCGACGTGCTACACGCGATCGTACGTGCACGTAAACTGGAAACCTTTCCTACAGGTTGGAGAGAGGTTTTAAACGTATTACACGAGATAAACGTACCTAACGAATACGTGAGCAACTTATCTGCACGACAGTATTTAGGACGTGAAGGGGATATGGATGAAGCAACACACGTACCTAACGAATACGTGAGCAACTCATCTGCACGACAGTATTCAGGACGTGAAGGGGATATGCATGAAGCAACACCACCACCACCGCTGCGACGTTCATTATTACTATTTCCACCAACACCCAGTCCTTCACCGCCGATAAGCCAAAGATTGAGATCGAGGACTACAGCGGCTCGAATAAGATCGCAAAACCAAGCGACAAGAGGACGTTATATAAATCCGACCTCACTTGAAAGGTGGGAACATTATTCACCGTAAAAACACGATCGGTGAAAACGATGGAAGAGAAAGTATATTACAATCCGGTTAACCCGGGTTCATTCGGTGGTATCAGTCCACTCGTTAGAGCGTTACGTCATCGCAAGAGAGGAAAAACCAAACGTCAGGTTGTTGAATGGTTACGTACACAGGACACGTACACGTTACACAAACCTGTACGTAAACGATTTCAACGTAACAGCTATATGGTGCTCGGACCGAACGAACTATGGCAAGCCGACCTGAACGATATGCGTGGACTTAGTGCGTACAATGATGGATACAATTACCTGTTAACAGTGATTGATGTGTTTAGCAAACGACTGTATGTGGAACCGTGGAAACGCAAGAGCGGTGTAGAAGTGGCTGCCGCGTTCGAACGGATTTTCAACAGTCCACACACCGTACCACCACGGTGTTTACAGACGGACAAAGGAACAGAGTTTATAGGCGAGAAGGTGAACCGCGTGTTCAGAGATTATAATGTAAAATATGTGACTACGCAAAACCCCGATGTCAAGGCGGCCGTAGTGGAACGAGTGAACCGTACATTGAAAACACGTATGTGGCGTTATTTGACGTATAAAAACACGTACAGATATATCGACGTACTGGACAAGTTAGTCGACGCCTATAATAACAGCGTGCATAAAAGTCTGGGCGGTAGACTACGTCCCGTCGACGTGGCGGAAGGAGACAAAAGAACGGTGTTTCGAGTGTGGCGTCACATGTACAAACCGAATACGATACCGAAACGAAGAAAACCCAGATTCAAGTCGGGTGACACGGTACGTATCGCTAAGGAAAAAGGTACGTTCGCCAAAGGTTACGAGACGAATTGGAGTAAGGAATTATTCACGGTCGATCGACAGTACGGTGCATTTCCACTACCGCTGTATATATTGAAGGATCTGAACGGTAAACCCATAGTCGGCCGCTTTTACGAACACGAGCTACAGAAGGTAACAGTCGGTCCGAATCGATTGTATCAAATCGATAAAATACTCGACACCAAGGGGAGAGGTCGCAGTAAGCGTTACCTCGTCAAGTGGGTAGGTTACGGAGACGAGTTCAATTCGTGGATACCTGCATCCGAAGTGAAACGAATAAACTAACAACATGTCGATAGCAAGACATAATCAGTTTTATCTGACATTGCCGAGCAACAGTTCGATGGGTTACTATCCAAACAATACAGTGACTAATTACATAACACATTTTCCATCTGCGATAAGTTTACCTGGTGGTGTGGACGGAGCAGAGTGGGAAATAGCGCTAGTGGAAGCGCACTATCCATGCTCGTTTTTAGCGATCGGTAACGATGCTTTCATATATATTTACACAAAGAAATCGGATGGAATCGAAGATACCCAAGTCACCGATACGACATTAACCGTAACTAAAGTGGAGCCTAGCAACTATAAAGATATTAATGAACTGTTAGATACAATCAATCATAACACAAAAGTGAAACTTCACAGTCTCAAGTTCGAATACGATAAAGACACAAGGAAGGTAGAATTGATCGCGATGAGCGATAAACTTACACAGCTGGAACTCAGTCCTACGTTAGCGTTAGTGTTGGGTTATGACGTGCATAATGTGGATTTGAAAAAATGTAGAAGAGCTACGAGACCGCCAAACTTGTTAGCAGGAATTCCGGCAGACATATACGTGTATTGCGACTTAGTCGAACCGCAGTTAGTGGGCGACACGGTAGCACCGTTGTTGAAAATAGTCAACATCGACACGAACGACTATAAATACGGGTCGCATAAGGTCGTGCATTTCACTTCACCGCACTACGTGTCGGTAATAAAAACGTCATTCGAGAGTGTGGAAATCGATTTAAGGACGAAAAAGGCCAACATTTGCCATTCGAGTTCGGTACGACGTACATGAAACTTCATCTTCGCAGAGCGCCCACAAAAGCATAATGAATATGAACGATCCCTATCTGAAATACTACCGCAATCAACAAGTGGGCGGTGGTATTACATCGGTGTACAGAGGTGCGGCATATCAACGCGGTCACGGTATCGGTAGTTTTCTCGGCGGACTCGTACGCACGGTGATACCGCTAATCAGGTCCGGTGCGAGCGCTGTGGGCAAGGAGGCGTTACGTTCAGGCGTCGGTTTTCTCAGCGACATAGCCGGCGGCACCGCGGATCCGCGGACCACGGCCGGCGAACGCCTAAAACAATTCACCGGCGCGCTGAAACGACGCGCCGACGAAAAAATCGAACGCGTACTTCACGGCGGCGGCGGCTATAAGAAGCGACGGATCACGCGTGTTACACCGCAGTCTTTGACGAAACTCCTTCGAGCACGGACGTCCACCCCGGCGAAAAAGCGTAAATCGACGCTAAAACGAAAGACGAAACGATCGTCGACGAAGCGTCGAGTACATAAGAAAAAGAAGGTGACCGGAAGACGACAACGACAAATCGATATTTTCTCATAAGCAGCGAAAATGTCGTTCATACACCAGAAATCATGCGAATGTACAAAGACGGAATTGGATTTATTTTCATTACCGCCGACACAGACCAGTATCGACAGTGGTAAATGGGTACAGTATAAACCGATTTCGTCATTAACGGACGATTCGCCTATCGAATTCGTCATACCCGGCCACGGTGACGAATATACGGATTTAGCACACACCTTACTACACGTACAAGCCACTATAGTCAAAGAAGACGGGACAAAATTCGCAGCCGGCGATGCCATCAAAGAATTCGGTCCGGTCAACAATTGGCTACATTCATTATTCAGTCAAGTGGATTTACACTTGAATAATAAACTGGTGTCACCGCAAAACAACACTTACGCCTACCGTGCGTATTTGGAAAACCTGTTGAACTACGGCACGGACGCGAAAGAATCACACTTATGCAGTGTATTATTCTACAAAGATAACTATAAACAAATGGAAAACTGTGAAGAAGAAAACGAAGGACTCAATCATCGACGGTACCTGATTCAACTGAGTCATTATGCGGACATGATCGGACATCTACATATCGATTTGTGCAATCAAGAAAAGTTCTTGTTGAACGGTGTGGAGATGCGTTTACGTCTGATCAGATCGAGAAACGCATTCGCTATTATGTCGAAAACCGCAACCACTTATAAAGTACACATCAAAGAGGCGAATCTGTTTGTACGTCGATGTAAAATCAATCCGAGCGTATTGTTGGCTCATAGTAAAACGCTCGAGACCGGCACCGCTAAGTATCCGATCACACGTGTCGAGGTGAAATCCATCACACTGCCCAGTGGTATACAGAGCAAAACGTTGGACAGCGTATACTTGGGTCAGCTTCCGAAACGTATTATTGTCGGCATGGTCACTAATCAAGCGTTCAACGGCGACTACAAGAAGAATCCGTTCAATTTCCAACATTTCAAGATGAACTATTTAGCATTGTATTTGGACGGTGAACAAGTGCCGATGAAAGCGTTACAGCCCGTGTTCAACGACAACACGGATGACGCATATGTACTCGCTTATCACACATTGTTCAGCGGTACCGGAATACATTTCGACAATATCGGTAACGATATCACAAGATACGATTTCGAAAAAGGATATTGTCTGATGGCGTTCGATTTGACACCGGACTTGAGCGCTAACGAGTCCAGTCATTGGAATTTGGTACGTAACGGTAATCTACGTATCGAGGTCGGGTTCAAAGAGGCTCTGGCCGAGTCCGTCAATATGATTGTCTATGCGGAACTAGACAACGTCATCGAGATCGATCGACAACGTAACGTGTCGGTAGATTTCGGCAGTTAAAACGCTAATGTGACGACAGTACTTTGGCGCCTAATGGGGTTTTCCATCAAGACGGATGAGTCATCCGCCCGCCGCCTCGCCCAGTTTGTTCGTGACAGCCGTACGAGATGGACGTGCCACCGCCGATCTCCACCGCCACCGCCGCCGCCGCTACAGGTTTGGTACACTGTCATCACGGAGGTGTCGTATTAGACATGCAGTGTTTTAAGGACAGCGACAACGATTTCCTGCTGAAAGAGGTTTGCGTGTTGGACGTGACTACGGGTACGTTGATCATGCATCACATCGCTCGTCCGCCCTTCGATCGCAGCTACCTGTCGGCCGAGAAACAGCGCGAATGTAACTGGTTAAGAAATCACTGTCATGGGTTGGAATGGGACCAGGGCGATATCGCCTACATCGCTCTGCTGGACAAGCTGCGATCCTGCCTGCTGCATCGACCCGTCGTCTACGTGAAAGGTTCTCAAAAGCGGGATTTCGTCAGACGACATCTCATCACCGAACCGACCACTACCGTCGTTCAGGACTTGGGCGACCTTGGATGCGGATCGTTGAACGGACCGCTAACCTATCAGACTATACGCTGTCGTCACCATAAGAGCGCGCTCAACCGTTGTGCTCTATCCAACAGTATAGTACTGCGTAACTGGCTGATGTCGACCGCCGAGAACTCGCAAACCCCGGCCTTAGAGTGTTGCTGTTGCTACCGGCCGCGATGAACTCCATCCAGATCGGCAATTACTTAGTAAAGATACCCGGTCTGAGTTATGTAGCGGTCCGAGCGTCCGACCGTCTGCCTTACACACCTATCCAACCTCGGACCGCCATAGTTGTCAACACCGTGCCGCAAGTTCACGAAGGTGAACATTGGGTGGCCTTCTACCATGGTGGTAACAGAATTGAATACTTTGACAGTTTCGGTCGACCACCCTACCCGGCAGAATATCAAATATTCCTGAGAAATAATCCAAGATGTCCTTTGATCTACAACCGTTATCGGCTACAAAGCCATGACACCTCGGTTTGCGGCCTCTACTGTCTCACCTACATCTTTTGTCGAGCAGCACTGGACATGACGCTCAACGACTACGTACAGCTCTTCGACCCTGCTTCTCCCCACGCCAACGACACTTTGGTCAAGAAGCTTTTCCACACCATCTTCTGATTGTCTCAAATATCACTAGTATCTTTCTTTTTGTTAGATTAAGTAATGAATGTATTTAATTGTTATTTTCAATATACGTATAAAAATAAGATTCTGTCTTTTATTTACCTCAACTTCTTTTTTGGTCTTTAGACGACATTTACTTTTTATGTCTAAAGGAAATGAGGAGATTAAGCAAAACCGATTGATATAACATAGTTTATTATTTACAAACATCTATATTTACAAATTCAATCAATATATACATTCTATACATTGATTCTAAACAAGTCCTCATCGTCATCATCTGAGGAATGGGTGGCGGCGTCGTCATCGTTGTCGTCATGCGCCTCTCCTCCTCCTCCTCCGGGAAGTGGTGGGATATCCTTATGTCCCCAAGGCAATGTGTGGATACCATCGGCGAGGATGTATCGCTTGTCGTCCGCGGGACACAAGGACAGCTTCTCCACTTGTACGGTGAAGACGCGGTGCAGATGAGACTGGAATCGGGTGTTAACAGTCTGTTTCAACACCCCGTTGAATAAGCAATTCCTGTAGTCGTCCGGGGTGAGGACGTTCTTGACGACCCCCTTAGCGACTCCCTTGGCGCGCTTGACGGTCTTTACCCGACTCGGAGGGACCGGTCCGGCAGCTACAGTGTCGTCGTCGTCATCGGCGATGTCCATGAAGTACAGCTTGGATCTAAGACCGAGGTACTCCAGTAACGATCGACCGTTGGCTTCGTCCTTGAATTTACCGATTCTCTTGGCATTCTTGTCACTATAGCAACGGTGGTTCTTCGGGTAGGCGCTAGTGTCGAAGTCATCGAGGTTCTCCTTCATGTCTTCGTACACGTCTTCCGTCAAGATGTCCAAGACGAAGCTGTCGGTGTCCATGTAGTCGACTTCGATGCGGCCGGGATAACGTTCCTTCAGCTTCCGCAAAAAGTCGTACATGAGCCACTTACTCAGCTCCAGGACGCACATCCCCACATATATCGGCTTTTCCAAGACGATGTTCACCTTGGCGAGATGGACGAGGGCGACGTCGTCCGTATAGTAGGTGCGGTCCAGGAAGTTGGCCTTGGAAACGTACTTCCTGAACTTTTCCGGTGTACACACGAGCTTCACGTTGAGACGTTTACGGACGTTCTCGATCGTCTTGCCAAAGACCGCGTTGTTCATCAGTTTGAAATAGTCCTGTTCGAACTTGGTCTTGGCCTTCTTGCGCAGCTCGGTGTTCATCAAGATGTACGGTTCGAGCCACCGAGACTGTCGAAACGAGATCGCCCGATGCACGCGCACAAGCTGCAATCCGTTTTTCATCGCCTGTTGTAATATCCTGTAATGACAGATGTAGTGATATTTGTCATCCAGGGTGGTGATCAATTTGGGGAACTTTCCCGTCGGCGGACGCTTCGTCTCACAGCAGTAGGGCAGGTCCTTATGTTCGTCGTGGAGGTAATGGGGATAACGGAGGTCCACTTCCAAGATGTAGCCACGTTCGGCTTCGGCGTCGATTGTCTCGATGTTCCGCACAAACTCCTCAATCTCCCCGTCGTCGAGCCACTGGAAATCGCCGGTCGGAAGACGCTGGGACATGGCCCATCCGTACAGGTTGTTGGCGTCCAGGTACAACAGGTGTCGTGTCGGCTGATCGGGTCGTTGGTCTTCCGGATAGCACCCTCCGTGGTTGGCCTTGGCGTGACGGGTGATAGCTTGGGAGATACCTCCTCGGATGCCTTGCTCGACGAAGAGGTACATGTCGAAGTCCTGCAATATGTCCAACTCCACATCGCAGGTCTTGAGCATTACGTCCCAAGCGTACGATGGTAGGGTGTAGTAATGGGCGGGATCCAGTCCGTATTCGGTCAAAGAAGTGTCCCTGAACTGCTCGAACACGTCAGTCAGCAGAGCGATATCGCAACGCAGGTACTTGTCGGCGTAGTCCTTGAGGTTGCGACACTCGAAGACTCGCCACACGTTGCAGGCGTGCTCGTACTCAGCGTCCGTGATGTGTTCCAGTGTCAGACTGTTGTAGAAGGACTCTTTCGGTGGTAGCTGACGAGTGGTGTACAGCACATCGTAGGACGTTACGAAGTCGTACGGGAACACGCCCTGTCGTCGTTCCGAGTAAACCGACGTCCGCACCGGTCGCAGAGACGGTCACCGACTCGACGTCTCGAGCCTGACGAGGTGGTAGATGAAGAGGAGGCAGCCGGACTCGCTCCGTGAATCGCCTCCATATGTCGACGTAAGTCGGTCGGACTCCCGAAAGTGTTCTGACACAATCGACACGGGTGGGCTCCACCTACGACACACGAACACGACATTGATTAGTACACGATATTCAACATACATTACATGAACAAAACACCTGACTATGCTGACCATTCTATACCTAGAGAATCTTTTTAAGAAAGGTTGGTGCTTGGTTTTTAAAAATTAAAAATGTACATCGTAGAAAAATGATTGGATAAACTTTAGAAAGGTTCGTAACAGAATAGTAGGTAAACATTAAATAAACTTTAGAGAAATTCATTTTAAAAATATTAGACGATAATTGATTAGAAGTAAAACTTTGAATTCATTTTAGAAGGATTCATTTTAAAAATAGTAAACTTTTGAAAGACTCGTTTTAAAATGGTATACGATAGTTAAACTCTTTTTTAAAAAAGGTTATACAGTATACTTGAATAAACTGTCTCTACAAACCTTGTTCCGTTTGAGGAGCATGTGCTGATAGATGATGACGACGTAGGTTGTCGTTTCGTGTAAACGACGCACCACACACACGACAGATCTGTCGATTGGCATTATGTGTAGCCTCCAAATGTCGTCGTAAATTGAAGTTCCTACTGAATGTGCGTCCACAAATCTCACATAAATGTTGGTTATTCATGTTCAAAAGGGAAAAACCAATCACACAAATACACTTGTAATAAGCAAGTAAATAGCTTTGCTACACACAAGGCGTCTAACACTGAACTGACTGTAAACAGTAAGGGAGCTGTCCTTAAATAGACCGCTCCTCTCAGACGGGGGGGGGGGGTCCAAGGACACGTGCCGGGTCACGTGACTGCTCCTCTGCTTCTAACTTACTTTTTTATTATGTTTTTATTTTTTTTCTTTTTAAGAAAGGATTGAGGGTCAGGTTATATTATTCTAACGATATCAAAAATTTCTCTACTGCATGGAGATATTGCTGTTCATGTTTAATTGGTAGCCAACACTCCTCATAATCATCAATTAAGGCTGGAGTATAGCACCGACAATCCAGATCATTCTGTTTAAACACTCCATCCTCCTCTTCCATTGCTTCAACCGCCAAACACACCATTTCCAATTCTTCATTATTGAAGGTGCACTCCCAACAGTTCTCCTCCATAGCCTCCATTGCTTCAGCAGCAAAAGATGCTATTTCTAATTCTTCATTTGTAAAAGTACACTCCCAACGGTCCATGGTTGTTATGGATGTGGACAAGCTCTAAATGACAACTGAAGAAACAGTATGTTTACTCTAGGGATTACTCAACTTGTTTTCAGAGGTACATTTCCACCCATTAGTCACTTTGAGTTTTCCAAACGTGGATTACTCAACTTGTTTTTCAGAGGTACATTTCCAACCATTAGTCACTTGAGGGTTTTTTCCAACTGTAGTAAACAGATTACACAATCTGTTACATAACAAGCATCACCAGTACATCTCAAACTGCAGAGCTTTCTAGTTGTTCACTCGATATGAAGGATTGGCGGGACCAACCTTTGTCTTTGTACAAACTTTGTGCTTTTATAATAGTGGATCGTGTAAGTACAGAACGCGATTTGAAAACACTTAACCTTCCCGATAGTGTTTATAATGATTTGGTTCATAAGTTTAAAATAAGAGAGATTAGACAGTTATATTTTTTAGTGCGTCCAAAAATCCGAGCTTACACTAGACCTAGACCTGTTGTGTATAATAGTGACAGTGATTAAACAATGTAGACATGACTGAATATGCTGCAAAATGAGAGGTAAGTCCCAAAACAAAATCATCTGGGATCCGGATAACCCGGGGTTCGAATAATCTGGGGTCCGGATAATCTGGGGTCCGGATAATCCGAGGTCCGGATAATCCGAGGTCCGGATAATCCGGGGGGGGGGGTCCAAGGTCATGGTGGGGGGGGGGGTCCAAGGTCATGGTGGGGGGGGGGTGTCCAAGGTCATGGGGGGGGGTCCAAGGTCGTGGGGGGGGTCCAAGGTCATGGGGGGGGGGTCCAAGGTCATGGGGGGAGGGTCCAAGGTCAGGGGGGGGTCCAAGGTCATGGGGGGGGGGTCCAAGGTCATGGGGGGGGTCCAAGGTCATGGGGGGGGGTCCAAGGTCGTGGGGGGGGGGTCCAAGGTCATGGGGGGGGGTCCAAGGTCATGGGGGGAGGGTCCAAGGTCAGGGGGGGGGTCCAAGGTCATGGGGGGGGGGGGTCCAAGGTCATGGGGGGGGGGTCCAAGGTCATGGGGGGGGGTCACGTGCCGGGTCACGTGACTGCTCCTCTGCTCCTCCGGAATTTTGCTGCTGTGGCAGAACCGGCCAATTCCGCCTACTTCTATTGGTGAAGTTAATGGTGTAAGTAGAAATTTATCCTGTATACATACTGTATACCATTTTTTTCCATTTAAACAGTACAATAGCAAAGGTTTTCTTTGTCATATACAGCGTGTCTTGCAACCCTATGAACAAACATACATAGCATTATTCCTTGGGTCAAGACAAACACATTTCACCATAGGAACATGGGTCTCTGGTGACTAGTTTTCCGTCTGTCTGTCTGTATGTGTTTTTTACAAACAAATTCATAACTCCTAAACGGTTTGAGGTACAGCGTTGAGATTTTGCAAAAATGTTTATCTAATTAGGATCTATCATCGTTTAAAATTATACCAAAATATCATTAACAGTTTCAAAGTGGCGGCCATTTAAATTTTTTGATGCAAAATTTCACGAAAACCGTTAATGTAAACAAAAGCTTGCAAGGTACATAAAAGTAAGTCAATTTTATGTAGTTTTCAGTGATACCTTATTTGTTAAGATTGGATAAAGATTTACTGAGAAATTAGTTTTTTCGTAATGCATGACTACTAGGGGCGCCAACATGTTAAATCCGGCCTTTGCTTTAGTTACGCATTTTTGTAATACTGACAAAGGTTCCATAATATATTGTAAAACTCCTCCCTATGATAATTAGTCCACAACATAATACAGGCTACATCTGCATGGTATACACTTTTTTATTAGTTTTTACTTAAGAGACTTCACATCTAACACTCAAGTAGGAGTTGACTCTAGCGACATACCGCGTTCTGCAAGGGCCGTCACCAAATAGTTCTCCTTTGTTTTTTCATAAAGAGAAAGCGAGGAAGCGATGGGGCAAGAACGGTGCCACCAGGGCCCTTTGACCAATGTCCAATAAATCTACCGTTCAACGACCTAAAAGGGCGCGAACGCGAGGATGTTTCAGGTCCGTTCGGCGAGCGACCCTGCTGCCACCGCCCACAGCCACACTTTAGTTTTACAAGTAGTAATATGACCCAGGGCCGGATTTAAGCATAGGCGCCATAGGCGCGCGCCTAGGGGCCCGCGCCACACAAATATATATATAATTTATTCTTCTTATCCAGGAATTGAATCGTTTGGTTCTTAATAAACTTCGACCAAGAATAAAAAGGTAAATTACAATTAATTGTCATCCCAATTGAACATGAAACATAAACATCGTAATTTCAGCACTTAAATAGCAGACAGCTCAAAAGATTAAACGTCAAGTCAACTGCAGGTAAAATATTGCACCCGACGCTACTTTGTCGGCCGCAAAGTTCTTTAAGTAAGGAGGGGGCAAGGTCTTTAGAGAAGAGGAGAAGAGAAGAGAATAATAATAGTGTTCAGGTCATCTCAGTCGAAAATGTAAAGCAATTGTGATATCTTTTGAGGCCCGGAAACGCATACAACCTGCACCCAGGACAAAAATTAATCTTGATCAATCAGAGGAAGAATATTACTGACATAACCTAATTGAGGCTATATTTTTACCATATAGGCTAATAGAGCTTTGAGAACAGGGTATGGGTCTACAATTGATGTTACAAGTTTTGGGTCCACCTCAGGCCATCGGGAGGGAGGCAAAATGACGCATGATGATATTCATTGGTGTAATTTCAGCATTTTGATTGGGGGGCAAGATTTTAAGACCTCTGCTCTATAGCTCAATTTTAACCCCCCCCCCCTCCCCTTGAAAATGTGTTAGATGCTGAGTTTTGTTCAGATAGCTTCGCCAAATATGACGGCCGTGAAATGTCCGAGAGATTTGCCGACAGCAGTAAATCTCTGCGATTTTCGCAGTCCACTTTGTAGCCTAGCCTAGAGCTATTTTTTATTGCCATAATAATATGATCGAGAAATTTGCCAGCCGCTGTAAACCTAAAGCAGGGTGTCCACCCGATTTCACATATTAAATTTCCATCTTTTTTCTTACCTTTCCAGTAGCCTATATTAAAAAGTCCTGACAAGTGAAATCGGCAATGTAGCTTTTAAATCGATTATTGAGCACTATACTGTAAAATACAGATGGCCACAATGAGACCCCACCGATTTACCGGCCGCGTCGGCCGCGATATGTCAGAAGCTCCATCGACCGCAGTGAGACCGAGAGATTTGCTTCCCACGGAAACGCATGACGATTTTCCGGCTGCAGTATGACCGAGAGATTTGCCAGCTGCGGTATTATGACCGAAAGTTTTGGTTCAAACCATCGCGATTTGAGAGCCGTGATGCGGTGGGACCGACAGATTTGCCAGCTGCGGTTTAAGCGACAGATTTCCCGGCCGTAATATGGTCAGTCACAACAGAAAGGGAAGGACGGAGGACAATTTTTAAAAGGCCTCCTTTAAAAAATGGACGTTTGGTCACTCTACCCCTGGGGGCTCGCACCTCTAAGTGAGCCTATAGGGGCCCAAAGGTCCTAAATCCGGCCCTGATATGACCGATCGATAATACCATTTTTAATTGCATGAAACTTAAAATTATGCAAACAATACACCCGTTGCAGAAGACCTACAAACACAGCAAATTTCAAATGGGTAGAAACATATGTCAAACTAACTTGGTAAGACAACATGGGGAATGCGTATATGCAAGGTTTTCTGCCACGAAAATGAAAATATTAGGAATTGTAGACTGATATACATTAGATCTCATCTAGATGAAGCCGGAAACCAAATTTTATTAAGATATATTAAGAAATAAAGAGATATAGAATGTCACTTATTTCCCAAAAGTTTGACAATAATATTTTAACAGTACCTAATGTTTGACAAAATTATTATTGTGTCAGGGGTGCCCATCCCCCCAAGCCTCATGGCGCCCTCACCCCAAAATTTGGCTTACTAGTCCGGTTGCTTAGGGCAGTATTTTAAGAACACCGTTACCAGGTGGATAAAAGCACCAAATTTGGCATGAAGGTACCTTAGGGTATACTAATCAATTTTAGCTTAGGAGCCCTCACGAATTTTTAAGCATTTCCATACACGGCACCATAATCCAAAATGGCCGACATATACAGAAATATATATAAAAAAAATTTATTTATGTAAATCCAAGCTAATATCTCCCAATATATCGATTTGGAACCACCGCCTTACTTGCTGAGTAGTAAATACTTCAATCTGATTGGGTATTAATTTTTAGCCGCCATCTTGGATCCGCCATATTGGATATCATGCCAATTTTTTTGAAGTAAAGATGGCGTTGTGACACACCATTACAGACTAGATTTTCACGCTGATTACAATGCTGAAATCCGTTTTTGAAAAAATGCATTCGTTAAAAAGATATACTCAAATACAAATTTATCCCTATACATTTCTTATGGGCGTTTTCTGTCATATTTTAGCATTTTTTATTATTTTTCTTATACCTCTCATTATAATTAACATATGCAGATAGTTTTAGTCTTGTAAATATTTAGTGAAATGGCAGCTTTCATTTGAGATATTAATTATCAACATCGGACGAGTAACAGATGAGCTATGGGCCTCAATGAAACTTAAAAGTCAATTTTTCGGAAATTTGTTTTTAATTAAGTATTTGTATCTCGGGTTCCAATTTAGGTATTTAAATCATTTTGGTCTAAAATACGCAGTGATACTTTGGCTTTTGTTTGATATATTGATACGTAAATTTGGTTAAGTTTTTAATGGATTTTAAGGCTTATTACGACATAAAGATTAGTTATTTTTAAATTTTACGCTTAATAGTGGTTTATATCTCACCACGAACTTGTCCAAATTAAATGATCTTAGTCTCAAAGCTGATATTTTATTGAGTCTTTTAAAAGCATTTAGAACTTTATACCTGTCCTAGAAATGGAGGTAACAGTCTTTATATGAACAAAAATGTCTGAAAAATTCAATTTTATGCGTGTTTTTGGACCACAACTCACCTGAAACGCAATCTATTAAAATTAAAATAATTTATGACTCAGATGAAAGCCAATAATCTACAGAGTCAATTAAGACCTTTAAAATTTTTGAGTCTTCTTTGGAACTAGAGAAATCCTTCATGAACTGTAAAATTATGTAAGTAAAACGAATTTATGTTGAGTGAAAGCTCATGAGTCACTTAAACTTTAATCTGATTTTATTGAGAGTTAGCTCACTTGAACGCTGAAGGTTTACTGAGTGATTTAAGACCAAAAAGAACTTAATACCTTATTTAAAACCGGAGACATAGATAATTGATTAAAAAAGAAATACCGAAAATATTTTTAAGTTAATATTATGCCTTATAGCTCATCTGTCACTCGTCCGAAGTTGATGATTAATATTTCAAATGAGAGCCGCTATTCCACTGAGTATTCTAAGACTAAAACTAAGTACATATCTTAATTATAATGAGAGATAGAAGAAAAATAATTTTAAAAAATGCTAAAAATATGTAACGCCCATAAGAAATGTATAGGGATAAATTTTTATTTGAGTATATCTTTTTAACGAATCCATATTTTCAAAAACGGATTTCAGCATTGTAATCAGCGTGAAAATCTAGTTTAAAATTATGCGTCACCACACCACCTTTACATTTAAAAAAATTGAGTTGATATCCAAAATGGCGGATCCAAGATGGCGGCCGAAAATTATTATCCTGTCAAAATAAAGGATTAACCACTAAACAACGATAGGCGTTGTTTCCAAGTCAATATCTAAAAAAATACATGTAAAAATGCACTTAAGTAACCTTTTTTCAAAAATGATCCCATGTTAATTGTTATTTTACATACCACATTCGGATTTTGGTGCCGGGTGTGGAAATTCTTAAAAATTCAAAAGGGCTCCTAAGCTAAAATTTATTAGTACACCATAAGGTACCTTCACACCAAATTTGATGCTTTTATCCGCCAGGTAACGGTAATTTCGCTAAGCCACCTCACTATACCACTCCCCCCCCAAAATATGACATCCTTCCTCCCAAATTGTCATAACACCCTCTTCGTTATCAGCCATAATCTGGACCTAACACGGTACATAATTCCAGTAGATTAATCAGTAATAATCCTGATAATATGTGGTGTTTGAAATAAACAGAGTTAATTGTATTTCTTCACTCGAAATTTAGAATGAGATCGGGATGAGATCTTACTTTCCTAAAACTAAAAAAATCGTTTATCTAATTATTTATGGGAGGGGGGAAGGAAGTACAGATTGAGTATTTTCGAGCCGAGTTTTTTGCCATTAATTATTCCCGCCGTCAACTTATAACAAGTAGCCTACATGCGATGGAATTTTAAAGTAATTGTTTTAAACATTCTGTAAAACAACATTTTGTGTAACATTTTTTTTGACTAATGGCCCCAGTTTGTGTGGTCGCCGGTGTTCAAGACCTGAGGCATCATTCATTTTCAAACAATAAAGCTGAAAATAATGACATTCTTGTGGGGGAATAATCGATATATCGATTTAATCAAGCCTAAATATAAAAACCTCATTTTAAATAATGAAAAAAAGCTATCAAAAGAAAACCTAAGTTATATATAATCTAAAATATAAATCGCTACCATTTTTGATTGTATTTTCATAAAACAAGCTTTAAAATAAATTATTAATTCAATGATCTTTGATAAATTGACTGTATTAAAAATACCCTGAATTTACTTATTCTTTCCCTGAAAGGTTTAAACAGGGTAACCCCCACTTAACTTGTTAACGCATCATAGTAGGAAATCCAAACTCAGCATACATTCTCAACATAAAAACTGCACTTTTTAATTAGAGTCCCTTTTTCCCCTACCCCCAAAATGGGATATATCGGAGGTACCCCAAATTTTGAAATGTGAACCCCTATCGACTGACCCATCATTTTAAAGGACTTGTCAAGAGAAATACAATGGTGCAAACCGGAGGCCTATATCACCCCTAACCAAAGTTGCAGTGATTTTAAAACTACCGGTATAACGTTTAACAATTTGGGGGAGGCGTTAACATTGAACAAGCCCCATTGTGCCCGTTTTTTAGGGCGTTAACATTTTTTTTTGACATAAAAGTACAGCTTTATGCTGTATTACGTTGTACTGAGTTCAGTTATCTACTGTTACCCATTTAATGACAGATGGTGGCATTCACACTTTAACTTGTTTACCTATCTCACACATTGAAATGGCTGCCATTTTTGTTAGACGTATAATATTAACCTTCCTTAGTGCCATTTTGTTTCTTTTGACAAACCCCTTCAAATGACGGGTCACTCGATTGGGGTTTAATTAAAAACATATGGGGGTTCCCCCGAAATACTCCATCTTAAGGATGGGGGCAAAAATCGGACTCCCATTAAAAAGTCCAGTTTTCATGTTGTTAAATAATGCCGAGTTTGGATTTCTAACTATGACGCGTTAAAAAGTTGGGTGGGGATATCCACACTTTTGCTTAACCCTTTTATGTATTTCGATTTGTTTCTAATGCATGATTCTCGCACACGCGTTCTAGGTGAGATGGCTGTTGAAATGAAGGGTCCAAATTTGTGTGAACTCCATATATCGAATAAATCCCTGTTTTTCCGAAATCAACAGTTTCTATGAAACTATCAATAGCAGAAATATGTACAAAACAAACACATTTAATGAAGAAGGATAATAATTAATCACTGATAACAAAAAAAAACTATTAGTAAAACATACACTAATTGAAATAAGAATAAACTTCATGTATAATTCAATAAATTCGATTATAGTCGAATTTCGTCGGCACTAGGTGTTATAGTATTTTACATCCCTTCCCATATTCTTGCATTTTTCATATCGTACAGTTTAACTTAAAATGAGCAAATAATTATAGGAATATATTTTTTATAAATAATACCGAATAGTGTTTTTACTCACTTGCGGTACAAAAGGTCTAACAAAATGTATGTGTGATGGTGGCCGATGATTTTTTTATAAATTATAACATCTATCAATCAGCTTTTGTGGTTTGATTACAATACTCCACCCCAATTTTATATTAATTTTTTACTTTTTTATCTGAAAGGATTTTTGGTTACTTAGGTATAAATGTGTCAAAATGGCAGTTTTTATTGCCCACAAATATGGAAATTGCATTAAGGGATTATATAAGGTTTTTTACTTTAAGAGTGCATCTTAAATGTTTTATGCTTTGAACTTTCCAAATTAACAACAATGACCGAAAATCATTGTTCCGTCTTAGCTTAGTAATTTTCGTAATAGGCTATATATACTATTTTTAAAGTGAAGTTTAAATAAAATACTTAATGCAATACAACAGTCTTAGTTTGTTGAGGGTAAAGCTAAGGCATATTATGTACATTTGAGATTGTGATTTCTAATATTGCTCTCTGATTGGTTAGATATAAATTATAGTTTGATATATCTCGACGATTTTAGTAAAAAGTTTAACATACAAAATGGTTTTCGAATAGAAAAATACATAGTTTCAACCCAGTTTCTGTGGAAACTAAATTTGTGAAACATAAATCTACAAGAGATATCTGTGGTTCAGTTATCATTTTCGGAATTCAAACCCAAAAACATCTTTGCCAACGTTGTGCACAATTAACTATCTTGATTAAATAATTCTAGTAAATCTAAAACATTTAATCTCATCGTTACTCTAACCCAGTTTTACTAAAATTAAATATATTTTCGTATTTTAACCTACATATACATACACATACACATTACATATTTAGAAATTAATACAATCCCATTTAGATGAAAAAGGCTGTCAGTAAGAATGAACATTTTTTATAGCCTGAATTTTCTATTTGGTTTTGTTTTACTGATTTTGAAAGGTCGATTGCGCTCTCGCTTCATCAGCTATTCAGCCATTAAACAACAGTTCGCACTAATGAAGGCTCCGAATGTGTAATTTGTTCTATGGTTGCAACGGTAAACTTCGATAATTACTGACTTGTCCTGTTGTTTGAAATATTGTTTTTCATCGTAATAATTTCATACGAATTCCGATTCCTAGTTATTGATAGAGAAGCATTTTTAAAAGACTAAAGCGTCACAGTACTCGAATGCAAGTGTGGGATTTTTAAGATATTACGTCCCTCAATTATTTTTTCATAGGCTACAGATTTAAAATATAAGGGAGGTAATAGCAGCATGTTAGACTTGTTTCCCACAATTAAGATTTGTTAGTATAGAGTCTAGGAAACTACGTTGGTAGCTTCCCTTCATAAAAGTAGAATCCTGCAGATATTGGTATGATACAATTTAATGAATTCATTAATGTACGAAAACATAAACTGAAAACAAACCCTCCTTCTCCAGTGTACAAAACAGAGTCATCATTATAATTAAAATAAAATACGATAAATGGTTAAGGGGATCTCATTACTAAATGTGTTTCTTTTAATTATATGGTAGACATTAAAAACAAATATATGGTTGTTAAATATACAGTTTCGCAAATGTATTCAAAGAGCTCCACTCCATTGCAGACAGCTTTTAAATGACCCGGACCGATCTCTTGTTAATATATTGCAGCAATTGAGAATCCGCATTCATAAAGGCCTGTCAGGCAAAACACTATTTTATGAACCAAGGAATTTAACTGTCTCCAAACTATTTTAGATATTACGTTTAATTATACGGGTAATTTTGCTAAATATTCCATTACAAACAGATATGTCAGGGATATATATTAAAATCTGTCAGGATATCTTAAATATATTTAATATATTAGCAACGCTAATATATACATGTTCTTTGACGAATATGTTATCATGCTAAATTTGACTTTTATGTGATGAATCTCGTAGCACAGTAGACAATCTTGTGAAAATAAGTTTAGATATCAGTTATGACCTTGTTATCTAGTTTTAGCATTGTTAATACAAGGTTTTAAATACCATTACCTTCTTTCATCACTTGACTAATATTCATAACACTGGATAATACTATGTTAAAATAAAAAATGGGGCAAAAGGTGAAATCACCAATACGTTTTAAATTCTATTGTTTTATTTAACTGACAGTATATTCCCTATCAACGTCAGAAACATTTAACTAAACAAGAAAATTTACTAATAAAACAAGAAGTTCGTAAATTCTCAAAAGAAAATTTAAAATACCTTTCTCACTTGTTGTCAAATGAAACATAGGATGAGGTATATTTTGCCACAGTGGAAAACAAGTATGACATTTTTCATAATTTGTTCACCCATTACTTTGACAAAGCATTTCCAAAAACACTCATAACAAAAAGGGAAAAATTAAATAACTGGATTACAGAAGAACTTAAATTAGAAAAAATTCAAATCATCCGCCTAATAAAAGACTATAGGGAAAATAAATGTAAAAATATTAAATTTAAACGGAAACAGGCAAAGAAAGACTATAAGGATAACATAAATAGAGCTAAATCAAACTATTTTCAAAATAAAATTAAAAGTTCAACAAATATTCAAAAAACTGTATGGGATCTAATAAACTCAGAAGTAGGAGCAAAGAAGAAGAATGAAAAATACAAAGAAATTTCCTTGAAAATGGGGACAGGAACTACTACAAACCCTGAGAAAATAGCTAATGCTTTCAACCACCACTTTGTAAATATTGTGAAAGATGTAGGTGTAAGCGATAGTATAAATCTTTATTTAAATAGCAATGTTAATAGCGAACATTTGTTAAAGCCCAAATTGTACTTAAGGACTATAAATAAAAGAGAGGTGGAGAGAATTATAGAATCATTAAAAAATAAAACCTCCAGTGGGAACGATGAAGTCCCAGTAATAGCTATTAAGTCTGTGAAAACACATTTAAGTACAGTTTTATGCCATCTTATAAATTCCTCTTTTGTGTCAAGTATATTTCCCAGTCAACTAAAAATAGCAAAAATAATACCTATACACAAAAAAGATGATAAAAATAATATTCTCAACCATCGCCCTGTATCTGTATTACTTGTCATTTCAAAAATTTATGAAAAAGCAGTTCATTTTCAACTTTCAGAAATTTTAGAAAATTTTAATTTATTAGATAAAGGACAGCATGACTTTAGATCAGGGAGGTCAGTGGTGAGTGCTGCTGTATCCTTCATCGAATCGATTATTGATTCTGTTGACAAAGGAAATCATACAATTGGCTTATTTATGGATATTTCTAAAGCTTTTGATAGTGTTAAACATAATATATTAATAGAAAAATTACAAAATCTTGGAGTGACTAAAAATGCGCTAAATTGGTTCCACTCCTACGTCACAAACAGACCACAATATGTAGAAATAACCCATTTGTCAAAAAGTAACAAAATTATAAAAACTTCTTCCAAGGTCGATATATTAAAATTTGGTGTACCCCAAGGGTCTATTTTAGGGCCTCTACTCTTCCTCTGTTACTTGGAAGGGATGAGAAACACACTATTCTATAAAACAAAAAGTGATCTCTGTTTGTATGCTGATGATGCAAATCTGGTTTTATCAACAAAGTCCCCAGAGGAAACTAAAATTTGTGCTAGTAGAGAGTTGGAAAACATTGGATCTTTTCTTTAAATTCATAATTTAGTATTAAATACAAACAAAACAAATATGATTAATTTTAAAACTGCACAAAATAGACGACTGAATGAGCTGGCGGAAGTTTATGAATCTAATCAGATTGAAACAAAAAGTACAGTAAATTTTCTGGGCTTGACTATAGATCAACATCTTGATTGGGATGATCATATAAGTAAACTCTTAAGTAAAATAAATTCTGGTGTTTTTGCATTAAGAAGAATGAGTTATATTTGTGATCTTAAAACTTTGAAGAATATTTATTTTGCTCATGTTCATTTTCACATATCATTTTGCATTGCACAATACGGATCTACAAAAAAAATTTATTTAGAAAGAATTTTAAAACAACAAAAGAAAGCTATTCGGATAATGTTAAAACTGAAAATTGATGATTCAGTAAAGGATCACTTCAAAAACCTAAACATTTTTACAGTTTTCAGTCAGTATGTTTTTGAAACAATTATAATTGCAAAATCCCAAAAACTGAACCCAAATATCAGATTACAAACTCATCCCTACAACACCAGAGGAAGAGATGAGTTGGTCCAATGCCATAGATTGAAGTTCTTTGAAAAGAAACCTACATTCATTGGAAATATGTTTTTAAAATACATCACAAAGAATATTAAAGATGAAACAGATTCTAGGTTTAAAATTAGGCTTAAAGATTATTTAATAAATAGAGCTCTTTATTCTATTCAAGAACTTTCCTCCCCTCTTTAGATTTTACTTTTGTATGAGTTTGCTTATAAAAAAAAGGTTGTAACTTTTTCGTTATTTATGTTAAGGACAATTTTGTATTGTGTTATATATACATGAATGTGACACTATTCATTGTATCATGTGCATGAAATGAATAAAGATTTTTGACTATGACTATGACTATGACTAAACAAACATGACCTAAAATTTTTTTAACGTTAATAGTTTTTAATTAATTGTGATCATTTTGAGGCATGACGATAGTTATTTTTTTGCGTTTGAAAAATGTATCAAGGCTGCTTGGATAAAGAATATTGTTTATTACAATTTGTTATAGTGTTCAGCTGTTACTGAATCGCACGTTTGTAGGTTTCGATCTATGAACACCTTCACGCTTCAAGAGGAAACGAGGCTGTCACGTTCAGATCAAGTTTCAGAACCATAAAAGTTTTCTCACCGATAAATGCAATGTCTCGAACTTTTAATTCAATTGCTCCAAATGTAGAAATAGATTTATTTAATAATTCATTATCAGTGTTTCGGAATCTAGTCCAAGATTTATTACCAGCGTGAATTAAGCCATGATGTTTTAATTAAATGTTATTTTTTCAAGCTTTATACATATCTAAAATTATTTATTTTTAATATTATAATATCCATGGTTTTAAATTTATTTTTGCATGCTGACTATTAATAATATTTATCTTTGATAATACTTTAAATATTTATTTCATTGTTTCTCCTTAATTTAGATGTATTTGTCATTCAAGAGTAAATTTTATTTATTTTACGTGTTGTTCAACTATATATCGTGTTTTTTTTATTTTGATTAGGATTTTTGCGGACATTTGCCATCACTGATTAGTAAAAAACAAGTTTCACGACGTTTCGGGATCTGGAATCTGATTCCGTCTTCAGGTGGAAGAAAACCTAGAACATTAACAAGATTAGTAACACATAGCCAGGAAAACCTGGACAAAAACACAGCTAAAACAGAGAATTGTAAAAGCAGTCACGAAAACACTAAGCTGAAAAGAAAAAACAATAACACACAAAAAAACACAGTAATCACAAGTATCAAGAATCACCAGACAGGAGAGAGCACGTCCACACCCAATCAGAGCTGAAACTCTGAGATCAAAGCTGAGACTCTCAGCTCAGCTCTGATTGGGTGTGGACGTGCTCTCTCCTGTCTGGTGATTCTTGATACTTGTGATTCCTGTGTTTTTTTGTGTTATTGTTTTTTTCTTTTCAGCTTAGTGTTTTCGTGACTGCTTTTACAATTCTCTGTTTTAGCTGTGTTTTTGTCCAGGTTTTCCTGGCTATGTGTTACTAATCTTGTTATGTTCTAGGTTTTCTTCCACCTGAAGACGGGATCAGATTCCAGTTCCCGAAACGTCGTGAAACTTGTTTTTTACTAATCAATGATGGCAAATGTCCGCAAAAATCCTAATCAAAATATAAAATCACCATCACCAACAATGAATTTCAAACAAAGAGTATATATCATGCATGCGGACACAGTGAATTGGTGGACTGGCATGTTCAAAAATTAATGTGTATATTAATGATGCAATGTAATTGGGCGTGTGCCTGTTTTGTAGTATTTGCAATTAAATAAATAAATAAATAAATAAGAAATAACAATCCATTTCTATCCTTCATTTGATTACAGTATATTATTATTCTGTTTAACAAAAGCTATTTATTTTATAAAATGTTTAGTTAAAATAAGATTATTGTTTAAAATACCACCTTTATTATTGATAGTCGTACCTCAACTATCCAATTCATGTAATATCTTTATTATTTTACCTACATCGCAAGTCAGCTAACCCCTTAAAAATCCCACTTCACATACAGTGTATTTTTTTTAACAAACTAAGGATTTTAAAAACACATGACAAAACCATCAACTTCCCAATAGCCATTATTCATCTTCTAGATTTGCAAAGGTAACATTAATAGTAAGATATTTGTATATGATTGAATACATTCAATAAAGTGTCATTAGAACAGCTTTAACGGGACTTGAACAAATGGAGTGCAGTACATCGTATTTTGGCTAAATGCAATTGACCTGACGATACTGACTACCCGCCTCTCTCAATCTACTATCCATTACCGAATCCAGCCAATTGTGTTAGACATTTCTAGATGGCCATTAAACAACATTAATTTGACTACCCGCATAGGAAATTAGATTTTGGGAAAAATTAACAAGTAAAAAAATTATCAACATTAATTAAAATTTTGGTACTGGAGTCACCTAAGATCCATTCATGATAACTAAAATAATATTCTACAAGATGTTTTTCCGCATTACATCTGAAAATATGGTCTTGGGGGTTTTGGACGTTGGTACTACCAAACAGTAAACACTCAAAGGAAACAATTAATGGTAAAATTGAATTACGGTCCTCATTTAAAGAAGAAGCCGTAAACTCGGTGCAGTTTTTAAAGGAAATATAAGTAAATACGAATGACAGTGGATATACATTTTTAGCACTCTCAAAATCTAGCATGAAATTATAGATAAATTCCCAAAGCAATTTAAACTGTTAAAAATACTTAACTTATGGGGGAAAAATTTAATTTTGTGGCAAAACAATGAATATCTCGGCAATATTGACCCATTCTCATAATGAAACTATACATTACTTAGAACTCGAATATTTTTAGCCGTCGTCTTGCAATTTTAAAGGAAGTAAAAGAAAGATTCAATAACGAGTCGAAGAGTAAGGATACCTAAAAACTAAATGCCTTTAATCCTTTTCCAGTCAAGTGTTTAAATATATGATGAATATAAAACTTAATTAAACAATGTGTCAGTAGAGCAGCCTGTTAGTGTTAGTACTAGTTTTATTTTTATTTTAAATCAATTAATTACCTTTTGTCCTAAAACAGGTCAGTGGGAAGAAAGTAACATTGCCAGAAAGTAAGAGGTAAAGACTAGGGCCATTAAGGTTATTGTCAGAGACCCATTTCCTAAATTAGAATTCCTTCTTTGTAACTTGAGGATATTAAGTACATCTATTGCAAATTAGATTAAGAATGTCGGCCTCACGAGAAAACACGAAACATTTTTTCATACCAAAGTTAAAATGCTCACTGATTACTTTTTAATACTCTAATTTTGTACTTGCTGAAATTTTATCAAATTAACACTCAACTAAACTTTATTTTATAGGGCATGGAGAAAATATCACGTGAAACCTTTTGAAGGTACATGAACTCGGCATGTTAAAATTCTTAAACGTGTGAAAGAGTTATTCGATTTGTATTCGAGCGATTTTTGGTATTTGAGGTGATATTAAAAGAGGTCGAGGTTGTAAAAAAATTAAAAAAAAAAATCGGAGAAAGAGACAAATTAATGGACGAACAATTCAATTTAGACTCAAGCGAAATTTGCAGAAGTCTGTTTCCAATAGAACTTCCGAGGAAATATAGGACATAAGGAAGGCTGCCATCTTGATCCTGCCTGTCTTCATTGGGCCTGATGATGATTGGTTCGACCAATCGAAATCAAACGCCATATTCCATTTTATATGTCTATTCGCCATCTTGAATGGGATCGCAGTATAAGTGTTAATAAATATATTATAAATGTTGTAAGACGTTTTTTTTTATTTACATACAGTAAATTTGTCGTAAAATAAAAGTGAAATCATAAGTTCTGGGGTAGTGTTGACTGTTATAATGAGATATAAGGTTCCTGTTCCAATGCGAAAGCCTAAAGAAGTTACTTTTGTCTTGAAAGAAAGCAGGGAAGAAAATTAGCAGAAAAAAATAATTCATTAAAGAAAATGTAGCTTGGCTGCTAATTGATTGGATTTAAACTGAGTCTTTGCGAATGGACTTGGTCTGCTAGAAAATAAAACCAAATTAATAATTATCGAGATTTGATGAAAAAAAACTTTAACCAGTGCCTACGAAAAAGAAACTATACACTTACAAAGTTTAGACACCTGACGACTCTGACACATAATGCTTATGAGAAAAAGCAAGCTGGCTTTACCACTGTACTATCGATTTTATCTTATTTTTTTCACGAAAGACTAATATAAATTTTCGAAACTCGTGAAAGACAATGTTTTGGAGCTAAAATCTGATTACATCTCTCTTCTGCCCATTTCTGTGTGAAATATATCTAGACTAAAAAAATAACACTTTAAAACAATATTTTTTAAGAAATAAAATCAACTACAAGATTCGAAAATGAAACACAAAAAAATACTTTAAGACGGTGACACACTATCACACATTTCATAATACAAGACATCACACCACACATCACACTGGACGAAAGGAAGGGTGTGTGATGGTGTGTCAGGGGTCCGCGCATCACACAAGACATCACACCATACATCGTCGCGAGCGCTCTGGAGGCGGTTTTTTGGCGGAGGATCAAAGAAATAACTGGTACCGTGTCTTGTATGATGTGTGATAGTGTGTCAGGGTCTACTCTGCCCCGAACGTCTTTCCGTACGCCGTCGCGTTACCGCGCTCGGAGGAATGTGTGATCCGATGTCTTGTTTGGGGAAATTTGTGGAGCGAAAAATTTACCTCCCTGCGCGGTGTGATGTGTGGTATGATGTCTTGTTCGGGGAAATGTGTGATAGTGTGTTACCGCCTTACAGTTTGGGAACAATCCAAGCCTTAAATGTATTTACAATTCATGGTGAACCGATTATAATTTAACATGTGCAAGACTATTTTTATGTTTGGACCGAAAATATAGCACATTTACTGAGGTTACCATTGATTTCAGCCCCTTTTCCTTAACGATTACTACATCGCTTTGATCATCTAAAAGGAACGTATTATGCTGGTGCGTTTCATGTTGGCGCAAGAATGAAGCAAATATGATAATACCTGGAAAGTACCTGATTAGGTATTATTAATGTATCGTTGTGGCTTCATTTATATTCATACCAAACCTCAAATTTAGAGCATTATGTCCTAAAATGTAATTTAAATTCAATGGAATAAAAAAAATTGAATGATCAAAAAAAGGCAAGGAATAAATATAAATGTGCTTTGAATTATGGAATTTCGGATTTGCTAAAAGATTCTGTGTTTATTTCCCATCACCTTATATTTATTCATGCTCAGTGATATTCAGTTATAAAGAAACCTGAAGTATTCTTCGTAAAATGCTAAAGAGACACTGTAATCGAAAATTTATATTCATGACACCAAAATAAACCAGTATTTTTTTACAGTGAAGTCATTTTTATCGACAAATCTTTGGGGAGAGGTATAAGTAGTTTACTTATACCTCGTAAGTAACATACCTTTAAAATATACCTTTAAAATATAACACCTTTAAAATATAACAGCGCATATTAGTTAAGCATATTTTCTATCATTTTAATCGCATTTTGTAGACAAATAAATAGTATTTGTATACCTTAAAATTAACTGTTAGGGATGCTATCAAACTGAAAACACCTTTCTCCCTCTTGGCATAATTTGTACGATAGTTCAATTGTAGAATAAAAGAATACATTTATGTAGTATATGTAATTGGTATTCGCTTAATTATATTATTAATCAAGATCAAGAAAGAAAGATAAAATAGGTATGAGTAATACATGTGTATGTAAAGCAATGTGAAGGTATTCTACAAAGCAGACAGTCATTTCGTTAAGCAATTTACTGAGCTTCTTACTTCGTTCAAAGAAAGAGGTCCTTTGTCATCCCCTATTACTATATCATCGATGTTCCATTATCTCTCATCAATGGTAATTAAAGACTCGTAATTAAAGGCTTCAAAGTATAAAGCCCGTATTTCAGGCTTAATGGTCTTAATAACATTTCAATAATATTTAATATTCATATTTAGTATTTCAGGCTTAATGGTCTTAAGCCTGAATAATTTTGATGGACGTAAATTAAATATATCCACAGTTATAACTTTGTTTTGTAAGCCTAAGTTTCTTTTTGAAAAAAAAATATGAATCATAAGTTCAGAGAAGATAAAGTGTAGCCTAAATAAACTGGTCGTCTCCTTATTATAAAATATGTGCTTTCCTATAACGGTTATTATTTGATGTCATTTAAGATGAAGAAGGGGTTTCATTTTAACTTATAATAGAAAATTAATTATCAAATTGTGTGACGGAACTGGAATTGTTGTTAAAAAACTCCAATAAAGCTACGTTAACTAGTTAGTCTAAAAAACATTTAAAACAAAATGTTTCCTATTTATTGAGCTCATTCCTTATTCGAGCGCGAGGCTTTATTCAATTTGCCGAACGGATAGATTCCTTCGTTCGATACATTACTATTGTGCTGCAGTGTAAAGCTATATTTTCTTTGGAGTTGAAATATGACTCAAATTTGGTACGTTTCAGTAACTTGGTGCGATCAAAACGTATATCTGGACTCACTAGATTTATGAACTAATCTGATTACCATCTAATTACCCCCACCCCTGTTAATGTGGGAGTGTGTACTTGTACACTGATTACTAGTGGAGCATTTTTATGTAGTAACACTTCTCTATTATACTGTGTAAACTTTATTCTAATTGTATCACCTGTTTGTCACTTTTTGTTGATGTAATTTCTGTTTATCTTGTGTATGTGAAAATGACTACCGAGCTTAAATGTATTATGTAATTCTCGTAATTAATAAATAGTTTTTGTATCCTGCTCTGATTTGTTCTAATTACTTATTAGGGTTGAATAATAATAACCCATAAAAGGTTATGGGACCCAGTGCAATTATAAAAGTGCAGAGTATTGTATTTTAAATAGAGCAGAGATTTAAAATACCGGTAGTCAGTGGTAACGAATTAACGAAACGTAGCCGAAATATCCATCGTCAATTTAAACGTTCCAATATTTTTGGGATCCAATTTTAATAATTGGAAATTTAGACTAAATGCTATCCTGGAAAAAGAACAGTTAATTTCAGTTATTAATGAAGAAATACCGACAGAAGATGATGCCAAGAAGAAGGAATTCTTGAGAAATGACGCCAAGGCCAAAGCATTAATCATTCAAGGCATATCAGACAAACATCTAGATATAGTTAAAGACGCAGAAACGGCTAAAGAAATGCTTAAATCTCTTCAAGATAATTTTGTTCGCTCAAGCTCTTTTTCAAAGTTGACATTGTGGAGGAAGTTGGTTAATTTAAAATGTGAGCGCAATGAAAAGTTGGAAGATCACTTTCTGAAGTTCGACTCCCTCACTAGAGAATTAGAAGACCATGGTACCAAGTTGGAGGAAAGTGATAAAATCTGTCATTTGTTATTGTCATTACCAAAAGATTGCGAAACTGTAATTACTGCTTTGGAGACCCACGATAGTCTCAAAATGGACATGGTGAGATCTCGCTTGCTTGATGAAGAAGCTAAGTTAAGGTCAGAAAGAACATCAAAACAAAATCACCGGTCAAATGAAAATGAAGTTAGCTTCAAAAGTAACACAGGCTGTTTCAACTGCGGAGATACTCAGAATTTCGCTGCCAACGGTCCAAGAGGAAATCATAATAGATTTAGCCAAAACCGAGGAAATTTCACAGGAGGTTGGCCTAGTCGTAGAACTTTAGAGGAAGTAGGCATGTTAATAGTGGTAGGCCAAATGCAAACTCTTTTAGTATTTTTAGTAAATCTAATGCTCATTTAAGCGAAGCAGATGTGTCTTTTGTTGCTCTACGGGGTAACAACCCTCCTTTAGGCCTAAATCTGAAAGAAGACCATATCTTTATATTAGACTCAGGAGCTAGTAACCACTTAGTCAAAGCAGGACTTGAAGCCTTTATGTACGATGTAGAGACAATACAAAGTGATATCTCTATTCATATTGCTAATGGAGACATTATGAAAACAATCAAAAAGGGTAAGATCAGAGTTAAATGCCAAGGTAGAGTAATAAGTATTTAAGCACTTATTGTTCCTGGTTTGAAGAACAATCTATTAGCTTTGAACAAATTAGCAGAAAAAGGTTTTAAAATAGTTATCGACAGAAATAGTATGACCATCAATGGTACTGACTCCTCGTTTGTATGCAACTACACAAATGGCTTATATATCCTAGACTGTGAAATTCTCACAAGCCAACAATGTTTCACAGCCGCTAAGAAAGATGACAATCTTTGGCACAGAAGGTTAGGTCACTTGAATAAAAGGGCCTAATTGAATTGGGTTTGCCTTACTCGTCAGATAAATGTTCAACATGCGTTAAAGGAAAAGGAACAAGATTACCTTTTCATAAACATGAAAAATTGTCCAAACATGTCGGAGAACTCATACATTCTGATATTTGCGGCCCCGTAAATCCTCCTACACATAACGGAGAAAAATACGTCCAAGTTATTATTGATGATTTTTCCAATTTTGTAGTAGTCAACCTTCTCAAGAAGAAAAGTGAAGCAGAAAACTTTCTAGTGGACTATATAAATGAAATTGAAACACAACATGGAACTAAAGTAAAGAATTTGAGATTGGATAACGGAGGAGAAGTAACTTCAAATGAATTTAAAAGTTATGCAAGATCCAAAGGCATTAGGTTACAGTACACTATGCCATATAGCCCTCAGAGCAATGGAAAATCTGAGCGAATGAATCGTTCACTGTTGAACAAAGTAAGAACTAAGTTAATTGACTCTGGTGTACCAAAAGATCTATGGGGTGAAGCCCTAAGGAATTCGGCTTATGAACTCAATCGAAGTCCAACTTACACGCTAGAAAGAGGTCAAACACCATCTCTTTTATGGTTTGGAAGGCAAGATCTTTCAAAGCTGAAAATTTTTGGTTGTCAAGCTTGGTTCACATGTATGCCCAAAGGCGCAAAACTTGACCCCAGATCTAAAACTGGAGTAATGATAGGCTAATGCAATGGCGGATATAGGTTATGGTCACCCGAAGAGAGGAAAATCGTCCAGTCAAGAGATGTTTTATTTAATGAAACAAAAATGTATTTCCTGCAGAATGAAAATACAAATCAAGAGAGTAAACCTAGTAATGAAGTAAGTATCGAGCAAGAAAGTAAAAGGCTAATATCGGATGATAAAGAAGAAGATGAGAGTCATGATGAAGAACCTAAAATTATTACAACTGAACCAAGGCCACTGAGAACAACAAAAAGGCCTAACTATTTAGAAGATTTTTAAGTTTATAACGCTTATTGTCTCTTATCAAGTTTCGACCAAGATCCAAAAACTTATGAAGAAGCTGTCACAGACCAAGATTGGAATAAAGCAATAAAATCTGAGTTAGAATCACTTAGTAAACTTGGAACATGGGAACCAGCGGAACTGCCTAAAATTCACAAGGCAATAGACTTGAAATGGATTTTCAAAACAAAAGATGACGGTACGAAAAAGGCACGTTTAGTTGCTAAAGGATTTCAACAGCCAATCACCAAAGATGAATTTACATATTCACCAGTATGCAGAATGTCTACTCTACGCATTTTACTGTCTCAAGCTACAATGAATGATTGGGAAGTGAAGCAAATTGACGTACCAACTGCGTTCTTAAACGGATTTCTAGAAGATGAAGTATACATCAAGAAACCAAAAGGTGTTGAAAGTGAAGGAGAAATATACTAGCTAAAACGAGCTCTATATGGACTAAGAAGTTCACCGAAGTGTTGGAATAATCGATTCAACGAATTCATTTTGAAACAAGGACTACAGAGGTCACAGTATGACTGCTGCCTGTATTTTTCAGACGACATATATTTGTTGTTGTTTGTTGATGACGCCCTACTAACTGGAAACCTGATCAAGGTAAATAATCTTATCTCACATTTACAAGATGAATTTAAAGTTAAAAATTTAGGATGTGCAAAATGTTTTTGGGTATTGAAATCACCAAAACAGAAGATGGTATGCAACTTAGTCAGACTAAGATGATCAACAAACTCTTAACAGAATATGGAATGGAAAATTGTCAGCCCAAAGATACACCAATGGAAGTAGGTTTTCAAATACCAGTCTCAGAATGTTATCAACCCATTGAAGTTCCATATAGGAGTCTAGTCTGTAGTTTATTATACCTGTCAGTTACTTAAAGACCTGACATAGCGTTTCCAGTATCATTATTGAGTCGAGTGCTAGACAAACCGACTGAAGTAACATGGAAGGCTGCGAAGAGAATTTTACGCTACTTAAAAGGTAAGAAAGAAATCGGTCTTCACTACTTCAAATCCGGCGGTCAACAGCTACATGGATCGACAGCTAGATGCAGATTGGGGCGGAGATCTGAAATCTCGCAAGAGTACGAGTGGCTTCGTGGCTATCTACAATGGTAATGCTGTATCCTGGTTTTCCAAAAAGCAGAACTGCGTTGCACTGTCCACCATGGAGGCCGAGTATTATGCAGCATCAGCATCAGCACAAAAGCTAGTAAGTGTAAAAGGTGTAGTCTCTGAATTTGTTCAATACGAAAATGGTCAATCACCAGTGAGTTTGAAAGTAGATAACGCAAGTGCAGTATCTCTAATCAAAACCAGAATTCCAAAAGAGGTAAACATATAGATATAAGAGCACACTTTATTAAAGATCTGTGTCAAAAGGGAATAATTGATGTTCATCATGTAAGTTCAAATAACAATCTAGCAGACCTATTTACCAAAGCCTTAGGCAAAGTTAAATTTCTTGAATTGAGAAACCAAGTCATGAACTCTTAAAAACTGTTTGCGATTCATATTTTATAAATCAAAGTTTCAATTTTTCTATTTTCTTACCATTACAATTTTTTTTAAGAATGTTTATAAAATATTAATCGAGGGGGTGTGTTAAGGATATTTTTATGTAGTAACACTTCTCTATTATACTGTGTAAACTTTATTCTAATTGTATCACCTGTTTGTCACTTTTTGTTGATGTAATTTCTGTTTATCTTGTGTATGTAAAAATGGCTACCGAGTTTAAATGTATTATGTACTTTTCGTGATTAATAAATAGTTTTTGTATCCTGCTCTGATTTGTTCTAATTACTTATTAGGGTTGAATAATAATAACCCATAAAACTTTAATGTAAGAGACTTTTGAGAGTTAGATAATTTCGATAGTTGCTATGGATTTTACAAGAGATCCTTAAGTAATTTGAGTTTCTTAAGTCGCTTATAGTCAAAGTCAAACAACGCGGCCCAGCTGCTCATAAGCTTAGTGCAACAACTGACGTTCGTCTGATAAGACTGGGCCAAGTTTATTGACTTGATCCATAAGCTATACAATCTCAATGGTGATACCGCTTCTCTGCACCAATAAATGCATTTTGATTTTTTGTTATTTGAAGATCAACAGTTTACCGCTACAACTTATATGGAAGATAATCATGGCGCAGGAAAACCAATTATGAACCAGGGATATTATAAGTGAGCGATAATGCTTTCAACAATGAGTTTGCAATTCGTAGATAATATAGTGTGCATCGTCTACTAATTAAATAGGAATGCGCCACGTAGAGTTAATGGCTTTCAACAAATTGATGCCGAGTACTGCAAATTAAATAAATTACCTAATCTATTACATGAAACTAAACGTATATCGTTTATTAAAATTATTGTTTTACGACTAGAAATGCATAGAAAATTTTACTCATCATAAATAATAATCTTCTTACAACACTTACAAGATATACATATATACTTATACTGGATTTAACTTCAAAACAGTTTGTGTAACAGGGTTGTGTAAAAGTCTGAAATACCCTAGGTAACAGCTTGAAAACCAAGCATGAAAAAAACATCGTTGTTTTATATTTGAGACTAAAAGAAATGTTTCAACAAAAATTACCACATTTTGCATGTACAGGGGTTGGTCCATAATGTAAGCCATGGAATTCTCAAATGTAAGCGTAACTTTAATATTGTCAAAAATAACCTATAGAACTTTATTATTGTCAACACATATAGAACTTTTTTTAAACAAATTCTATTAGTCATACTCCAAAATACTATGATACCTTAGGCAAACTATGTAGAAGATTTTTTGTTTCATTTTTAATAGCATCCAAAAATATAAACTTTATGTTTAGCATTGCATGATGCTTTGACATCAAACTTATTTGCACTATTAAAGGTTCTGTAAATACCGGGTGTTTAAAAATGAACGTCGGGGTTTTAACGCCTTGCAGTACCTAAATTATTCAACATACTTTAACTAATAAGACATCAATTGAAATAACAACTCAAATAGATTTTTCTACGTATATTCAATTTGATCGTCATTGGTCTCACGGCACACATCGAACCGATATTAAAAAAAAACTTCTAAATCATTAATTAGTGCTGCTAGGATAATTGGTGCAACTTAAGTTTCGTTGTTATTCCAATTTGGGTACATCAGTTTAGTAAAGAAACGTAGTAATTTTTATTTTTTATACCCTCAAAAGAAGAAAATGTGTAGTGTGGATCTGGAACAAGGATTCGTACTAAAAGCCAATCACAGCACCAAATCAGCGTTCCGTACGAGTCATAGGCCGCATAGCGAGCGGCAAATGACAAATTATGTTGCAAAGAATTTCTCTTCACTAGATATTACACTATGCATTGTATTAGGATTCAAGCGTCTAAAATAAAGTGTCTGCTATTAGTTGATGTAACTAATAAAAAGAACAGAATTGAAAGGAAGGTTGCATCAATTAACCTATTTATTCGATACTTATTGAAGTTTTCGATGTTTTCTTTTATCGGCTCGATACGTGTCATGTGGCAAATGGCAATGATATTGAATGCATATGGAAAAAAAACTGTTTGTTGCTCTTTTAAATGATGTATTATTTGTAAAGTTTGGTTCAGTAGAATATATACTGCAAGGCTTAGAAACCCCGATATTCATTTATAAACACCCGGTACTTTGGATTGATAAAAAATATTGAAGGTTATTTATTAATGTGATTACCCAATTTAAACTAAAAGAATCCAAATTCTTGATCAAATTTTACACAAGAAATTCATTACAGTAAGAAATATTATCAAGGCAATAACAAATAACGGCCTAAATTAACAAATCACTAATTTCACGGAGGGTTATCTAAAGTGAGTATCGTGTTTTATAGACTGTCATTATTTTATGCTTTAAAAAGTGCAATAGAGTGTCTTAACGTTTTAGTAAAATAAAAAAAAGTTTAATTTATGAATAAACGAAAAACTAATACTTTTGTAAGAACTTGGTTAAGAGAGAAAGTCTCAATCTAAATGATCTGGAATGATAGTCTTTACTTTGTGATGGTGTTTCTGCGTTTTTAGAACAACCTTATATATTGAGTATATAGAACAACACATCATGGACAGTATATTCAGAGAATATCAGAAAACCAGCGTTAAAAATGATAAAAAAAATTAATTACTGAGGAAATATTGCCGTTTCGAACATAACAGTTTGTTAACAGAACAAAGCCAATGACAAAAAACATACCAGCAGCATATTTATGAGGAGAATTAAATTCGCCATTATGCAGGTTATTAATGGAAGGTATGGAACATTTTATGACTTAATTTATGAGCTAAGTTTCCTTATTCCTTGAAATTAAACTAGATTCAAAGGTTTTTCTCCTAGGGAATTTTATTTTGAAAGGATATTGCGGCGAAGAATTTGTTTAGAAACATTGTTATACTCGGAGCCTTGTGAAGTCAAAAAGCTTTCAGTGGCTTATCTCTGCTTAAATTAGATAATAGCTTAACATGACACTGTTGACATTTAGCGAGAATATTTTACTATAGCGGTTACGTTTTATTGCCACAGTAATAGATTGCAATTTTAAAACCGTGCAGAAAATACCATTTGCTTGGTAATAAAATAAAGTTTTAAGGAAAAATCACCTTAAGGATTTTTTTCTTATTCTTACACTTTTCTATAAACAATATATTATAATACTTGTTTTTTGCAACTATACAATTAATGTAAAACCTAGAAAATCTCCTGAAAAATGTTTCAGCGGGATGTCGGGGTTACAGTAAGAAATTATGACTAACCGAAATCTCTTCTTACTTAATTTATTTTACAACTCCGAAACTGTTGCCACGAACAAGAAATATCTAAATGTATAATATTAAAATCACCTGTAAGTAAAATTAATTTTAATGAAGACAGACTTGGGGAAATGGTAAAATAACAATAACGTTATTTTCACCAAATAGTAATAGCTATTCAGTATTAATATGGTTATTTATAATAAATACATTTTAATAATACAGTTATACATTTGGAAACAATGATAATAATTTGTAACCCCGCTAAATTTTAAGAATTTGAAAAAACGTTATTGGTCATCTGGAAAGCCCATTGTAGAAAGCCCTTTTTCTTGGTCAGCTAATTTTATATGTAAGTTAGTGGCAGATTGGCGGATCTGACCATCACATGACTAAACAATAACTGTTATAGAGATGAAAAATCCAGTAATCGTAGAGTATACAATAGTTTAAAATGCTCAAAATTATTACGGTGGTTCAATTATGTGTGGCCAGTGTTTAGATTTTGATTAATTGAAGTCAAACACCGCTAATTAAAAACGACGTACTGTAGCTGCCATACATTTTGGTGGTTTGTGGCGCAGCTTTGTATATGGCTGCCATAAGACTGTTTTATCACATAAACGTCATACGTTTGTACGTATTACAGCTAACAACAGTGTTGCCAATTTTTGCCGAGTATGAAATACTATCATAATGGCTGCCATTATAAGTTCAGTTAGATAAACCTATGGTCATTTCAAACTGATCTGCAACCACTGCCGCCACAGCAGGAGTACTGCCGCTAGCCATTTCACACAAAAAAATAATTTCTTTAGCGGTGATTTACCGCGAGCCATTTCACACTAAGTACCGCGTCCGCGCAAGAGTTTTTGTGATAAGAGACATGGAATAAGGTTTAAGGGGCTTGCGCAGATTGCGCTATCGCTGTTGTATTGGTAACCGCTCAGCGAGACGATCCGGTACTGGCGGACACAGCACGTACCGCACGCCCGCGGGCGACATCCGGTGTAAACGGTCCCATTTGATAACATGTTGACCGATTTTTCAAACTTCGCGTTCGCCTTGGGAGCGAGCTCGGAAGCAAAAATGTGACATGGAGTTTTCAACAATAAATTTCAAATCTTATTGCTTTTTCATTGCAAAACAAATTTACCTAAAATTTTTTTTGGGTTGATAGTATTGCTTAGTGAAGGTAACCAATTAAAAATTTAATGACCGAAATTGGGAAAATGAAAATCAGAAGGAACATTGCTACCAGGGTTCGAGCATTGCTCATTGAATGTAAACATTGTAACTTTGGGATTACAAACGGGAAAAGAAGTCGAAATTAACTAAACAATATGCTTGCTGTCAGGGGTAGGGTATTAGAACAATTAGTTTTTAAGTCAAGTCAAAAGTGCAAACATAAGGGAAATCAGTAAAATATTTCACCACGAAGTATAGGTCAGTTATCTTGTAGCTCCCAGTACTTACTCTTCTTACATTTTAGGTTATAAATTTAGAATTGATGTGAATGTTTAGTTTGACCAAAGATTATAACAAAAACGTTTTCCAGTATTCAGTATCAATGTATTTTCATCAATCAGTAGTTAATTTTTTCACACTAGTATGATTGTCTTTAGATAAACAGAAGTCCAGACCATATTAAAAGTTTTATTTCATTCAATTTATTTGTGTCATAAAGACATCATGACTATATGATTCAGCATATTCAAAACCTTAAAAATGGAGGTATGAATATTTTTGGTATTACATTTGAGTTGGTCCATGCAGAAAGGGCTTCAGTCACTTTTTTCGAAATTGAGTTATCTATGGAAACCATATCTGTAAATGTAGCCGGATGTTTTGGTGCAAGAAAGACTTCAGTCGCATGCCTCTTTATGCTTTAAACAGTAGGGCATTTTTGCAGACTCTGAGCAAAAAGGTCTTCAGTCTGGTGACTGAAGTCCTTTTTGCAAGGAATCATTAATATAGCATCAGCTGTTATTGTCAATTCAGCTGTGAATATTCCGAATTTTATCAAGAAATAATTAACTGGCCTCAATAAGAAATAATTTACATTGAGTAAAAAAAAAATAGCTAAAGGGTAAATGTAAAATGTTTGTGCAAAAAGGCGCTTCAGCTAGTTATTTTTTTTTTACTCGAGCATTAAGGTACATGTTGTTTTTACCCTATAACAAGAGTCTAATGAATATAGAACCAAATTAAAAAATTTTGTCAGTAAAAACATAAAATTAAAGGGTTTATAAACAACTGTGTGCAAAAAAAGCTTCAGTCAGTAAAAAAATAAAAAAAATTTTGGAGTTGAGCATTGAAGTACATGTTGTTTTTACCCTATAACAAGTGTCTAATGTTTATAGAACCAAATTAAAAAAATTTACAGTAAAAACATTAAATTAAGGGGTTTATATACAATTTTGTGCAAAAAGGGCTTCAGTCATTAAACAAAAATTTGGGAGTTGAGCATTGAGTTGCATTTACTTTTTTACCCTATAACAAGTGCATAATGTCTACAAATCCAAATATATTTTTCTCATATTTTTTGAACAATCTGTATTTGAACAGGATAGTTTTTTCTTTTCTGAAATTTATGTTTTTGTGACTGAAGACCTTTCTGCATGGACCGATTCATTTTTTTTTAAAGAAACATCATTCCCGAAAAGATAACTATTAAATTGTTATAGAAAATAATGTAAAAGAAATATTATGCGTATTTAAAGTGTAGGCACTCAAAAAATTAATTAGTAAAATTGTGTATTACTGGTGTTAAAGAGGTAATATTTTAGGTAGGGGTATCATTAAAACACTTCGCAATAATCTAAATAGTTCCCAAACTATTTTCCCAGCTTGCTTGGTAATTAGTTTGCTATTGAAGGGGTTTACATTTCTGCAAACATCTTTTGTTAAATAAAATTAACTTGCTCAATACCTCTTTGAGATATAATCTGAATTTTAAAGGGAACAAACAAAAATCTGGTTTTTTTTTTCAAATCAGGATGTAATTATTCTTATATAAACATTAGAAGTAGATGTTGCCGTTTGGTGGATGATGCTGAAAACATGTTACTGTTAACTTGTGATTCTGAAGCACAAGTCAAGGCAATCAAGTTGAAGACATGACCATCGGCAGCACCTCCTGAAACAACCAAGGCCGTCTTTAGTGATGGGCTCAACTAATCTTTTTGTTTATTGTTTTTATATCTGGACAGTGGGATATCGTAAGAAAATTGAAGGAGATATTGAGAGTGTCAAATTACTGAAAATGAACTGTTTTATAGTCATGTATTCCTAAGAAATCTAGATATTTATTAACATTTTAACATAGAGTTCATTGTATACAGGGTTGGGCAAAAGTCTGGAATATATAAAATAACTTTTATATTATTTTGCAGAAAATGATGAAACTTTACAGTTCTGTGTCTAGTACAAATAGGAATATTTTGGCGTATTTTCTCAGTTTTTCGCACGATGAGGGGACGGCCCACGCTGGAAGTCTTGAAATTCTTAAATGTAAGCATACCTCGAGTTACACCTCATTTTAAAGGTCTTAATTAGTAGATCACAACAGCGCAAACTGCGCCTCAAAAGGTCAAATCAAATCAAATCAAATAATTCTTTATTGCCATATATAACATTTTACAGCATTGGCATGAGTCAAGTATAAGAGTACAATGGGTTATATATTAAAAATAAAACTACTTCTAATTGTCATTCAAGAAATCCCCAATACTATAAAAACATTTCGATACCAGAAATTTCTTAAGTTGGAACTTAAATTTATTTTGGTTGGGTTCAATCCTGAGGTGGTCAGGGAGGGCATTAAAAAATACCACAGCATTGTAAAACATCTGGTTTTTGAAAAATGAGGTGTTGTGGTGGGGAATGTTGAATTTATTTCTACTCCTTGTTTTATGCTGTAAACGAGGCAACAGATCTTGAAAATGCTTGGGGTTCTGCTTCAGAAAATTGAGAGTGTTAAAAATATAAATGGATGGAAACGTCAGAAGACCTGCTGCAATAAAGAAAGATTTGCAAGATTCCCTGGGTTTTAGGCGAGCTATGATTCTAATTGCCTTTTTTTGCAGAATAAATATCTGCTTTGTTTGCGTATTTTCAGACCCCCAGACAGGAACAGCGTAGGACAGATGGGGATAAATGAGGGCATAATATGCAGCAAGTAAAACATCAGGGCCAGTAAACGATGACAGCCTTCGCAGTACAAACAAGCCTGAGCCCATCTTCCTAGTAACATCATTTACATGGGAGTAATACTTCAGATTGCTGTCTATAGAAATACCCAAAAACTTTACATTTTCAACAGAGTCAACGACCGCATCGTCTATAAGCAGACCGACTTCATCTGTTACCCTACTGGATATTTTAAAATGAATAAGATTAGTTTTATCCGTGTTAACATCCAGATTATTGTCACTGAACCATTGAAGAACATTGCTTGATTGGATGAAAGCGTTTACTTCCAAGGCCTCCCTGCATCTATCCCTGACAACCAGTGAAGTATCGTCAGCAAACAAATACAAATCGGCACTTGACACTGAGCTCGATATGTCGTTTATAAAGATGATAAATAACAATGGCCCTAAAATTGATCCTTGCGGAACGCCAGCCTTAACCACCTGAACATCAGAAGAACATTTCATGAAAGTATTGCTTTCTTTATATGGGATTTCAACTGATTGCCGACGTCCAACCAAATAAGATCGAAACCAATCCTTTGCAACACCTCTAACGCCAATAAGTTCAAGCTTATTAAGAAGTTTTTCATGTGAAACCGTATCAAAAGCTTTCCGTAGGTCAAAGAAAATACCTACTGCAGACTCTCCCTTATCCAAAGCTTGGACAACGCTGTTTGTGAGTGCTGAAATTGCATCTACAGTTGATTTATTCTTAATGAATCCAAATTGATGTTCAAACAATATGTTGTTGTGGCGGATAAAAGACCATAATCTGCTTAAAACCGCTTTTTCAAATACCTTTGAAAAAGTAGATGTGATGGAAATCGGTCTAAAATTATCGAGTTCATCAGGGTTTCCTTTTTTGTGTAAAGGCTTTACAATAGAATACTTGAGGAAATCGGGAAACTGACCCGTCTCAAAAGAAAAGTTGATCAAATGCACGAGTGGGCGAAGGAAAGGATAAAAACAAGACTTGAGAAGTTTGGAAGAAACATGATCGTTTCCTGAAGAGATTTTTGGTTTTAGAGACCTAATTAACTCACCAACCTCACTTTCAGAAACTGGGTTTAGAAAAAAAGAAGATGATAAAGATACAGTGGGTAGCCTTTGTGAATCAAAATTATCATCTTTAATTGGTTGATTGGATATGTTTATGAAGAAGTCATTGAAAAGGTTTGAAATAGATTTTGGGTCATTTTCCAAAAAACCATCTTTGTTCCTGATACCTTTTATTGGAGGTCCTGATATTTTTCCGGTATTCCTATGTCCATTCACGATATCCCAAACAGTTTTGGATTTATTTGATGAACATTGCAGTTTATTGAGCACTACAGAAGACTTAACATCCCTAATAATTTCCCTGTACATTTTCTTTAAGGAAAAATAAAACTGCCGGTCTTCATGTGAACTACCTAAATCTTTGGTGTGATACCACCAATGCCTTACCTGCTCCCGTATTTCTATCAGTTCCTCGTTTAGAGGTACTTTAAAACTCGAAGATTTTGGTTTGACCTTTACTTTTTTTACCGGGAATGCCTGATCAAATACAAATGTGACAGTAGAGATGAAAGCCTGCATCTTCTCATTCATTGAGTAGTTACTGAAAACATCGTCCCATGTTTCTCGATTCAAAAGGTTTTCAAAAATGTGTACATTTTCATCACTGAAAGATCTCCTGAACAAATAATTAGAGCTATCACTTGCTCCACCCTCAATCTTCACCTCACAAAGTTGAGCATGATGATCAGACAGTGCTGTGATTATCACATCACAATAGAAGACGCTATCTGAAAGATCAGTATATATGTGATCTATTAATGATTTGGATCCTTTTTGTTCCCGCGTGTAGGATTTGACTTTATTCAACAGACCATGAGACTGCATCATACATGTGAGGTTTTCGCTCTTAATAGAACTCTGAGACAAATCGACATTGAAATCACCAACAACAACTGTTCTAACACTGGGATTCATCACCCTATCAAGACATTCTGACAAATGATCATAAAACAAGTTATGATCCTCCAAAGAAGAAGAAAAAGGTTTTGGCTTGTAAACTGTGAGAATAAGCAAATAATGACCATTGTAACAAACTTTGGTAGCTGCGAGTTCACAAACTCCCTCAAGGCAGAAAGTACCAACATATACCACTTCAGACTGCAAATTAGTCTTGACAAAGATACCTACTCCTCCTTTTTGCATATTTTGACGACAATAAGAGGTAACGTTTCTATATCCATTCAAAGATACGGCATCAAATTCATTACATTTCAAATGCAGCTCTGATAAACACAAGACATCTGGATTTTCACACTGCAAGAAAACTTCTAGTGTATCCAATTTGCAAGCCAATCCCTGAATGTTTTGGTGGAGCACCTTAAGGCCATTGAAACTATTGGCGATTCTCGGGCTAACCTGATTGCAAAATCTCAAGTTATTAAAGTCCCTCCGCCTGGGTTCACGTTTCCCGATCCCTGAGGACTTGACCTATCAACTTGAGAGTCAGAGATGAGATCCTCGTCATCGTAAGCCACTTCCGATAGACGAACCCTTTCTTGACCGAATTGTAAGATTTCAAACATCTCCCCAAGCAATTTCACAAACAACATTCCTAGCTGATGATTGCCATTCCTATTAAGGTGTCTGCCATCTCGGGCGAGATGATACCTCTTAATCCATACATTAGCCTCAACAAAAACCACCCCAAAATTGAAGCACATAAGCTCCAGTTGCTCGTTGAAATTGAAAAGAGCTTTATATCCTATGTCAGATCTTATTAATATACTATTAACAAATATTACAGAAGTAGGAAAGTGTGCTTTGGCAGTAAACAACAAATCAGCCATTTCGTGGAGGGCCTCCCGCTTGCCATCCCCACCATTGTACCCAGCTCTCCCATTATACCCAACTTTTAGGTTGTTTGTGCCCACATGAATATATATAACAGACAAGTCATGATTAACATAATTTAAAAGCCTCTGCTTAATGTCACGAATCTTTCCCCCTGGGCAGCATTCAATGTGTGCTCCTTTTTTACGACTTTGATTACTAGCATACCTAATGATTGAATCACCTATCAATAAAACATTTTTGTTGAAACTCCTATTTTCAAGTTTACTCATGCCTTCCGCATTACCAACGAGAATATCTACATTACTTGTGTTTATACCATTGTCATTATTTTTGCATGCACTTTTTGCAATCATATTTGTACAATGTTTCTTCCCATCGTTATTATTTACATTAACAACATGCTTAGATCTAACATTTGGTGTTTCATTTGTACTACTTTCTATGGTAAGCTGATTTACACTTTCATTTTCAGATACCGATAATACCTCAAACTGATTTCTACATATTATACTAGGTTTTGAAACTTTTTTGTTTGTACTAGACTTTTTGTCTGTTTTTTTGTTTTTCACTACCTGCCATTTGTCACTGGAGGACTTTGTCAGTTTTATAGGAGCAACAATCTTTTTGAGATAAATTTTCTCTCTTAGGGGGAGAGCACTCCTTTCTTGTTGAAAGTAAGTGCCGGTCCTTGTACCAATCCCTAAAAGAAATTTGAATACCCAGCGTACAATAATATTGACTAATAAATTTGGCGTGAAGTATAACATTGAAACCACACTCAAACCCATTTTTTTGCTGGTAGCAAGGAATCTCATATGTGTTTACCTCCTCTATGCCAAGCTTTACAGCAACTTTCAAAGCTGAGTCTTTATTTACAGAAGAAACAGAGTCTAGGTGATATGCTTCATTTTTAGTTTTGTCAACAAACAGCAAAGACCAGTGTGTCCCTGTACCTGTTTTATCCGCCTCTGTGCTGTTGTTCACGCTAAAAAAAGCATATCTACAAGAATAAAAACCAGATTGTGACAACATGCTATTTACATCAGTTGAACTACTCAACTTAACACTCTGTGTAACTGCCGGACCAAAAAATTTAATGTCATTTTTTGCGTGATCGGACATATTTACAAAATACTGATCAATGACGTCATCCTCTACCCACTTATCCAATGTGTTACGAGACTTATTTTTCATTTGAATTACTTCATCATTCATTAGGTCTAACTTAAGACTAAGATTTTTCACAGATGATGACAGTTTATTATTGTTCTCTTCTAACTCACTGCAGGAATGCTGCATAGTCTTGATTTTGTTCAAAAGTGACAAGTTCTCGGCAGTCAAGCTTAAAACGTCGGCATCGCGTTTTCGAAGATTACTCTCCAAAGATTTGATTTTTTCGCCAGGGAAAGTTTTTCTTCCTCGACTAAATCTTGAACTTTAAATGAATTATTCATCTCTGTGAGTCTATGTTCTTTTTCAAGCTCAAGTTTAGATGTTAAAAGATTAATGTCGTTTTTATAGCACTGTAAATCTTCTTTATATTGGCCACACTCTCTGTTAATTTCATCAACATTCTCTAGCAGCCCCGATACACTAGATATTACGCATGAGAAGTCAATATCAGGATTTTTTGAAGTGAAGGTATTGATTTCTTCAGTCAGGCAAGATATAGAATCTTTAAGATTATGTCCGTGATTAGGATCCGTTTCAAACAAAGTTTCATGGTTTTCTAGCACCATAATTACCATAGGCACAAACTGTAGTCAAAAATATTAAAAAATCAATTCCTGCGAAGGGTAAGATGCAACCTTAAAACAAAGATGCATGCACAGCTGCGTCAGGCGTTTTGAAGGCGTTGTGAAAAAATCCCTTACTCAATACCGTGGAATTGGTTGATCCAATCAGAAGTTACAGCTCCTCAAAGATTTTAATGTTGGCCATTAAAGCAAGGCTAAAATCAAATCTAAGATTAAAATCTTTGAGGAGCTGTAACTTCTGATTGGATCAACCTTTTGAGGCACGGTTTGCGCTGTTATGATATACTAATTAAGACCTTTAAAATGAGGTATAACTGAAGGTATGCTTATCCTTAAGAATTTTTGGACTTCCATCACGGGCCGCCCCCTGGTCACGGGTAATTTTTTTTTAATATGTCAAATTATCCTTAACAATGGGAAATACATGTATTTAAAACTATAAACTACATAGTACGGAGTGCTTTATTAGTAATTAGACTTTTTTCCCTGACTTGAACCTTGAGTTAAATGGCCAACATTAAAATATTTGAGGAGCTGTAACTTCTGGTTGGATCAACCTTTTGAGGCGCGGTTTGCGCTGTTGTGATCTACTAATTAAGACCTTTGAAATGAGGTATAACTCGAGGTATGCTTACATTTAAGAATTTCAAAACTTCCAGCGTGGCACGTCCCCTCACGTGCGAAAAACTGAGAAAATACGCCAAAATATTCCTATTTGTACTAGATACACAACTGTAAAGTTTCATCACTTTCTGCAAAATAATATAAAAGTTATTTTATATATTCCAGACTTTTGTCCAACCCTGTATAAACAATAATCAATGATGATAAACCACGTCGCGTAGTTTGTTAATCGAGACGGATTTGGGTTTTGTATACATTTTGTCGTCTTTGTTTTGGATATTCACTAATCCCGAAACAAACGCAAAGGTTAAAAACAGTCCAGTCAATCTAATAAGAAGGAATGAAACAACTAGGCATGAACCTTGAATTACGGCCCAACTCAAATTTTATGATTGATTCTAGTTCTATATGATCCACTGGACAAAAATATGGCGGATGCCTGAGAGGCATTCTTGGGCAAATTTGAATATAGAAGATCAATGTTCACAGGGCCGAATTTATTTAGTATCCAAACAAATATTTTCCATTATATTGATTTGAAACCAAGGCCGATAGTTACTGGGTGATAAATACTCCATTTTCATCGGGTATTAATTTTCAGTCGCCATATTGCATCCGCCTAATTGGAAATAAGGTATTTTTTTAGGTATGAGTGTAGTGCTGTGACACATTAATATACAGTTTGAGACTTTTACGCTGATTTCAACGGCGCAATCCGTTTTTGGAAAATATTGGTTTGTCTGGAAATGAAATCTTCCCTGTACAATTTATCATGGGCGTTTCTAAATTAAACTGTTTTTTTTGTTTTGTTCTCTTATATCTCGGGTTCTTATCACAGTATGAAGTTCGTTTTGGTCTTATAATCCAGGCAACGAAAGGTTATAGAGGGAATTGCACGGATCACAATTTGTGACTTTTTAACTTTGTTTGGACTTGTTAGGAGTAAAACATATCAAAAGTTCCCGCCCTTAGCCCTTGAGCCGGCTGGGCTGGAAGGGCCTAAAGGTACAATTTTTTGGTTTTTCTTAAATATCTTGAAAACTATCTACTTTTAGTATTCCCTATTAAATTTGAAAATTAAAGAAAATTAAATTTCCTTTAAGAAAGATATATAATTTACCTACTTTAGTCCAACCGTTTACAATGTAAGCACTAATTTTATTAATATTTAAAAAAAATATCCCTTCCATAAGAAATACATATAAATTTGTGGGTAACTTATATGCCCAATTGGGCAACGCTTTTTTCACCTAAAGGAAAATGAACAGCATTCAGGAAATATTGACAACATTTCTAGTAATTTGACACCTCAATCATAAAAATTGGTCTAAAATTAAGGCGTTGGCGAGCTCACAAAAAACGTTATTTCTAAAGGAATTAATACAATTTGTTATAATTCCATGAAAAATAACGTATTTTGTGAGCTCGCCAACGCCTCAATTTTAGACCAATTTTTATGATCGAGGTGTCAAATTACTGGAAATTTTGTCAATATTTCCTGAATGCTGTTCAATTTCCTTTAGGTGAAAAAAAACTTCGCCCAATTGGGTATCTCTGTTACCTACAAATTTACATGTATTTCTTATGGAAGTGATTTTTTTAAATATAAACAAAATTAGTGCTTACCTTGTGAACGGTTGGACCAAAGTAGGCATATTATATATTTTTCTTACAGGAAATTTAATTTTCTTTAATTTTAAAATTTAATAGGGACTACTAAAACTTGATAGTTTTCAAGATATTTAGGAAAAACCAAAAAATTGCACCTTTAGGCCCTTCCAGCCCAGCCGGCTCAAGGGCTAAGGGCGGGGACTTTTGATATGTTTTACTCCTAACTAGTCCAAACAATGTTACAAAGTCAAAAATTATTGTGATCCATGCAATTCCCTCTATACCTCTTTTTGAGCATTCATTGCCTGGACTATTATTCGTTGTTGTTGTATCTGAACCCTCCAGATCTTGAAAGATATATTATTACTGAAAACATCGTAAATTTTAAGCTTTCCGGAGTGATTCACTTTTAGTATTATTTTAAGAAGTGCTTTTAGAACTATCTTGCGGAGAAGTTATGAAAGTCCCTAGTATTTAAAAGGGAAAACCCCATAGCCTAATGTCCTTTCGGATGCATTATAGCGCAAATCCGTTAAAGATTCTACTTAACTTTCATTAATTTCTAAACTGGACTTAGAAATCATCTGCAGTAGAAAAGATTGGAATTTTTCCCTTCATGATTATTCTTTCACGTAAATAATAAAATCTCATTACATTATTTTTCTCTCTGGAAGGGTATTTAATTTTAGAGGGTTCACTTAAAGGTTTTATGAAATTAAATTTTCATATTTTGCAATAAGTAAACGCCCATGATAAAACTGCAATTGTTAGCTTTTTTGATATAATTCAAACTCAATCCACATTAAAGTTTCACTTCATTTACTGCAGAGCACATTGTTTCGTCCAAAATTAATGTTATTTTTTCTTGCATACAAATAAATACAATAGCCTTAAGACTCGACTATCGTATTTGACTATGACGTTATAGGCTAAATCTCATACATTTTATTGTTTTGCTATGGTCTATTTTTCGTTGGGTTTGATGTATATACAAATTAATAACGATGGTGGGACGCGAAAAATCTTTAGGTTCATTGGTGGGTTGCCAGCCAAAAAGTTTGGGAACCACTGTCTTAAACTATTAGAGATACGAGGAAGGTTAAATCACAAAGTAATGCGTAATAATAAGGGAAGTATAATGGTGGTGAACAATTAACCATATTCTGCCAAACTCGTTAGCTATGCTCCAAAAAACAATTTTGCCCAAACACTATAATTACACATAACTCGCTTATTTTTTAAGACACAAGACTGTAATTGGGGTTAAATTTTCATGAACCTTTACGTACAATCTAAATATTTAGTTAAATATGCAACACCATTTATGGGTTATCAAAAGTAATGGCCAAATCCAAAATTAAAACATTTTTTATTATTAGAAATATATTTTATCCTGATTACACAAATACCCCACATGTGATATTTTTCATCAAATGCGTTTGCAATCGAAGAATATTTTTTATTAATTATAATTAATTATGATGTACTGAATTTATCACACAAATTAAAATTATCGAGAACAGCTGATTAGTATTAAACAGCTGATTGAAGGGAAACAGCTGTGAGCAGCGAAAATCTGTTTTACCAATAAATACACATGATTCAAAACAGTTTATTTGTTTGTAAATATTTATGTAGCTTTTCACTGTTAATCAGCTGTTTCTAGTTAAACAAGTTATAAATCAGCAATTTCCCTTATTCCCTCCCCCCCCTATTCTCCCCCCCCCCCTTTATTTGTCCCCATATTTTGTTCCCCTTACTTGTATTATAAGTCCAGTTCATCATAATACATCAAATATAATACCCCCGTTGCAGCAGACCTGCATACTCAGCGAATTTCAAATGCAAAACAACATATTTCAATCCAACATAGCGAGATTCATCATGTTTTTGTAAGCTCCATAAGAATAACATGGGGAATGAGTATGCAGGTTTGCTGCTTCGGGTATATTAAAACTGAGTGGTTTTAATTCAATATTTAGTTGATCTGAACTATAAGAAGCCATTTACCAAGTTTTACCAAGATATGTTGAGAAATAAGCGAGATATAGAATTTTCTTTATTTCCCATAAGGTTAACATTGGGACAACGTACTGTGTTTACCACTTTCAATATCTCGGAAACCAATGGACATAGAGCAGTGATTAAAAATACTAAATTGTTTGTTTTTTTGAGCTGAATTCTAAAATGCTAGCAAAAAATGGATAATTTTTAATTTTCTATGTAAAAAACTCAAAAAACCCATTTATGGGGGGTTTACCCCCATTTACCCCCCCCTTCCGGTGGTCCGATCGGGCTGGTTCACGAACTCGTCCGAGTGATTACCACTTTACACGTCCTGTACCAAGTTTCATTAAGATCGGATCATATTTACGGCCGCTATCGTGTTAACAGACATATATATATATATATATATATATATATAGATATATATATAAAAATTCGAACGAATAGTGTTTTTTGCTTCTGGGGGCCCCAAATGAAAAGTTAACATGGGCTCGGGCTTAGGACTTACCATGAGACCTACGGTAATAGCTTATTCCTTTAAGGAAATTCGCTAAAAAACTGTATGTTAATGTTAATTATTAATTAACGCACAAGATAATGGGATGTGATATACTGAACTCATATATTACAATTAAGGAATGGGTACAGCTGATAAACAGTGAAAAAGCTAATTACTATCAAATCATCTGTTATAAAATAAACATGCGTTTTGTTTATAAAACAGCTTTTCGCTGCCAATCTGCTGTTTTTTTGTCAATCAGCCGTTAATTCTATTCAGCTGTTTTCTATATTACCCTTAAAAATATCAAAAATTCTGTAAATACTCTTAAAAATCGAAAATTCTGTAAATAGTCCTTAAAAATCAAAAATTCTAAAAATTGAAAAAAACACAAGGAGATAACATGGTTTTATTCCTACATGCCAAATTCATGAAAATCCGACCACTGGTGTCGTTTCTAGCTTTGTATACAACACACACACACAGACACACAGACAGACAGACCAGACAGGACACCACTCCGAAAACCACCTTTTTGGATTCAGGGGGCACTAAAACGAATATATCCACTAACAGCTCAAAATCAAAATTTTGACGAAATCAATACTTTTTCCATATACTATGTATAGGTGGGAGAAAGTAAAAATATGTTCTTTGACTGAATATGCATTGGTGAGGAAATTATCATATGTGTCGTATTTTTGTAATCAAGAGCAAAATAGTTTTTTAATGGAAAATAGAATTTTAAATGTTGGCATTCAAAGTTGTGGACATTATTCTAAAATAAGTTATCGTATGTTTAACTTGATATTTAGTTTCTATGTGAATTTGACCTCCTAGTTACCGTGAGTCTTATACCTTAAAAATAATCGTGTTACGGGCAATTGAATTTTTAGAGCAAAAGTGGTTTTTTGAGCATAGTGAACGAGTTTAGTCGAATCTATAAAGCCCAAACCACCCGTAACTTTTGAGAAAACCATAAGTCTTACACCCATCAACACTTGTGCTTGCATAAAAGGTCTAGATCAGAAAATCCCAGGATAAATATTATTTTTTTATCAAAATTTTCTAAGGGCAGAAATCTAAAGAATAGGGGCTGAAACAGCTGATGCAGTTTTTTTAATTATCTCTTTACTTTTTTCCAGCGAAACGGGACACCAACAACTACTATTTTTAATTGCTCACCATTATTTAACTTTTTCTATTATTACGAATTACTTTGCTATATACAACCTTTCTTGTGTCACTTACAGTTTACCATGGTGGAATGACAATAAATAAAATACTGTTCTCTCTTTTTATTTGCTGTCGTTCCACCATGATAGTTTAAGAGATCCCAATATGACAAACTGTATAAATACACGTGCGTCGTTAGGTCAGGAAAGAAGGCCAGAACTACTTCTTGCAGTACCTTGATTTTAGTACCAAAACTCTGGCACCAAAGCTTATTTTATGATGAGTTTTTTGGTGGTTGTGCATTGACATATTTTGGGGCTTAGCCTCATGACTGTTTTTAAGGGACCCATATCTTGGTTCCTGGCATTGCTCTAGTTGAGCACGAAATAAAAACAAGCAGCCGTAAGGAATAGAACAGTAATCAGTGGAGGGAAATTATATCAATGCACCCCCGCCCTCTCTCTACTACAGTAGGGTCGACACCATCTGCAGTGCTCTATAGCCAGATCCGCAACCAACCATCTCATCGCAGTAAATAAAAACGTTACATGCGTTACGTTTCTTATTGTCTCGAAATACCTATTTTATTCAGTAATAAAATTGTGATTCTTTTTACCTGTGAGAATCAGGAGGTAGGAAAGATAGAAAGGCAAGACTTAATAAAAAGG